>VWZY01013681.1:19546-60938 GCA_013399075.1 Chloroceryle aenea | reverse complement strand
GGGGTCTTGCCACAAAAACAGCTGAGCAAGAAATGGAGTAAAAGACAATGAAATGTGAGGTTTGCATGTGTGAAAAGATGGAGGAAGGCATCTCCAGTGACCCCGTACAGGAGACGGCTCGCTTCTCCTCGCCGTTGGTACAGTGTGGCAAATTATTTTCCTTTGTCTGAAGTGGGTGGGAGACAAGAGTTCAACTAAGCTCCGTAAATTAACGCATAGAAAAATGACTGAGCCACCGTAATTAATAACTAGCTGTAGGTCTCATATAGCAGGGTTTTCCGTGATATCTGTTGGCAGCATCTGGACTTGGCATTTCATTTACATTAAAGTCTGAAAGCTTCTGTGCCTTGTTAATGCGAGGTGCAAATAAAGGCACGCGCTGCTCGAGAGTTCCTTCGCAAGGGTGGAGTACAGCCGGAGGAGGAAAATGGAAACCTTTTGTCTCCGGTGTATCCTCAGCACACTGGGCTCATGCCCCAAGTCTGGAAAGTTGAAACCTCAGGTTTATTACACAATAGGAGAAAAAAGCTGAAAAAGGAGAAAGTGTTTTTTATAACATATCGTGTGTTGCAGCAGAGAATTTTAATCCACGCCTTTCTCTCTGAGCTTTATGTCTAACATTTGAAAATATAAATTGTATAATTGTAACAGGCACATTCCAGACTTTACTTTTTTTTTATTTTAATGATCTGCAATTAATAATTCATAGGTAATTTAAATAATTAACATGGTGAAATGTATCAGTAATGTAATAAGGAAACACCATTTCTAAAGACCCCGGCATGCTTAAATTGAGGATTTAAAGATCTCATGACATGCCTGAACTCCAGATTGCTTGCTTTCACTGGCAGTAAAATATTTATATTTATTCCAAGGGATGTGCTGCCATGTTGAAAATACCTATGAGGTGGAACAAAGTAGCTCAGATTTATTTACAAATGGACTGGATAACTTGTGCTTATTTTTCTGGTTTGGGGGGATGATTTTGCCAAATCATCTTGTGTTATTTAAGAAGGCTGAACTTCAAATTCTAGGGTGCATTTAAAAAATAAGAGGCTTATATTCTTCACACTACAATACAGTCCNCAACTGGAGTTTGCAGCCTAGACCCCACCTCTCTTTTCAAGTGAACAGGAGACATTATGAAAGGGTTTAAGGCAGTAAAATGATAATAAAAAGAAGCAGTCGGGGAATTAACATTGATCTAAATGTGGTGGCCCTGAGTAGCTGGGTGGGTGGCAGCTGCTTTAATCCTCTCGGGTCCAGGGACTCGGAGGCTGTGTGCAGACTGGAAGCTCTGCCTGCCTTTGGTGTGGGGACAGAAGTATAGGGTGGGTTGCTTTTTTTTCCTCCTTTCCTTTCAGTTCTCTTTTTCTGCAAGGAGAAAAGCAGGTGAATGAAACGTATGGGTGCCTGGGCTCTTGCAGCAGAGAATGACTTGCCTCCTTCTCAGCTCCCTCCCCAAATAGTAAGGTGCCTATGTGCCATCTTCTGTACTCTTCCTATTGTCAACCGAGCCACGCTCGCAAGGGGAGGCAGGGGAGCAGTGGCACAGCCTGGCCAAAGAGTTGCCNGCGCTGCTCGAGAGTTCCTTCGCAAGGGTGGAGTACAGCCGGAGGAGGAAAATGGAAACCTTTTGTCTCCGGTGTATCCTCAGCACACTGGGCTCATGCCCCAAGTCTGGAAAGTTGAAACCTCAGGTTTATTACACAATAGGAGAAAAAAGCTGAAAAAGGAGAAAGTGTTTTTTATAACATATCGTGTGTTGCAGCAGAGAATTTTAATCCACGCCTTTCTCTCTGAGCTTTATGTCTAACATTTGAAAATATAAATTGTATAATTGTAACAGGCACATTCCAGACTTTACTTTTTTTTTATTTTAATGATCTGCAATTAATAATTCATAGGTAATTTAAATAATTAACATGGTGAAATGTATCAGTAATGTAATAAGGAAACACCATTTCTAAAGACCCCGGCATGCTTAAATTGAGGATTTAAAGATCTCATGACATGCCTGAACTCCAGATTGCTTGCTTTCACTGGCAGTAAAATATTTATATTTATTCCAAGGGATGTGCTGCCATGTTGAAAATACCTATGAGGTGGAACAAAGTAGCTCAGATTTATTTACAAATGGACTGGATAACTTGTGCTTATTTTTCTGGTTTGGGGGGATGATTTTGCCAAATCATCTTGTGTTATTTAAGAAGGCTGAACTTCAAATTCTAGGGTGCATTTAAAAAATAAGAGGCTTATATTCTTCACACTACAATACAGTCCATCTTGGCTCTTTCTTTGTAGCATTAGCCAGCCACTAGCAGATAAATAAAAACTTTGGGAAGGTTTTCTTTCCCTGTGTGGGTTTTTCTGGGAGACTCTCTGCTGGGGTTTGGGATTTGAATCCCAGTTCAACTCGGTCAGCGCGTTTACAGTGCTGACAGGATTTTGATGTCTCTGAACCAGGCGTTGTCCCTTCGAGGCAGTGAGCGTTTGCTGCATGCATCACTCTGCCTCTGAAATGCACGTGGAGGACGGAAGATTTTTTTCTTGGACTTAAATTTTTTATTATTTACTGAAGCATAAAGGTACCTAGTGCTCCTGAGGACCGATAGGAAGGTGGTATGTGGGTAGGATGAGGGCACGGCAGCCGGAATCCTTCTTCTCGAGTCAGCCCTGGAACAGGGAGAGCGTTGGGCTCGGCGCTGCCGGTCTCGCTACGTGCATCCCGAGGAGGTAAAGAGAACCAATTTGTTTTCGTTGCTGCTTTTTTTACATGCAGTTTCAGTCTGACTTGAAGGCATTTAACTCTTTTTATGCATCTGAAATTGCAAAGGAACAGATGTGCAAATACCACTAGTGTTTTTGCTTCCCCCAAAAGCCTGAGAACATCCCTGTTTCTCGCAAACAGCGAGGTTACGGGCTGCCAGCCAGCCAGGCAGAAGGATAAGGGGTGGGGGAGACTGAAGGATTGCACCAAGATTTGCAGAAGTGGGTTAGAGGAGTCTGGGTGTTAATGACTAGCAGGCTTGTTTAATGATTTGTCCTCCTTGCTGGCGTTCCATCAGAAATGTGCAGTTTCAGGATGGAAAATACTTTGACAGGGATGGCAGTTGGGCTTTTAGGTGTGATCCTGAGAAATGAATTTTCTGCCGCCAGGTTGCTTGGGTTATTGTATCTGCCAGTGTGTGGATGCTGATGGACAATTAGTCCAGAGACAGACACGACAAGCTCATCGGTATGCCTCCCTTATGCCTTTTTCTTTTCAAACTACTCCCTTATTAGCTAGTATTTTCTGCGGAGAGAAGCCTGTCCTCCTGTAACAGGGCTGGACACTCCTCTTCCCTCAGCTTTATCAATTTTTTGTGTGACGCTGACAGATTTCCAGTGGCTGGGTTTCTCAGCTCACACCATCTCAGGAGACTCCTCGCCAAGCTCTCCACAGTAAATTGAGGTGTGGTCTGCAATGGCAACTGGGTGCCTCGTCCCTGCCATGCGGGGACGTGACACGGGCAGAAATTCAAGGCGTGGGGTTTATTTGTCCCTGCGTTATTTGAGCTGCCTTTCAGAGGAGGAAGAACACGCAGCTACTTCTCGAGCAAATGTGGAGGAACCACGATGCTAAAATGGCAGCGAAGGAACTAAGAAAATGGCGTCATCAGTGAAATCAGTTGCGATGGCTCGATGTGAGGGTGGCCTGCCTGAGGCCAGGATGCTTTCAGCAAGAGGTCTTACGTTACAGGCTTAGGTATGACTGTAAAATGAAGCTTTAAAATAATTTAGGTCTGTAGTTCGGTTTTTTCCTCAGGATTCTCTTAAAGCGTGATACCAGAAAGGCGGATGCAATAGCTTATTCCAGTGGATGATCAGAAATTATCTTTATTTGCATGCTATAAATATTTATAATTGTAGTGTTGCATTGTGAATCTCAGGCCCATCAGAATGACCTCTTAAATTATTTAAACTAAAATCCAAAAAGGAAGCCAGAGCTCTGAGTTTTGCTTTGGTTGTGAATCTCTTGATGCATTTGTGATGGTTTTTGAGGGGTTGTGTTGTTTCACCAGGATGCTAATACAAGGACTCTTACAGTGCGGGGGAGAGGCTGTAGCCACTCGTCATGGCCCTGAGCAAAGCCCCACACCAAGGTCATCCCTCTGCATGTAAATTTTTGAGGAAAACCAGGTAGCTCTGTATTTGGAGACTTGCTGAACGAGCCCAGATTTCAGGTGGGGTGGTTCGTTCGCTCTGTGCTGATGCCGTTGCCGATGGTGAAACACCGGTGCCAAAGGAGATGGGTTTGCCGTGGGTCCTGCCGCTGCTCTGAGGTTGTATTCCGAGGGAGGTGACGTTGCATTTAATTGCCTTTGTGACATTTTGATTTCTTTACCTTTATTAAGACGAACAGAAAGGCTGAGATCTTTCAGGTGTGATGTACCAGTGTCAGCTGGCTGAACAACCTCCTCCTGGTGGCTCTTGAGTATGGTTTCCTACTGCCGTACTTGGCTGGCAAGAGCCTGCCCTCCTCCTTCCTCGAGTTCCCATCGATATTTTTGTCACTGTTTTTCTTCCTTCTGTTCTTTGCATGACCTCTAAGCAGGTTAGGATTAGCCAAGACTTTCTGTTTTGTTATTGCACAGATTTCCTTGGTGCTTTGCAGCTCGGTAAGACCTGGGATTCTTGCTGAACAGCTCCCATCGTAGGGAGAAAAAAAGAGTGTAAGCCTGGGGAGGAAGAGGGATCGCTAGAGAAGGTGGCACTGTCGCTTAAGCTATTTTTGTGTTGCACTAACAAATGCTGTCAAAAATGATCTGTGCAGTGGAGGCTGATAATTCTGAAATGAACCTCATTCCGAGCAGCTTCGCTGTAAAATTTCAGATGGAAAAAGGTATTATCTTGGGTTTATACCATTAAAGCGTTGGTACCTTTGGAAAAAAAGTCCACTAAACCCACTTCGAACAGCATTCCTGTGCACTGTGCAGCACAACATGACATGGCAAAGACTTTTTAGAGCCTGAGAATGAGAGGCTAATCTGGGTAATTTAAGTTATTTTGATTTCTCTCTGAAGGGGAAAGACAGAATGAAAAGCATGGATAATTACTAATATTTTAATAATTAGCTGCAGTGTGTAAGTAATATCTAAATTACATATATTGCAATGGTTGATGTATTTTGGTGGTTTTCAGAACTGAGTGTCCTACTTCTCTCAATCAGCACTCTTGGGTCTGTTGAATCTTGCAGATGTCTCTGACACATTTTGTAAAAATCTTAAATTGTACAATCCTGAAAAAGGTGCCATGAATTTCCACATTACATTGGGAGTTAAGCCACTTCCGAGTACAATTTCAAGTGAAATGCTGAGATCTGCTAGTGCATGAATAGCCCAGACTTGCTACACATCCTCCACTGAATTAGAAGAAACTAAAACGGAGCAGAGTCACGTTCTGTGCCGGCAGCGACGATCTCTGTTGCTCCACAGACCAGGCAGAGAGTTCAATCTGGGGGCTGCTGTGTGGGCACCTGGCCCAATATTCCAGCAGGAAACCTGAGCAGTGGCAGATGGATTTTTCTAGATGTTTCCAGTGTGACAAAGCTGTGCTCCCTCTGTATGTCACGGGAAGCGTTGCTTATGTTCCCTGCAACCGCCTTGTGCTCTCTTGGATGGCCACGTGCTGCAAAAACGTTCTGGAGGACTGCGGTTGGGTGTGGGGTGTGCTGGTGCCTCTCACTGCTGGGGGAGGGTTTGATTTTTCGCTAACGGTTTGATATTTGCCTTCCACATATTATGGCTGAAGCAGGAGCTAAGAGGTATTCGTATTTCTTCCCTCAATGCATGAATGTCTAAGGAGCACGTTTCCAGTCTTTGCTTGCCAGACCCAAACGGTCCCAGCAAGAGTCAGAGTGTGCACCATCTGCCCCTGCTTCTGTTAGGAGCTGATCTGTCATTTCCTGAGGAGCACTTCTTTTGGCAGTTTGAGTTTTTCCTGTCACGGCCAGAAGGAATAATGATATTTATCCAACACGGCAAAATCCAGTGTTCCTGGATAGGGTCTGAGGATTACTGTGAAAACTGCGCGAGTTTCACGGATCAAACAGACTGAAACAGGAAAACAATACAAAACCACCTACTAGATCTTTGCATCGCCGGCACTAACCTGCGGCAGAGTGCTTTGTAAATATTTGCCCAGGGCTCTCTGCAACACAGATTAAAGGCTGTGTTCAAACCGGGGCCTTACATCCACCGCCTGCCGATGGTCCACGTTGCTCTTCCTCCATTGTGACAGGCGACAGCACTGCAGCTCTGCAAAGCTGGATTCTGCTGCAGCAGAAAGCTGCTTTCAAAAAGGTGAAATTATCTTTAAAATCATTCCTAGTCATGCAGTGGAGCAGAGAGATTAGGCCGGGGTTTGTATATTTTAGTCATGTGCTGGCACTGAACTGCTTGCAGGGGCAGGAAGAGCTCTCCTGTGTTGGCTTTCAAACCAACTGAATGTGAGTATTGGCTGCAAGCAGGAAGCACAGTCACCCTGCATGGGGGGATGTGGCTCCAGACCCCTGGGAAGGCAAGTAGCAGAGAAGCAGCTCTTCTTGGAGCACAGCTTTTTGCTGGATTAGCACAGTTTTGTGTTCTGGCTATTAGTCTGCCTTTTAACCTTCAACATGGCTGTTGATTTGAAAGTCTCTGATCTTAGAATCATGGAATGGTTTGGGCTGGAAAGGACTTTTAAAGGTCTTCTAGTCCAACACCAGCAACTGATGCATCAGCTGTCTCGGGGGTCATAGCAAACTCAAAAGTCTTCTGTTTTTTCCCCTGCTTTTTATCCTGTTTAGTCAACAGTGAATTAATTTTTTAGACAAGTCTTGCAGGTTTTCCCATTTTAAGGGTTTCCCAGCAGTAAGAAACCTGAGAGGTGCATGTTGTAGTTTGCCAAGCTCAGCTGTCTGAGGGCAGGAAAATTTTGCATTGCTGGCTCCTTGAACTGAATGCTGGCTGCAGCAGTGGGACGAACTGCATCAGACTTCCCTTTTCAGTGGCATCTGCATACAGTCATTCATTCCTGGTCCCTTCTTCAAGTGTTGCAGACTGGTAAATCACCCTTCCTTGGGTTCCCTTCCTCTCTGCAGCTCTCTGCACTTGGGCCCTCAGTCTGCTTTGGCCCCGTAGCAGTTTTGCCATCCAAAGTCCTCTAAGGAGAAAGCCAATTTCAGAAATGCTCTTAGCTCATTGTGTTCAGTAGCTGATCATTGGGCAGCTGCCTGCCTGCTTGGGAGGACACTGGATTGTGCAGGCCAAGGTACGTAGCAAAGCTGCTTATCTGTGTGTTTCTAGTGAAAGCTGATGCTTTCTGCAACACAAATCTTGGGAGACCTACAGAAGCTTCCAGGAGACGCTGGTGTGATGCTTTCCAGACAAGAATCTGAAGAGAGGGCGGTATTGCCCGTGCGATACTGGCCTGCCCCCATCCTCAGGAGTCTATCACTTGGCCACACCATTGCTTATGGGCCCAGCGCTCTTTAAAGCCAGCCAGGGGCCACTGATGCTTGTGTCAGCATAAACAGTATTTGGATTGAAAATCCAAGCACCATCCCGGGAGTGTGCTCAGACACGTACGTGTGTGCAGTAGGCTTGGAGTTAGCAAATTCTTCCTTAAAATTGCCAGTAGAGATAATAAAATCGGGTGGCTCGGGTGGTGGGTTTTTGTTAACTGTATGGTCATCAGCCCTGCTGGTCCTTTGCAGTATATCCATACTGGAAATCTAGTACTTGGAAATATTTTAATCAAACAGCAATTGCCTTGAAACGGCCCCAGGTTGTTCATTTTCTCCTTTCATGTGCTTCCAGTGCAAAAGTAAGCACTGCTGTCAATGTCCAAGGCCTCTGTATATTCTTTGGCAACATTCACCTTCTCTTGACAGCTTGAATACTAAGATCAAGTATTAAAAGTATGGCCTGGCTGGTGGAAGTAATTAAGAGACTTCTATCAGCCAGGAGAGAGTTTACTAACCTCATTTACTGTGGTAAATGGAAGAGACTTTCAATCTCCTGTCAAAAAGAACCCATCAGTGCACGCGTGCCCTTTTGTACCAATAATGAATGAGTTACTGGAACGCTTGCCTGCTGGAATTCAGGCTGAAGCAAGGGAGGTGCTGGATCCTGTTGCATTGGCCTGTGTCAGGCAGCGGTTGCCTGGGATGAGAAATGGCAGTGGAGGAAGGAGCATGGTGAGAACAGGGAGATGGAATGGCCTCCAGAGGTCCTGCCTCCCCACTGATGGGGCCACTTCCACACACTGTCCTCGCAGAGGCAGAATGGGGCTGGATTGCAATAGAGGGGTGAGCCTATGATAAGATCACACTGGAATCCAAGGGGTGAGAAGTCCAAGAGGAACAGGAATGTGCTAGAGAAAGATGCTGAGAGCCAGTAGATATTCAGGAGTAAGTGGGACTAGCTGGAAAATGGGAGCCTGAGGGTGGGAGAGTGGCTGTGTCTATTTTGCAAATACCATCTCACCAGATACTGTAGAAATGGTGTGTAGGAAACACTGGGCAGCAATTGTTGCAGAGAACCTGCGACAGAGCAGAGTTGTGCTGCTTCCCTTCTAAACTAGATGCAGGAAGAATGTGTAGGAGCCCCGTGGTACCAGAGAGGAAAATGAAATGCCGCTCACTAAAGCAGGACGGCATGATGTGACATTAGGGCTCTGTGAGCTCTCTCTGTAAACCTGCCTCAGGGAAATAAAATAATTTTTAATTTTCAAGCAAAATCTGGGCTACCCTGGGATCCATCCCTGCACTGGCAGAGCTTGTGCATGGAGAGCTGCAGGGTGAGGACTTCACCTCCAAGGTTTTAGTGATGCTCATGTTCGCTGCTCCTGTCTTTGCCGCTGCGAAATAGCCCTTTGTCCCCTGCCCTCTGTTCTCCTGCTCCTCTCTTTGGGTACCAAATATGAAGCAATGTCTCTGTGCTGATTGTACGACGGGGGTTTTGTACTCCTTGTGCGTGCTGAGTGCCATAGCTCCCTCTCCTTGTCACGGTCTGCAGGCATTCGTGGCAAAGTCAAACCTTGCCTCTGGGACTGCAGGAAGCTTTTAGGGCAGATGTAACTCGGTGAACACAACCAGCCCTCTTCAAGGCCTGGTTTTAAGATATGTGAACCTGGGATTTCTGAGGACCAAATTTCTCTAATATAAATCAAAGAATCCCAGCATGGTGACGGTTGGGTTGGACCTCTGAGGATCATCTGGTCCAACCCCCCTGCTCCAGCAGGGTCACCCAGAGCAGGGGGCCCAGGATCCCATTGTGCAGGTGGGTTTGGAATCTCTCCAGAGAATGAGACTCCACAACCTCTCTGGGCAGCCTGGGTCAGGCTCTAACACCCTCACAGCAAAGAAGTTTTTCCTTCTCTTGCTCAGATGGAACCTCCTGGGTTCCAGTTTATTTCTGTGGCCCATTGTCCTGCTCCTGGGTACCACTGACAAGAGTAAGGCCCCCATGGAAAGCGCATCCCTTCCATCCTTGGTCCAGAGAGCTCCCGTTTTTCTGCTAGAGGATGGACATTTGTGTGTGTTTATATAATTCTGTAAAATCCCAGTGTCCAGGGCCCAAAGTGTAGTGCACCACTAGGTGGCAATGCCATCAACCCAGGAATCAGTACTGTTTGAGCAGCAGGACACTTCCCACTGCCTTAACCTGTGACATTTTGGCCACCAAGGCCTAGAGTGACAGCCCCGTGAGCTCTTGTTTGCCCTAACTAAGCAGAAACGGTCCTGTGAGCAGTAGCAGGAGCTCCAGCATCAGCTGCTGAAACTCCCTCTTCTGAGGCTTAACAATTAGTCTGTAATTAACTAAAGCAGCAATTGTCATGCTGCAGTCATAATGTTTAGCACAAGGCATAGGGCAACCTCTTTAAAATGTACCTCTCCTTGGTGAGGCATTACAGATATTATTTGGGACGCGTGAGGATTTTCGCTTGTTAAAGGAGTAGTTTGAGATGGAAAAAGACAATTATCATCCCCTAATTGGCATTCGCTGTAGTGTAATCCCTTAAACGGACCTCGTGAACTCTCTGGGAGCTGGGAGGTTTCATTAAGCCGTGTACTCAGCCTGGATTTACTGACTTCGAGGGAAGTTCAAGCACATCTTCAATTACTCTGCCGATTACTGTCGTTGCTGTGCACCTTTCTAGGCAGGTACCTGCTCAGCTCAAGGCACGAAGCCCTCCAAGGAGAGCGGGGAGGACCAAGGGCAGTAAGGTAGGGTTCGGGAGCCCAGTGCTCGCAAAGAAAGCAGGGAGCCAGGGCACCCAGGACTTCTGCAACCTGCAGTGCCTGGCTCAGTGCACTCAGCACCTCCTGTCGCACCCACGGAGGTGTAGGTCTGCCTCTTGGAGCTGGTGGGCTTTTCTTGCCTGGGAAATTAGCAGCGTTGTTAGGATGCAGCAAACACACGGAGCTCTCTGCAGCATCAGAACCCTACCAGAAATGTGGCTGTGTCTTCTGCTCATGGGTGTACTTTGAAGGTCCAGAAGCTCTGCTTGTTATAATTCCAGATCATTTTTCTCCAATTTAGGTTGGAGATGGGGGAAATAAAAAAGAACCTGTTGCCCTCACAAAGTCCTTCAAACCATACAGACGTGGGCCAAGCCGTGTCTCTGTCCCTCACTACCTCTTTGGCACGGAGCCGAGCTCGGGTCTTGGCCCAGTTAGGTGACTGCGGCAGCTCTTGCCTTGGTGACAGCTGCTGTAATAGTTGGTCCCCAGACAAATGCAAGGATCTGGAGTTAGCTTCCCTTTTCCAAATTGTAACTGTGCTTTCTCTGCGGGCTTTGTCTAAAAATAAAGTGGGACGTGGTGAGCGATGAAACGAAGCTGCCTGGGTAGAAGTGGCCTCTCTCTCCTCGGTATGCAATCCCAGGGCTGTTTCGGGGGGGACTGTGTGCGTGTCTGTCTCGGAGGGTGGCAGCTGGTTCTCTGGGGGGTACAGAAAGGGGTCACGTTCCATTTCCAGCCGAAGGAGGCCACGGGCTGTCCCGGACCTCAGACGCTTTTCTACACATTGCAGAAGGAATGGGTGCGAAAGGCCCCCGGCTCCCGACACGCTGCTGCGATTGCGTCCTCGCTGCAAAAGCACAAAGTGTGCTACGCTGGTTTCTCACTCCCCAGCTTTTCTAGCGCCTCTTCTTTGGAGAGCTGTGGAGCCAGTGTAGGGACTTCTACGATATTTGCATTTAATGGAGCTGGTAATGTTATAGTTGATTATTTCAGGGGGAGACAAAGGCATCTCTTCCTTCTTTATGAGTTGAATAATGATTAAGTTGAAGTCTGGGAGTAGAAATCAATTTGGTTTATTTAATTGGTGATGTAACAGTGGGAATGCAAAATCAAGATATTCGAGTTAGGGTGTAATAAACATCTCCTGTTCATTGTCTCTGTGTGTGTTACTGGGTTACAACAGGAACCTTTGGGATTAGGGGCTAACTGCTCACCTGAACCGGTCTGTTCATGTACACCTGACCTCTCTGAGGTTCACTGAGAGACTGAAAATGTAAAATACAGTTCTTATGCATTGTATTTTACCCACTCAGCTGTATGCATAGAGAGAGGCTGTGTGGTAAACTTCTCCTGTGTGCTTTCCAACTGTTATTTTCATCTTTTTGCAACTATTTTTAAGGCTCTTTTTCACAGTTCCTATCGGGCCTCGAAGAGCTCCTCTGCTGCCTGAAACTGCCGAGTCAAAACCTTATTTTATTTTTTTTTAACATACTCAAGTCCAACAACCTTATCTTGGCTTATCGCTCCCAGCAGCTTTCATCCTAGCTCCCTCAAATGGAGAGCAAGGGAAGCAGTTGCTGGGACGCAGAGATAAAAGAGAATAGAAGCAGTTCACTTCACCAGGATTTAATGCATATTTAAAGAGGGGATTAAGTCATTTTCGTTTTCACGTTGCTCCGTACGGGCATATTACTGCACCTCTGGTGAAGTAAAGTGACCTTTAAACTTCTCGGGAGTGGACTGGGAAGTGAGCTCTGAGCACCTCAGAGTTGAAAGAGCCGAGTACTACGATATATATCTGATGTTAGTGTAAGGCTGAAGTTTTGACTGAAGCTCCATTTCTCCTTTTTCTGCAGGGATTCCTGAAGAATGAAAAAGATAATGCATTGCTGTCAGCCATTGAGGAGTCCAGGAAGAGGGTGAGTTGGGAACAAGCACTGGTTTTGCCCTCAAGAAAAAGGAGGGGGTATCCCTAAGGAATTAATAAATTCGATATAACCAGTGGAATTGAAAGGACTGTATAAAGTATACAGAAAAAATAGACATTAGGAAATATTCACTTAGAATTCCCAGAAGAAACACTTGTCAGTTGTATTTCAACTGCCATATTCTGTAGGATCAGGAGGCTTCACAGCATTCAATCTATTTGAAGAGAGAAGCTGTTGTTCATAAGGCACAGCACGCTCGCTCCAACCCTCTCCGCATTCTTGCTGCCTTTTCCAGAGGTGATAATGTCCAGGCCACGGGGTTGATTTCCTTTTTTGCTCTGACTTCCCATATGGTGATGATGCTTAATGTATTTATTGTAGCTGTTTCTCCAAGGGACAGTGGTTGAAGTGCACACAACCACCTTCAGGCCTATGCAGCAGAAGTGCTGCAAGGTTTCATTCTTGTCTCAGGAAAAGAGCCAGAACACGGTACTGCATCACAAAGAGAATCTCTCATAGAAGAAGGAAAAAAAAAAAGGTGGTTTTTTTGGTTTGTTTGGTTGGGGTTTTTTAAGCAGTAAAAAGGAAAATGCTACAATAAGAAATTAAGAGTTGTTGTTTAGGCTCCAGGTTTGCCTAGTCCAGTTTTCTTCCCTTTAAAGGGACCTCTAGCCTGTAAGAAAAACAGACAGAGTTAGCCTTGCCCTGTTCATCTCCTGTCTCTTCCCCCCCAAGCGCATGGCTGCGTTGAAGACTTTTCTGATGTGAAATTCATCCGGTCCTGTTTCTGAATCTGTTTATGCTTTTGGTATCTGTTGGGTTCTGGGCAGTGATTTCCACCCCTGAATTGTCATTTGTCTTAAAACTGCTGCTTGGAAATGTCACTGCTTGTGTTGGGATTGTTTCCCTCCGTGTACGCTTGGGGCATCAGGTTTAGAACTGAGCCTGTGTTTCTTTCAAATGGTAAGAAATAGTATTTAAGCATTATTAAATTATTTTAATTACCTATAATTATACTGCAATTACTGAGGCATATTTAAAACCCTGTTGAAATGATTGTAGTGATAGGGTAGGATAAGACCTATATTCTACCGTGCATGTATAAAGTGAATTTATTTAATAAAACAAAGGCACACAAATCTTACGCTCTAGTTGCACGCCTGCACCCCAATTAAATGTTTGCCAAATGTCACTGCCTCTTATCAATTCATTTATACTGGGGAATGTTTTGCCCCTTAATTGACAATATCTGAACAGTGGGCTGTAATGAGATGAGAAATTTACTCAGCCAACCAAGACATTTAGTTCTGTATGCTGCAGCACAAGGCTCTGTGAGAGACAGAGAAGGGTGGAAAAGAAGTGGAAGAACCAGTATAGCTTATTTGATATCTGGAATTAGAGGAATTGTTCTTATTTCCCATCCCAGTTTACTTGAGGCTGCTAGTTAGCATCACCCCAACAGTAACAGGAAAGGTATTGAAGCATCTTCTCTATCCTTATGCTATTGCCAAAATAAGGAATATCGAGGGGATAAAACCTGTTCCCTTCCATGAGTTCCCCAAGTGGATCTGAACACAAAGTAGCACATCAGCCATTTTAAAGGTAAAAGAATGTTTTTTCTTGGAATAGGATTTTCCTGTGTGCTTTCCTGGGTTGCATTTCTCATGAGAGAGACCTTCTGATTCTTTGGCACTGGTTAATTTTCCTTAGTACTTTTAAAAATGGGAAATAGGATAAAATAAAGAAAAAGATACTGGTAAAGACCCCAGAATGAAATAAGGGCAATAAACACCTGTCTCTGTTACGAATGCAGGAAGTCAAACCTTTAGAGCCTCCCGGGTGGTGAAAAGCTTGTTGCCATTAGAGAAGTCTCAACAAACCGCACGGATCGGTGATCACCTGGATATTGTGTGTGCTGCTAAATTGAAGGAAGAATTCTATTGATTTCCAGCCTGCTAAGTTGTGTGTGTGTTGCAGTACCGGGGAAGAGACAGGGATCCTTTCTTTTTGCAGCTGGGGTTTTGTGAGAGTTGTCTTAATTCCCCATGCACCTGCTTGCTGAATCCTCTGGTACCTGAGCAGGAAGCCTGTTAAAAGCACATCATTAGCCCTTGAGGGCTGACCTGGGTGATTTATCTAGTTGCTATTTTCTGTTTCATTTTTGAGCTGGTCTACTGCTAGCGGGGAGGGTTAGGCTGTTTGGCATTTCTCTGTGTTCCTTAGCTCTTGTTCTTCTTCACCAACAGACTTTTGCTATGGCTGAGGAGTACCACCGGGAATCAATGCTGGTTGAATGGGAACAGGTCAAACAAAGGATTCTTCACACTCTGCTTGCGTCAGGGGAAGATGCTCTTGATTTCACCCAGGAAAATGAGGTAACTCTGTAAAGACTGGGTGTAGTCATGGTGTGTATGCAGCTGGCACTCCAGCACTGCTGAAGCCACCAGTGGGTTATTCTGGAGCTACAGCTGTGCAAAACCAGGAAATCTCAAACCTCTGTTTAATTCCAGAAGGGCTCTGACCAGCAGAATGCATTGTCTAGTGAAGTATCAAACCCTTATGATTGTTTTTACTGACTGATGGGTGCAGAAGCTGTTTTAAGCAAGCTGGAAAGCTAGTCACACCAAGACACACTAGGTCAATATACCCAGGGGACAAGAAAACACATCGAGGCGAACTTCACCTTCAGGAAACCCTTGCAACACTAATGAGACCAGACAGTTTCTCAGGTGAAGCTGTGCTTGCAGATCAGCCCTAGAGCATCTCTTTCACTTAGCACTGTATGCTAGCTGAGATTTATGGCTTTTCTTCAGAGGCTGTTGAAGTCTCTCAGGTTTCTTGTCAAAACCAAATGAATATTAAACAAACAAACAAAAATAACCACCACCAACAACAAAAAACTAAAAACCATCCCCCCCAAAAAAGAATGCTTTCTTTTTTACCTTGCTCTCTCATGCGGTGCAGATTAAAATTTTGTGCTGCTAAGACCTCTAGTGCTCAGCAATTTGAGGTTAATCCAGTAGCAAGCAAATCCTTTGGGCAAGACTACCCCATGGCTAATATGAAAAGATATGGACTAGCAACTGTGTAACAGAAGAGAAGGAATGTTTAAAGTTACTCTCTTTAAGAAAATGCTTCAGTTAAGTGAGTAAAGCACAAGGAGCAGAGTTGTGGGAAGTCCACCCCTCTGAGCTAGAGGCATCAGACATGAGCTGAGATCCCTGGGGCACAAAGTTACATCACAGCCCTTACACAATGCTGCGTGAAAACTGTAACCTTGAGAGGAGAGGCTGTAGGGGTGGGAGAGTGCAAGGTGCTGTGCTTTCAGGCCAGAAAGCAGGCCCAGGCTTATGGCCATATTCCCCACCCCACCTTTATAAAAAAAATATATTCTTGTTCACTGGAATGACTTAGAGCTGGAAAGTATATTAAAATAAGAAAAGCCCTTGGTGTTAGTGGGGTATGACCTGTATAGGGATTTGGAAATAATTAAAGCTGTTAATGAAATGTCCCTTTCTGATTACTCTTCTTTTAAAAATAGGTTAATCCCAGTTAGCATACATCTTTTTATAGAAGCTGTCTTCCCCAGAAAGTATTTCACCAATACTTTAGAGTGACTTTTCAGAAGGTTGTCCAGCATTTCCAATGTTAGAAATGCTAAATAATGCAGACTGAATTAATTTTAAACTAGGAACAGCTATCTCATTATTTTAGCATGTGAGTCTGAAGACTTGGCAGCTATTCTGATAGTTTCTACCATCTTTGATCTGTGCGTGAGCTACTGGTGTAGGGTTTTCCTTGCAAGGTATGGATATTAACTACTAGGAGAAGCAATTTAATAACCCACTCGGAAAAGGTCAAACCCCTTTTCTGATGTTTTGGGTGTCAAAAGGACACTACCTCCGGACCACAGCACTTGAGATGCCAAGCAGCACATAGCTGGGAGGGAGGAGAGGGAAAAAACCTACCTCTAATGTTTTCCATGAATGACTCAATACACCCTATCACTTGGTAATACTCCACTCGCTGATTCAAAGCACTCGTAGTATCAGTATGTCATTTCAAGAGCATTTAAAATCCTTGATATATTCTAGTCTTAGCCTCAAGAAGTCAAAGGTCTGAGAGGTTTGAAGTGCATCTACTGTGTTAAAAGCCTGTTATCTAACCTCCCCACAGCAGGTTGTTCTTCTAAAGCCTTGTTCCAGTCAAATAAGTTTTTTGTGTGTGTGTGACACAAACAGACACAGCCTGTAGAATATAGTAGAGGTTTAATTGATATCCTCTGGAGATGGAGAATCAACTGAAAAGGCACAGATCCAAACGCAGCAGGGGGCCAGTCTGCCTGCAAGCCAATTCTCAAGCTTTGGGCAAGCTAATTTGGGCAGAGTGAAATACCAACACATTATTCATGGAAATCAGACCAATTAACAGGCAAAGCTCATGATTCAAAGAACCTAACGCAGGACTTGCCATTGGGATTTTCTGCTCCCCCTTGTCCTCCAGCCTGGCCTTCTTCCCGAAAGGGAAAACCAGAGCTAACAAAAAGGTGTTTCTTGGGGAAAAAGGGAGGAAAACCCAAGTTCTCTTTTTCAATTTATCAAACGTTGATGCTCTCAAGCTGTTTGTTCTGACTCTTATCCCATTAGGTGCTGAGGTGTTTCTTTTGTCTTTTTATTCTGGTTTTTCTTTCTTCCACCTCTGCCCCAAGCCCTTCCACTCCTGCTGTCTAGCAACCTGCTCCTTCAGTGACAGACACTCTCAATTTCTGTTCTGTCCCTCCGTATTATGTCTTCATAGCCCTTAAATCCCAAGGACTGCAAGATGCTTTCTGCTCTGCCGCCGCACCGCAGCGTATTTTGATGGTGTCTCTCCAGCTCGGTCTCCTGCCTAGTTATTCGCCGCATCTACTGGCCAAGCCATTTGGAGTGCTGACAAAATGTCTGCCCAGACTTCTGCTGAGGAATGTGCATATGCATATGAGAGTGATGAATAATGCATCTTTATATGCACACGGTTTGGTGTGCGAGTGAGGCTTGAGTGCAAATGAAGGAGGACTCCTTTGAAAAGCAGCATCTTTGTGTGAAATGAATGTAAAAGATAAAAACGTGACAGCAGTGCAGTTATAGCTGCAGCTTTCACGAGTGGATAATAATCAGATTGAATATTACAGCTTCGAAGGGTGTTTCGGAAAGACCTAAATTTAGGGCAGGGAGAAGCAAATGTTGATAAAACCAGCACGAGCTGTTTAAGCACAGTCAGCCTAGGGCTGCAGAAGGATAACGTGTGTGCTCTTGCACTACTTAGTGCATTACACACTTTTGCTGCTTCAGTTAACCTTAAGAAACTGACCTGAAACACCATTCCTCTCATAAGCATCTCACTGCTGTTTTCAACACATCTTTCAGAAATCTTTTTCTGGCTTGAAAATTCCACCTTGTCACCAATGGATTTCCTCCCCCTTCCCCACATTCCACCCCCCCACTCGTAGGGGATGCCTCTTCCAACCGCCGCAGGATTGCCTGCGCAGCTCTCCCTTCCTGCACTTCGGGGTGAGGAGCAGAAACAGCCTTCCCTACACTGACTCGCTGTTTTGGCTTTTGCCTTTGGCAGTTTCCTTTCAGCACAGCCAGGAGAGAGTTCAGTGAGCTGGTGCTTTTTTTCAAGTTTAATAATTCAAAGATGAAGCCGGAGTGCAAGTACGAGATGGCAAAAATAGGAGAGAAGTATGCTTCGTTGCTCTTGGCTTAGGAAAGAAAAGCCCAAGAAAAGCAAGACAAATTGTAGAATTTGTCTGAATCTTTTCCTTGCAGAGGTGCCAAGGTGGTACTGGGCATTTAAAGAATTGAATTTCCATGTGGCACTTCTCAGCTGTGGCAGATTCTTAACAAGTGATCCTCAAATCGGAACTGTTTGGGCAAGATGAAAATTGGAGGAAGGAAAGGAAAGGAAACCCCAAACCCTAGAGCAGTTATTTCTTCATTTTTGGCATGCACTTCTGAATTCAGATCCTTACCTGTGGGGTTTAACCCATCAGTCATTTGCCTCTCTCTGGAGTGCAGCCACGTGGATGCTCTTTGGTGCCGCAAAACAGCAGCAGCGGGAGAAAAAGGAACGAGATTCACCAAACAAAGCTCCTGTCCTTATGTTTCTGGTGTTTGGGCACTGGTTGAAAAGTGACACTAAGTCACAATGTACCCTTTCTTCACTTGTTTTAGAAGATGAAACCTCATCAGTAATTAATGACAACGTCCATAATGTAGTGTTACTTTAAATAACTCTGCAATTTATCTGGCACGGCGTAGGGGAAGGCTGCAAAGAGCTCTTTCTGCCATCGTGTCTGTTTCCCGGGAAACCTGCTTTAACAGCTTCTTTGTTCTTTAGAACAAAGAATTTGTCGTTTTTTAGGTAGGTTTAAAGGAATTTGTGTCAGATGATTTGGCACTGAAAGAAAAACGCAAATGCTTCTGGATATCAGTATCCATTAAGAGTGACTGTGAAGAGTATTTTTAGTGTAAGTCCAGTTGCAAAAAGAAAAAGTGGAATTTCTTTGGGGTTTTTTTTCAGGCATTTTTATACTGCATAATGTCTAAATGCTTCTGCCTGATTTTATAACCGGGTTGGACATGATTTAAATGGCACTGTTACTGAGGAATTAATGCAGTGATAAACGAATTTCAGCAGTTTGAAAGGATCATCCAGGTTCATCTTCAGTACCTTCATTCATTTGTATTTCACTGTATAAGGGACAAACCCAACTTACTGCTTTTGATTTTGTAATCAACTGTTGTGTGCTATGTAGCAAGCAGTAGCACAAACATCAGAAAGCTCTTGTAATTTCTCGGAGGTCACTACCCTTGTCTTCACAGATGAATTCCTGTCTAACTCAGAAGAGCTTCTTGGCCATTGCAACCGTGTCACTTCTTTCATCTTTAAATTTTAACTGCAAAAGTTTTCCTGATCAAAACTCCTGGACTAGGGCGGTGGATAGGCATTGTCTTGCAAGATAGTACACTCATAATCTTACACAACAGAAGATAACATGGGTTAATCTGATAGCAAATTAAAATTATAAGCATTTGGGAATGACTGAGAGACTGCTCAGCTCGTGGACTGATCAGTGACTGACTGGAAGTTCATATGGTTGTATTATTTAAGTTTCAAGTTGGGATACAGTTCCCCAAAAGTGGGATTCTTTTGAAGACCCTGTCAGCATTTTGTGCTCATTCAGAATAAGGAGCTGAATGATGACACCATCTGGAAAAAAGCCTCTCACTTCTTGGATCTCTTCCTGAGATCCACATAAGCCGGGCCATGGCAGGAGCATTGATCCTGAAATGTTTTTCCCATTGCATTTGGGCTTTACATTGTTTGTACAGGCAGCAAGTTGGTTATGTTTAACTGAACTCTTTGAGGAAAGAGGAGAGCATGCCCTTAAGCAGTACCAAGGTGATCCCAGCTACACAATAAAGTGTGCTGGGTAACTGGTGTAAGAAAAAGTAGAGCTATTTGACAGTATTGATGAGGTGCAGTGCAACAGCTCGTGAAGACGTGCAGCTGGCTGTAAATGTTTTGATGGTGAAAAGGTTCATTTTAGACCTCTGCAAACATACCTGCTTTTTCTCAGAAGTTACTGATCCCAGTTTAGAGGAATGTTATAGAATCACAGAATGGCCCAGGTTGGAAGGGACTTGCAAAGATCTAGTCCAAGCCCCCTGCAGTAAGCAGGGACATCCTCAACTAGATCAGCAGATACCGATGGACTTGAGTTACATGGTAACAAACCAAGGCGCAACAACAAACCTCCTCAAGGTTTGCTCAGCTGCCTTTAGTATTTAGCTTATGTGCTTTGCATCCTCTCTCCTGATGGTAAATAATCTTCTTAAAGCCTCATACCTGTACCTAAGCCAGACACCTGAAGTGAGCCGAGCGATGTTTGTGCAGAGGAGACATCTTGTTATCAGACCAACTACACCTGGGGAAAGTCAAATGAGCTTTTGGATTCAAAGCCTGAAATTCAAAGGCTCTTGCTTCAGTTCCAGACCTGAAAACACAGTTGCTTTTCAGAAAGCTTGTCTGTTCCGCCTGGCTTGCCCCAACTATGTCAGTTGACTTCATAATAAATATTATGCTTCTCTACTGAGCTTGTCTCTCTTTTATCTTCAGACCATCATGGCTGTAGCGCTGCTTATGAAGCAGCTGATATTAAAGGACTGATTACCTCAAAGGCATCTGTCTTGAAAATGATTGCACTTTATTTTTCAACCCCCCCAGCTTGCAATGCTGATATGAAGAACAACATTTTTAGGAGGCAAGGAACAGCAGAGAGCATTGCATACTGAACTGGGACTGTGCTTTCCTCTGGAGTGGTGAACGTCTGTGTTCAGCGGTGGCTATGCTGCAAACATACCTGTGCTTTTGAATGTTGTGTCCTGGCTGTGCTAGAGGTTCAGACTAGATGTTTTGCTGGAAGACACTAATGTGACCATAAGCAACCTTTTTGTCAACAAAAGGAAAGAATTAAAATTATAAGATGCTACCAAGAGACACTGATGTCCTAATTCTAGAGAGCTAATGGTTGGTTGTGTTCTGAACAAGGCGGATTTCTGTCACTTTAGAAAGTTAAAGCTATATTGGGAAGATAATGGGGTACTGCAGTGATACTATGAATGTTACTGTGTAGATAGCTCAAAACCCTCTTCTTAGTTCTGTCAGGAACACGGTTTTGCTGCTGGTTTTTAGGAGCAGATAGATTGGTAAAATGCAGTGCAGTAATTTTATACCTTATACATTCTTATGCGTTTCTCCTCACACAGCCGAGCTACGTTGGTGAGCTGGGTCCTCCAGGTCGCAGCTCTCTGGACAGCGTGGAGATGGCCTATGCTCGTCAGGTGAGTGGAAACGACTAAACACAGCTAAATATTGTTTGCTACATAGAGAAATATGGGGAAAATAATGATCCGTGAGCCTGGCGCACAAGAAGACACGGTAGGTAAAACATGAAAATACCTGCTTGGAGTTAAAATGCAATTGAAAACTACAGACATTTAACCTGACTTTTTAGAAGTCTGCTCACCTGTCTGCTACAGGTTGGGGTTTTTTTTTTGTCAAAAGAAAATCCTGAACACCATGTATGACTACAAAAATCATTTATGCTTGTTTAATAGGCTGAAACTCTTTTAACCTTAAAAAAAAGCAACAAAAACTAAGGCTTTTAGAATTCGTGTCGATGCGGAACTGTACACAAATGAAGGCTTCATATTTCCTTTATTCTCACATGTGGAAGATCACTTTTCTGATGTGTGTGTGGAGGAGAAAACACGCTGAAGTTTTAATTGCTTTTCTGATACGTACATGTAGAAAAAAAACCATGCTGAAGTCTTAATCCTGATGTTCGTCAAATTCTATCCCGTTTTAATAGCATCACTTAGGAGAAGCCCTGGTGCCTCAGCTATGCATTAATATGTCTGGTAGTATTAGACTTCCTCTGCAAATTTTCAGGGAAAATTGATAAACCGTTACATCGCCAATTTGGTACTTTTGTTATTTGAGATAATCTGTTTACCAGAACTACTGGAAACAAAACGAAAGAGAAGGACTTGATTTTCCAAAATGGAATGTGCGAAGCAATGCAGACAAAGCCTTGCCTAATTTGTGCACAATTACTGCTATTGTGTGCCTTGGCTCAGCCTCTGCTGAGCCAGACAGCAGCAGCTTCATCTGGGTTGCTGTGTCTACGTTCAGTTATGGTAACGGTGAAGAAGTGAATTGCAAAATAAGGTGCGTGGTTGTGCTGATCAAGTGTACATTTAATTTGGTGGTGGTTAATAGTACGTTAATTTTGGTTTATATCTACTGTAATATACCTGTATTAAGAGTCTTGCTTATAATTACTTGTGTAGTTTGAGGCTATCAATGCTATTACCCCATGTTTTGTGACTATAAGAAGCCCAGCCTCTCTAGCAGCCCTAGATCCAGGGGTAGCTGCAGAGTCACCGTGTCTTCCCCGTCAGGTTCACAGGCTGCTTGCAACGTGCCATGGGAACGTGGCATTCGTGGCCAGGCTTCCACTACCAAAACACTTGGGGCAGTCACCTTGTGCCCTGGGCAAGCCCTCAGGAGAAGCTGTCCTGCCTGAGGTGTCCTTAACGTCACCCTGCTTGAGTGCAAAACCACCTAGACATGGGGCTCCTGTGGTTTCAGGGTGTAGTGAGGAGTTCAGGAGATCAGGCAATCCATGCTGTCTCAGTTTCTCATCAGCCATGAAAGGCATTCTAATGCCACTGAAATGATTAGTTGTTCTCTGGGGATAGTTCAGACCTCTTCACAGAAGCACGATGAAGTCCACATACATGGTTTCACTGATGCTAGGTTCTGATTGTAATCCTGAGCTCTGTGTCTTGTTTGTTGAAGTAGTGCATGCAAAGGGGACTTAAAACTATGACAGCTCTGTCTCTCTAGCATCAAGAATGATGACTTTCAGACGTAGCTGGAAAGTCTCGGGGCTAAGAGTAGAAGCAGCTAAATGAAGAGTTAAGATTTAAATTGGAACGAGGTTTGTGGGGGTGTTTAAGGGCAGGTTTTGAAGGGCCAGGTTTCTTTTCTCATTTCCCTGAATACTGCCACAACCAGCAAAATTGTGTTTCTTTTATGTCAGCAGGTGGGGGGCTGCCATGCAGGGGAATATCACAGCCAGCCAGTTGTCAGATGTCTCCTGAATCTGGGTCCTCCAGCAATTAGCTGCAGTTAGTCTCACGGGGCGTTTGGTGCTGTGCTTTGCCTCGCAGAACCCCTGAACAGCTGGACTGCCACCCACCTTGGGGCAGGCTGGGGGCTGCGCTGTGTGGGGGAAGCGGTGCTGGTGCTGACGCCCATTCCTCTTGTGTTGAGCTCGAAGCGGCTGATGTGGGAGGGAAGCAGAAGGGACTGGCAAGGGACGCTCTGTTCTTGAAGGCTGCTATTGATTTTGCTGCTGTGCCTGGGGAGGGGGACGTAGAGTAATTTGTGTTGTTAAACCTGCTTATTTTCCTTGCATTTCAGATTTATATTTATAACGAGAAGATAGTGAATGGCCAGCTGCAGCCTAACCTGGTGGACCTTTGTGCTGCTGTTGCAGAACTGGATGATAAGGTACTGCCAGGGAGTTAACATAAGGAAATGTATTTAATCTGTTTTCAGCTGTGATTAACAGCCTGCTGACATTGGTGGAAAAATACTGATATTGCCAAAAAAAAATGCATGGCTCCACAAAAAAAAGCCACCGAGCCAGTACTAGAATCATCTCTAGCACAGCAGGGGCCATCCGTGATGAACTTGGTCATGGTGAAAATTTCTTAACACAGTGAGGAAGAAAAGAACCTGAGTGATGAGCTGTCAGGGGAAGAAGAATTGTTTTTCATTTTAATGGGTTCCGTTGTGTTTGGTTTTCAAAATGTGGTCTCCTAATATCCTTTGAATATATTTAGCAGTAGGTGAATGGTCTTCAATCAGGCCTTGCTAGAGCTGAGGCAGGTTTCTACAGAAAAGTGTAAAGCCTTTAGGATTGACTTTAAACCATTTAATCATCTTCCTACTTGTCTTTTTTTTTTGATCCGTCCCAAAAAAGCCCAAACATACAAACCTTGCCATCTTTGAGAAATACTTGGAGAACATTGCAGGAGAGTCAAGTCACGGAAAAACTTTGCAAATAGGGAGAGCAAAAAGGTGTTCAGAAGCTGAGGGGCAAATGCCTCAGTCAGATTTGAATTACAGATGTGTGTCTTTGCTCTGAACAGCTCTGGTCACTTTGCTGGGGACAAAGCAGTGAGTTTGAATGTTCCTGCTGCTTTGAAGCACCGAGGTCGAACGCCTGCCCTTGCTGGAGCTAACGCTGCTGTTACTGCTCAGTCCGCTGCTGTTTCAGCAGTGATGCTCTAGTCCTGGAGATACCGATACGATCTCATCCTTACCAATGAGCAGAGCTCAGTGGCTTTCAACATGTGCTTTCAGCCCTGAGTCTTTGTCCAAGGGATCAGTGTCCTTTAGGTAATTCTCATCGTGGCTGCTTGCACAGATTCCAGGTGGCAGCCAGAGCAATGGCTTCCTTGGAAAGCTGATGTTGTTGTGGTATCTATTGAATGGGAAGTACAAGCTGGAAATCATTGCTGATCCTGGGTGATGATTGCAGGTACGGTATTTGTAGCTACCTTCTTGCACAAGAATTATGCAGAGGAGCCTGGGAAATTAGAATTCTGAAGGACAAAAGTGGCTTGTCTGCCTGACTGGGTCCAGTATATCTCCATTGTGAATCTAAAGATACATTCCTCTTGGGTTTTTGTGCTTTTCTTAAGCATCAAAACACCCTATAGCTCGAAACACCATCACTTGTTCATCTCTGTACTAATTGCTCTTGCATGGGATTGCTTGTTTATAGAACATCTCTGAAATGTGGGCCATGGTGAAACAAATGACCGATGTCACCCTGGTCCCTGCTAGTGATATCTTGAAAGTCCGGACCAACATGGAGGTGCACATGGAGTTCGTGAGGCAGGCTCTGCACTACCTGGAACAAAGGTAAGGGGGATGCTCTGGGTAGCACAGTTTATTTAATAGAGCTCTCTAATAATAAGCCAGCGTGACTTTGTAATGCTCACAAACGTGTTAACAACTCTTGCTGCTTAGAGAAGTGGCTGCTGCCTGTCTTTTCTGTTCTGAAGGGCTTAGAGCAGCTACTTGAGTATAAAACTGTGTTAGTTAAAAACTGTTCTACTTATAAAAGCCTCGAATCCTTGAGGAGGTTGTTTAGAAGACACAAAGACCACTTAATCTTTCTTCTGTGTTGCCCTTATCGCTGTGACAGAGAATATTTATGTGGAGACTTTTCTCTGGTGGAAAGAGATCTATTTCCCCTCTGCAACAAGCATTCCCCTTTTCCATACCCCCTTTCTGATTGCTGATTGCTGTCAGCAGCTAGTGCTGGGAGGAAGCGAGGACAGCCCTGGGAACACATCTGCTGTGATGACTCAAGTTCCAATCGTGTCACTTCTACGTTGAAAAAGTTTTGCAAACATGAAGAGGCTGAAGCTGAGCCACCTAGCTGTGATTTTCAGCCTCTGTATCGGGAAGTATCACAGGGGTCCAAGCTCCTTGACCAAGGGACCGCAGATGGCTGCACTCCCTGTTCAGCACACACGTGGCTGTTGCCGTGTCTCTTACCTGGTGGCTGCAGATGCAAAGCCTGCAGGCTCGTGCAGCAGTGGAAAGCAAACAATAGCTGCCGTGTAGTGCGTGGGCATTTGTTACGGCTCCAGATCTGCCGCCTGAGCGGGGAAATGCGCTGCGCTCCAACACAGCACGCCGGTGAGAGACTGTTCTGCCTCCTGGCACAGCCTCTTCTTGTCCCCTGACAGTCAGCTGCCACACCTCCTCAGCCCCCGTTGTCACCCAGGGGTGGTGGCGATGTGCCTGCCTGTGCACGCCTGAGACAGCGTGTCCGAAGGAGCCTCTGCTTCCAGTTCCTTGGTCTCAGCAGTGTGCCATGAGCCAGTGACTCTTGACCCCATCTGCCAAGTACCCAACTTGATAAATTTTCACAGTGCCATTAGCTGCTAACTGAAATTAGGAATTGGGGAATTAGTTATATAGAGTTCCCCACCAACACTCCCAGTTTTGAAAATTGGGCCCTTCAGGCTTCATTTGATTTTACTTTTTTTTTTTTTCCTTGCATTTTCCTAGCAGAAATTGGCTAACACTGGAGTGTTTCCATGTCCCACCAGCCCCTCACACGTTCAAGGAGGAGATCTAGTGCTGCTGACAGCTGGTCTTGCATTAGTTGCTTTAGAGCAATTATGTTCTTAAGCCCTGAGGAACACGTCCTTAACTCAGCCATAATGTCACTTAGTAGGATACACTGCTATCACACCGTGTTGCCTGTGTTTAGCACATCCCTTCAGTGTTATACCTGGTGGTGCAGGAGTCTATTCTGTGCTGCAGAGAAAAGAAGAATTTTGTGTAATTTATTATTACGGCCCATTGTGGCCTTCCAGTGCTTAAGGGGGGGCTACAGGAAAGCTGGGGAGAGACTCCTTATCAGGGAGTATAGTGATAGGACAAGGGGTAATGATTTCAAACTGCAAGAGTGTAGATTTAGATTAGATGTATAGGAAAAAAAATCATCTTCATGATGAGGTTGGTGAAACACTGGCACAGGTTGCCCAGAGCGGTTGTGGATGCTCCATCCCTGGAAGCGATCAGGATCAGGGTGGACGGGGCTTTGAGCAGCCTGATCTAGTTGAGGATGTCCCTGCCCATGGCAGGGGGCTTGAAACAAGGTGATTTTTAAGGTCCCTTCCATCGTAAACCATTCTGTGATTCCTTCAGTGTACAGACTTCTGAGATTCCTGCTTCCTAATGTGAGCATTTATTAAACTGATCTGTCTTGATGAAAGGCTTACCAGGGTTATTTTAGAACATGTTCTCAAAGCTCCCTTCACCAGTTGTTTTTCCTCAAAATTCCCCTTTTCTCTGTGATTTCCTTCTGGTAAGTCCATGGCCCTAAGGCTTGTATTTTTCCATAGGGCAAGGAAAAGAGACAAACCCATCTGTGGCATTTTAACTGTTGTTGCATGGTGAAAGTTAAAGCATTAGGATGGAAAGGCTTTTTGCCAGTAACATAATTGAGTTTAACTTAGTACTAGGAGAACCTAATGAGAGGAACCTCATAATAGAGAATTGAACCCGGAGCAGTACAGCACAGACTCTAAACGTGGTGTCTCTTGAGACTGCCAAACACAAGGATCTCCCTGAAGCGACAGAAGTTTTTGCCTCATTTTGTTGTAATGATAATGTTTGAACATCAAAGTAATTTGCTTTAAATTGCTAATTCTGTTGGATCTGAAAGGCAGTGGATGTTTTTGTACCAAGTTATAGTTCAGCCTGTTCACATTTGGTTTGCTTGTCTTGCTTTTCAGTTACAAGAATTACACCTTTGTGACAGTGTTCGGAAACTTGCACCAGGCTCAGCTGGGGGGAGTCCCAGGGACCTACCAACTGGTCCGCAGCTTCTTGAGCATCAAACTCCCTGCGCCTGTCCCTGGACTCCAGGTATGTCCATCAGCTTCAGCAACTGAGCTTAAAATCTTGCTGCAGCACAGGAGGAAACTAGTGCAGCCTCCAGTGGTTTTTCTATTGTTTAAACTGCTTTTAGTGGGGCAGGCTCCGATTCCTTCTCTAGATTATTTCATCAGGGAATGGAAGATAGTGGACAAAATCCCTTTGAGTTCAGAGCTAGTCCTGGAGGGTGCTGATGCTCAGTAGTTTGAGTCCTAAGTTTCAGAAATTAAGGTCTCTTCTGGTGGTCTTTTTAGAGATCAATAAGGAAGTTTTAAAATAAGTTACAATGTTGCAAAAAATCAGGGACTTAATCTCCCTGATTTGCTTTTTCTCTTTTTTTACACGTACAGTAAGATGGTGACACCAGTTGTTGATGAATAAATATGGAACGAGTTCATCTGAATTGTAGCTTGAGCCTTTTATTTAGGAATCTGAATAAAGTCCTGCTCATCTGCACATTGTACAAAGTGTGTAGAAACCCAAAATTACCAGATAAACAGGCAGGTTGGGTTAAACATTCAAGTTAAAAATGAAATAATAATTTATTATATCCCTGAAGACCACCTAGCTGAGTCTGGCTGTTCTTTTCTTACCTGCTGATATCCGTGATTAGTTTGGTATCTTTTTATTTCAATACAACTGGTTTGTATTATAAAAATGGTCTAATCCAAATCCCCCTTGTGTGGAGGATATTGGACATCAGAACCTCACTTGGAACTGAAATCTGGACAAGCAGAAGAGTCCCATCCTTGGCTGCTGGGACGTGCACAGCTCCCACAGCACAAAAACCTCACGGCCTCTGGCTTCTGTAACACAAACAGAAGTTTTTTACCAAAATCAGTGTGCGGGCAGAAATAATGAATGAGGCAAACAATGAGAAAATTAATTCAAATATGCTTCTTTTTAAGAAGAAGAACAATTATTTCTTACTTTATTTCCAGGACGGCGAGGTGGAAGGGCATCCTGTCTGGGCACTGATTTACTACTGCATGCGCTGTGGAGACCTGAGTGCAGCCATGCACGTGGTGAAACGGGCACAGCACCAGCTGGGAGAGTTCAAAACCTGGTTCCAGGAGTACATGCACAGCAAAGATAAAAGGTAATTTGGAACTTGGGAAGAGCTTCGCAGGGGTTGGAATGGCTGTGGAGTAGTGAAATAATCAGTGCTTTAGTAGAAATAGAAGCAGCTCAGGTCTCTTCTGGGGCTGATGGCTGGCTGGCGTTTCTGTTGCCTACCTAAATCACGTGTAAGGAGTTTGCATATTATAATTTGTGGCTTTGAAGCCTAGAAATCTTCACAGAGAAAGTGTTGATCGAAAACCCCAGGATTTCCATTTCAGAAGTGATAGAGTGCTGTAGCTTTGCTTTGCTACCGTAGGATCCGCCCTGCGTAGCGGAAGGATATTGCACCCGATAGATCAGCTTTAGCCTGCTGTCACAAATCCTGGGGCTTTTGAGTTCCCCTGGTGCTTATTTGGGTTGAATTTCCTTCAGGGAATGCTTTCTACTACACCTGTTTTCATAAGAATGCCACACAATAAAAGCAGGTAATGTTTGTTAGAGGCTTTCAGGGGCATTCACTCACATCTTTCTCATGCTTATTCTCTGCTGTTTTTTCTGTCCATGGCTCAACAGAGGCCTCTGGCCAAATGACTGATGCCGTGGTTGCAAACGAGTTAATGCATCTCAAGGTGTTCTCTGCTCTGATGGTTTAGGTCATCTTGTTTATCTTTCCAGGTTTCCTCATGCAGATGAGTTTCATGTCATTTCCTTCAATCTTTTTTTTTTTTCCCTTCAGACTATCTCCTGCCACAGAAAATAAGCTGCGTCTCCATTACCGACGAGCTCTGAGGAATAACACTGACCCGTACAAGAGGGCTGTGTACTGCATCATTGGCCGCTGTGACATCACAGATAACCAGAGTGAGGTTGCTGATAAAACAGAAGATTATCTTTGGCTGAAAGTAAGTGTGATGCTGGGGTTGTGGTGGTGTTTGTTGATGTATTTGTTGAGAGTAGGTAAAAAAATAGTGCTTTTAATTATTGCTTAGTGAGTTTTCAGAGTCCCAGCATGGCATTGACACACACAAAAGGAGCCCTGGGTTATGCCTGGGGGGGTTCCTGCCGGTGCTGCATTAGAGGTCTTTGCATCCCAGCAGTGGATAGACCTGATGTTGGGAGTAGAAGTAGTTTGTAGTCACTTGTTTGGATCTTAGGTGGGGTTTCAGATGGATCGAAGATTTGAGTGCATCCCTTGTGCAAGGTGAAGTTGAAATATCTGTGCTTCTCTTTTTGAATGTGTTTTTTAGCTGAGCCAAGTGTGTTTTGATGACAACAGTGCAAGTTCTCCACAAGACCGACTAACCTTATCACAGTTCCAGAAGCAGCTGCTAGAAGACTATGGTAAGCAACCACAAAGAGATGTGTTACTTGGGGATCCTCTTTTCTGCCTGGGGCACTTTCCAATTGTTACCAAACCAATCCCAGACCCCACATAAAAACCTGTAGCATTCTTCTAGTGACAGGCAGCTTTAGGGTGTTCATGGACAGCATAATGCAGACATCAGTAAGACATGATGAATGAGTCCCGTGTATTTGCAGTAATACAGAGAGTGAATATTCATCTGTGAACAAGCACTGCTGCTATTTGTACTTTATGCATGCTGAATTATTGAAACCCAGTATGGATTACTGGCTCTCTCTCACCATAGGTCTGCTAAGGTCCTTTAGCAAAACTTCCAGCATTTGGAATACAGACAGAGAAGCAATCATGACCTAATGTAGGCATGTATCTCCAAGGCTTTTCTCTGTGGGCATTCATGGTTTCCTTAAATTTCTGTTTCACGTAATTTTCTGGGGACCCAAATCACAGTTCCTTTCAATTCAGAAAGTTTTAGGAATATCCACAGCTCAAGAGAGTACCTTTTCCCATAATCACCTTCCAGCCAATTAAAATTGGGTCACTTGCACTGTCCAAAACATAGAATTTCTTTTCTACAGCCTTCTAGTTTGTAGTGTTGCTTGCACACAGATTACAGTGTGTGGAAAAGAAATACAATAAGCAACTGTTAGTGCCACTGAGTAGGAAAATCCAGATTTTCAACGTGATTTCTACTGCTTGGCATAAATATAAATGAAGATAAAAAGACTTAGTGTTCCAGGAATCTGTTAGAGTGTTTGAGTTGATGTTTTGTTGTCTGAAAAGAATGAAGGACCCTTTTAGAGCAATTGTTTCTTCCCTTTCACTCCTTGACTACATCTTTATGCTGTGGTCTTTTGTGACATATTTGCAGTGAAACAGTCAGAGGTAAGCCACTGCTGTGTGATTAGATATTCCCTTTGGTCTGGTGCGTTTATTTCTGTTGGCACTGAAGAAGCAATAGCGAAGCACAGTGGCAGGAAACAGCCGCTGGCCGTGATCTGCAATTGCAAAACCATTTTCACTTACGCTCCGTGCGTGGTGTTGTTTTGTCTTTGTTTTGTTGTGTTTTTTTTTCAGGTGAATCACATTTTGCAGTGAACCAGCAGCCTTTCCTCTACTTCCAAGTATTGTTCTTGACAGCACAGTTTGAAGCTGCAATTGCTTTTCTCTTCCGGACGGAGCGCTTGCGTAGTCACGCTGTTCATGTCGCGTTGGTCCTCTTTGAGTTAAAATTGCTCCTGAAATCTTCTGGGCAGAGTGCACAGCTATGTGAGTCCTGCATGTATTTTACTTTACAATAATGGGATATTTTCTGAGCCCTTAGAGTACCCTGGAGACACTGCAGGTCTACGCAAATGATCAAGCAAGCAGCATTTATTAGAACAGTCCCCTAAACGTTAATTGTTTTAGTTGCATTAAAGCTCTGGGTCATGTCTCTGACTAATTTGAGGTGAAGATCAGAGCAACATTTACTAGCATTAGATTGACTGAGTGTTGTTTCTGACATTGCAGTAAGTCATGAAGCTGGTGACCCTCCTGGCGTCAGGAGGCTGAATTTTGTGCGGCTTTTGATGCTTTACACCCGTAAGTTTGAATCGACGGATCCAAGGGAAGCTCTGCAGTATTTTTACTTTCTCAGGTAGGAGCTAATATACATCTCTAGATTTTTCTCTTGGTTATTACTGTTTAATTATTCTTATCTGGGAAGTCCTCAGAAGCAGAAGTGCCTTCTTTTTTTTAATGATTTTCTATTTTTCCCTTTATTTCTTTTTTTATTCTTTCAGGAATGATAAGGACAGTCAAGGAGAGAATATGTTCTTGCGTTGTGTCAGTGAACTGGTAATTGAAAGCAGAGAGGTATGTTTGGCTATGTTTTGCCTTGCTTACTGAAACTAAAATGAACTACTTCATTGAAATCTTTATTAGGCAGGACAGTCTTAAACAGTTGTTTACTTTTCCTGCCTGATGCAGACCCAGGCAGTGAGAGATCTGGCAACGACCATACATTTAAGATACTTAATCGCATCTTTATGCCTGTTATTTATATACAGATAATTCTGACCTGGATCACTGATTTTTATTCATCCATGACTGCATCTTTGTACTTAATAAATATATTGTGAAATAAATGAAATTAATCTCTCTGCTTTTGTACCCTTTATTTTCTTACTTTACATCTGTGTGGATACAGTTTGATATGATTCTTGGAAAGCTGGAAAACGACGGCAGTAGGAAGGTGAGTTGACATTTATGTTTGTGTTTTACATGAAAAACACAAACTGTGTGTGATTTCCAGAGTAGTCCTGAGGCTGTTATGCTTTGCTTCATTTTTCACTGGTCGAATTATTAGTTTGAATAAACACAAGTTCTCCAAGATCCTTTTACAGACTAATCCATCTCCTGCTCTAGCAGAAGGCAGGTCAGGAACCGCGAGGCAAACTCTGTCCCCACAGACAGCCAAGGTAGCTGAACAAATGGCATCAGGTCACTCAGTGAGGATAGAATTTCATTAGATGAAATTCTATCTTTCCAGTGGGAAAGGGGATTTAGTACACATTAGTAAAAATGGCTTGCTTTTTAGTGGCTGTCAGATTGTTCTGTTGACCAAATTGTGCATCTGAAAACTATCAGTATGACATTTTCTTCATTCACCTCGGAGGAGAAATGTATGGCAGGCCATTCGAGACTCTTCTTGTTAAGAGAGCAAGGGCTAATGGAACCCAGGAAGAGCCACAACTGATCTGTCCTCTCCATATTAAGTATTGGATCAAAGGTCAGACATTTTTAGTTGTGATGGATCTTAACTTCTGCTGTAAAAGCAGTAATCTAAAAGCAAAATGCAAGCTTACACGGGCAGAAGATAAAGGAAACCTTAAGGTTTCACCTGAAAAGTGGAGAGTGTGTGCAAGTGATTAAAATTTTAGGCAATCAATGAAGTTTTTCTGTTTGCTGCAGCACCTTTGGCAACTCTGTGTAAAGCAGACTCCAGAATTCTTTAAATATTAATTTTAAGATTAAGGTTTATGGTGTGCTCATTGCCACTGTCAAAAAAAGAGAGAGTTATTTCTGGCAGGATTTTCTTTTAGATGTTCTTGTTCTGTCAGTTTAAAACCAGGGAGATTGCACACACAAGAGCGAGGTAACTCAGTGATATTTGCAAATGCTTTTTTTATCTTATATTATTTAAAAGACAGACAGTTTTTATATTATACCATTACTGGTGAATCTGGTTTTCTTGACTTTGCTCTCCTCCCTTTAAATGCAACCTGTATTGTGTTTCTTTGGTCTGGAACCAGCACTCATTTTTCAAATAAATTCTTCCAGATTATATAGTCTTATTCTTACATCCTCAACTACAGTAAAATACTTTCCATATATCCTTGACTCTTTCCTCTCTTCTATTCTTCTTGTGTTTGTTGTTTGTTTTACAATTCTTGTCACCCTTTCATTTATCTGTGCAGGATTTCACTTGCAACCTGTCATGCCAGTATACACAGACAGCATCCCTGGAGACCCCAGCATGTTATATGCTGAAGTCTTCTGTGTTTTCTTCTCCTCTGTAATGTGTCATTGTCAATTAAAATAATTTTGATTTTGACCTGTTATCTGGGTCATTTTGAATGAATTAGAAACCACAGATGTCTCGGTGCTGACTCCATTTTGGAGAAAGTCACTCTCACAAGAGCTCTTTCTATTTTTACCATGTCCCTTTTGCATGTTCCCATGGAAATGTACAGGCCATTCTAATCATAATCCAACATGTAAAATATTCATTGCCTTGACAGAATATTCAGGAGTGTTTAAGCATTCAGATTTCTCTTCTCTTCCTTCGTTTTTGTCTCGCCTCTTCAGCCTGGAGTGATAGACAAGTTCACAAGTGACACAACACCCATCATTAACAAAGTGGCTGCTGCAGCAGAAAATAAAGGATTGTTTGAAGAAGCTGCAAAACTCTATGACCTTGCAAAGGTAACTCTCTTCTATGTACTGCCTAAAACATGTACCTCACTCACTTCTTATTTTTGTCCAAACATTCCCTCAGTGATTAGTAGGTTAAATTTAATCTCACAGATTGAATTGCCCTTACTTAAGCAGGTGATGTCTGCTGCTGTTAAAGGAGAACCACTGGCTGCATGGAGAGAGGTATCAGTGAGCAAACCCAGCTTGATTGCTCTCCAACCCGTTCTGATTTAAGAGTCTCGATCAATGTGATCTTTTAAAGAGATTGCCCCCTCCGTGGTTTTATTTTGGCTAGGGAAGTTATTTACCTGGAGTGTGCTCTCCCAGTTGCATAGATGTTAAACTGAAGTCTAAAATAGTTGGGCTTTATAACGAACACTCTTGTTTCCTTTTGAAATATATTTAAAATAGAAGGGGATACAACCACAGTGTTTTAGGGGAAAATACTGGGAGGGAATCATCTCTGAGCTTGCAGGAGGCACCGCTGCATGAGACCGGTCTGATTTTTCAGTAAGTTTAAACACTTAAGTCCCATCTTGTCCTTTTTATCTGTGTGAACTTCTAATACCAACAGAACCCTGACAAAGTTTTAGAACTGATGAACAAGCTTCTCAGTCCTGTGGTTCCCCAGATTGGCACTCCCCAGTCGAACAAAGAGCGGCTGAAGAACATGGCTCTTTCCATTGCTGAGAGGTAAGATGAGGGGGCAGGACTGGGTGATTCACCTGGACCTGACCTAGGACTGTCAGTTCAGTGATTATTAGTTCCTAACTAGGTTTCAGTGCATTCAGGAAGACAGAGAAGAGGTCAGAATTTACCCTGTCCTGCTCCTGATGCCTTGCAATACTGGAACCATAAAACCATGAAAACATAATCCTCGGGAGCAGGGCAGGTACATTTGCCAGGAAGCTTTTATCTGTAGGTGAATCAGGAAAAGGGAACTGCAAGATTGCCAACGGGTGACAGAGTCTAGTAAGGAGCAATAAATATAAGGAATTGTGTCGTTTAGAAATCATCTAAAGCAATATATTGTAACAGTTGCAGAACCATCACGTCCAGCTCACTTGTTTGAACTAGTACTGAGAGAGATAAAACCCCAGTGATTCTGAGTTGTAGCAGCAAAGTGGTGAGTTCAGTAGCTGGCCGAAAACCCTATTTCCCTGCTGCTGTAATGAAAGCTAAAAAGGGAACTTTTAAGCTGAGGTTTATATATGGCTAATGGAAGCAGAGGACCTCATTTCCACAGCCTGTCTCTTTAGGAAAGTGCCGTATGGTGTTGAGAAAAGAGAGAGATGGAAGTGACCAAAAGGAATGTCACCCTGCAGTGTCAGTGTGTTAATTAGGATACGTGTCTGAGAGACAGCAGCACTCAAGATTCATTAGCAGCTAGAAATTAGGAGTAACCTGCTTCTGAAAAGCTGTGATTGCAAAATAGCTTTGGGATTTTTTTTTTTTTATATCATCTCCTTTCTGTGCATCTTGTCACAGTGACTGCCAAGGACAGTTCCTATATTATACTAGAGCAAAAGGTGGGTGCCTGTGAAAAACATCTTGCTGCTTTTCCTCAACCGTTCTGGTGGGAAGAGAATAAAAATAAATGGAGCACTCTTGCTGGCACTTTGAAACTGGGGAGACAAACAGAGAAACATACTGATTTTGGTCTGAGGCCTTTGCCTTTCTTTTGACAGCTGGCATTTGCCAGTCACTCCTTCCATCAGCATTTCCCTCATTTAGTCAGGCTGCAGACTGAGTGAAAATTGGTGCCCTATTGACTTAGTGAGAGACTCATTTGCTAACAGACATTAAGGAGAATTAAACTGTTGGCTTGAGCTTAAGCTTTAGCAAAGGCTGTAATGGGCTTTGTTTTGCTACTTGCTTTGATCTGTATGAGTGCTAAATATTGCTGTTCAATAATGCCCCTGTACAGCTGCAAACCTTCACGGCTGCAAGCCTGGAACCGTTCTGATTTAGCTCATCTTCTTGCCAATTAAATGTAACACAGGGCTTTTCTCCCTGTGCCTGACTGCAGGCAGTACTGTAGCGATGCAGCTTTCTGCCTCTGCATTCTGGAGATGCTCTTGAAACGGGGCAGATGCCTGCCAGAAAAGGCCAAGAAGCCTGTCTGGTGTCCCCCTCCTCTGCACCAGCGCGCGGTGTGCACCGTGCACTTGACCGCGGTTACCTTGAGGAAGGAGCTCCTTTCTGCCCTCCTGCTGTTAGGAGTGAGAGCAGCCAGCCCTCCAGCTCATCTCCTAGCAAGCGTAGCTAGAGAGAGCACACAGAAGCCTCTAATCCATTTTTAAGTCTCAATTTGTTGCCCGAAGCAGGTGATTGTGCTTGGAGAGCTGTCTGCTCTAAAACAGTGCGTTAAACGCGTTCCTACAGCGCTTGCCTTGCAGGTCTCTGGTGCCTGGCGCTGTTTTCCCTGTGAATATGGGAAATGTAAACATTTCAAAGGAAATAAATGTTGCATTTGGTGGAGAACTAGAAGAGAATAAAAGTATTTTAAAAAAGCCCCAGCCTGTGAAAATTCTGCCTCCTAGTTAAGGAAAATTAAAGCTGTCCTTTTGTTAGATGCCTTTTGTCCTTGTGCTTGCTTGATGATGCTGCTTCCAAGAATTGCAAAAGCACGTTTGTAAATGGTTGCCATTTTGTGCAATAAAAATGTAAAACAATTTCTTTCAGGTACAAAGCTCAGGGGATAAGTGCAAAGAAATCCGTTGACTCCACATTCTACCTTCTGCTAGACTTAATCACGTTTTTTGATGAATATCACGCTGGTCACATTGACAGGGCCTTTGATGTAAGTTTTGAGAGTTCTGTTTGAAGCGCAGCCTTCCTAAAGCCCTTGAAAGCTCGGAGTGTCTCAAATAATATCAGTTAAAACAAGAAATTCTATTTAATGAGTTAGAAGGTGCTGCAGTGCTACAGGAATTGATAATTTGTTGCTTGATAATTGAGAAGATCTTTTTGTTTCATAGATGTCAAGCAAAATATTCCTGCTCCTCAACAAAGTCAGGAGATAAAGCAATGAGTAACAACAAAATGATTTGTCTTGAATGGAATAAGGAGCATTTCATTAACACTTCAAATAACATACTTTGTTAGTATATGGTGCAGAAAGTGTTGATTATCCACTCTGATTCCTGCTTTTCTTTTTGAAGATTATCGAACGCCTAAAGCTTGTACCTCTTAGCCAGGATTGCATAGAGGAAAGAGTTTCTGCCTTCCTGAATTTCAGCGATGAAGTAAGTAATGGCTCTTGGGTTTAGCTTCCAAAAGCCTTTTGCTTTGTTAAAAGGATCTTAAAGCCTTGTCATCTAATCATTGTTGTTCTTTAACAGGGGAAATAGGATGGGATTATTTTGCATTCATACAAATAGATTCTTTTGTTAGGGTCTTGTCTTTCCTTCCCTCCAAGTTGGAGGAATTCATGTGTTGGGTATTAGCAGACAAAGCACAGTGGAAGGCTGTTACTGCTCTAGAACTGTTTTAACTGGAGGGTGACAGTGTCAGTGTGTGCTGGAGTGCTTTGGAGTGTTTTGTATTCAGGCGCTTTGGGTTGAGCTGAACTGCTGCAGTCAGACACGAAGGTGCAGCCGTTGCTCACGTCTGTCTCAGAACACTGCATCACTTCTGTCACAGCCCCAGCAAGAGGCAGCTGTTCAGTGTATGCCTGTTACATGAGTATGTATCAGCCTTGGTTTGCTATGTCCTGTAGCAAGGGTAATGATTCTGTCAACCTGCTGTTCATTGCAGTATGCCCTTTTTTCTTTTTTTCTTCCCTCCTTTCCTTGTGTAGATCAGACACAATTTATCTGAGGTCCTGCTTGCAACCATGAATATTCTATTCACCCAGTATAAGAGGATGAAAGGCACGAGCCCGGCCACTCCTGCCAGACCGCAGCGGGTAATGGAAGACAGAGATTCGGTAAGATTATAATCTTCATTGTCTGACAAGTGTTCCTATTTCTTTTTTCCCCTGGTTTCATCTGCAAAAGTGCATTTGGTCTGTAAATTGCAATACTGGTAAAAGTCTTAATAGCAGTTTTCAACTACATCAGAAAGTGAAAGACTAAAGTCTTGACACAGCTTTTGTCTTCGGGATGCAGCCTGGGTGCAAGCTGTGGAGTCCTGCCTTGCAGCTACACTTGTACTCTAGATGGGCAGTTTTGGGGAGGGTTGTGTGCTGCCTGGAATTCTCCCACCTTTGATTCCACACGTGTGAAGAAGTCCCAGGGTGACGCAGCCTGTTCCCTACCCTGGGTGGTCACAGCGTCGGCACTGAGCAAAGAGCCTTAGCTCTGTGCTTTCCTAGTGAGCTGTTTATTTGGGAGTTGTGAATTTAGTCTTTTGCCTTATATAGAAGCTTTTACCATCTCCACGGGGGTGTAATGCTGTCAGGTGTCGTCTCAGTGTGAATCCCATGACCGTGGCCAACCACGGTCATTGTGCTGATCAGCAGTGGGATCAGCAGCTTTGCTGGCAGGGAGTTCTGACGGATGAAGCCACCATGACATTGTATCATATCAACAGTGTGTCTGTTGCCAGCCTGCTTCAGAAGCATGCTCTGCACGTTGTGGAGATCAGCTGATGATGTCTCGTGCTATAAACCCTTGAAAATTGTCTTTTTTCAGGGTTCAAGTTTTCTTAGTCAAGCTTCTGGCCTTGTGTAGCTGTAGCTCCCTAAGCATTTACATGTGCAGAAGAGAACCAGGCATGGGCACGCTGAAGGTGGGGTGAGGATAGCTTTAGAACGTGTTCCCCCTGTTCTCTTCCCATAAGGAATTTCCTCTGAAACTCTGGGAGACAGGAATCTAGATCACTTCACTTTCCCTGCCTGGGAAGCAGCTCGGGCACTTTTAGTGGTGGGAACAAATATGAGAAGAGAGATGTTTCTTCAGCAAAGTCTCCCCGTTCACCTGACCAGGGATGGCAGATATGAGCGTGCAGGCTGTGCTTGGCAAGAGTTTCTCTTTCAAATGTCCCTTGATGAAAGTCAGCTTTTCCCTTTACCACAAGGAAGCAAATTTTAGGGGAAGCCAGGCTCTTCCAGAAGCTTTAACAAGCTCAGCGCATTGCCCCATAGACAGTGCACATGAGAAACGACCCTTCCTTGAATGGCTCTCTGAAATCATGGGATTTTCTTTAGATCCATCAGAGCAGGCAGATTCAGACCCCTCTGCTCATCAGAAGAATTTGGAAACATGAGACAGTAGCTGTTTGTAAGTCTGAGTCTTCTTCTGAGGAAGAGTCCCCCAAACTAGGAGTAAGTGGCTCTTGAACTTGCCCTGGTGCCAGGCACTGGCTGTTGGCCACTCTAAGTGGCATCCTGCTGGAATGGGTGGGGAGCAGAAGGGCAACCTGGCAGCAAGGGCAGGATGGAGAGGAACAGTTCCTGTAGAGTCCTCTGAACCAGTAAAGCGCTCTGCTGGAACATTTCCTCTCCCACTTTGGAGATGGAATGAGTTTTATTCAGAAATGATCCGCTTTGGAGTCGCAGCTGCCGCTTTATGCACTTTGTTTATGTCAGAGTGAAATCACCTAAGCCATATTTTGAATCTTTTCTTTTTAGTGTATATCCATTAATTAGCTTGGGGAACGAGGAAGCAAAGTCCTGTCCCGCTTGGCCTGATCCATTTTGGCAGATTTCGGGCAGAGATTGCAGCGAGCCCAGCCCGCAGTGCTGGAAACAGTGGCTGTGGTGCCAGCCCTGACCCAGATGCCGTGGGTGTGTGACAGCAATGTCATATGCACCCCGCCCTGATCCGGGGTGGCCAGCTCTCCAGAGCAGCCCAAGGGCCTTATCTCAGTGGCAAAATTAGGTCAGGAAAGGAATGGAATTATTTTTTTTTAATCTGTGGTCTTATTTCAAGTCGCAAGCACCTCTAACATTCATGAAGTAATTAGAGCCAATAGAACATCTAGACCTCCAGGCCGCTCTTAACCTCTGCAAACTTTTGCTCGTTCTTCCTGAAGTTTTACAACCTGTTGTGTTTTGATTTTTAAAAACAGACCAGCTCTGGTATCATTGCTCTGAACAGGTGGAGGGAACAGTAACTTGCACTGCTCCTAAGCCTTTTTTAGTTGCAATGGGAGTTTTTTCCTCCTAATATTTTAATTCCAAGGAGTCAGACACCTTGACGTCTGGGTTTTTTTCATCTACCACCTGGTTTTGACCTCCACTTAACAGCAGCAGTCAGACAGAGTGACATGACCTCGCTGCGAAACAGATTTGGAGCACTTACTGGGACTGAACAAGTGATTTTTGTAGGCCACCTCATTAAGCAATTGGTGCATGGGTGGTAACCAACAGCTGAGCAAACTGTCCTGGGAGCTGTTGGCAATTGGGTCGCTCTCAGCTTACTTCAGAGGTCCACTGATGCTCCAAGCAGGGAGAAGTGCCTCTACTGCATCCCTGGCCATGCCATCTGCAGCTCAGGCATCAATCCATCTTTGGCCAGGCAGAAGCACAGCGTGGGGTGAGAGCTCTGCTCTGTGTCACAGCCAGGCCACAGGGCTCTGTAGACATTCACAGCTTTCCTTTGGACAGGGTAATGGAAACAAAACATTAAATGGCTGAAGAAAACATACTTCCCTACCCTGGCTGTAAAGCTGAGGGGTTTTTACACAGCCGAAGGAGCAGCATTTAGGCAGTGTCTCGAAACAGATGAGCATCCCAGTTTTTCCACAGTCAGCTTCCCAAGTGCCACTGAATAACTGACTGGTTTAACAGCCCCCTGCACACCGGGTGGAATTGCCCAGATGGGTGTCAGGTATGGTGCTATGGCCATTCCCAGGGAGTAATGGGTTTCAGTTCTTCCCAGTTTGTATGTTCCTGCTGTCACATTTACCATCCTCACGCCCACAGCAGCCAAAGCTGCTTTGGCTTTCCCTGCAGCCAGTAGATTAAACACTGGGATCTTTGAGCAGATAATTTAGAGACGCTGAATATTTGAGAAGAAAACACCACAAGCAATCAAACCAACCAATCTGCACAGTTTTCCACAAAGGCTGGGGCTTTTGTGTTCTCCTGAACTCTGCCAGTTACCGGAATGATTCCCCTTTTGATTTACTAAGGGTTTTAACAAAGGAAATCAACCATTCCTGAATTCCTTCAACTGTTATGTAACCTTCTGGTGCACAAGAAGGGCTTTGACTTTGGGCAGAGCTCTCTGAAGGTGCTGGGTACCTCTGCTGTCCTTGCGATACGGAACGAAGAGCCTGGAAGGCTGTCGGTGTCGTAGGTGATGCTGGAGGCCTCCAGCTGCGCGCGGCACCACTGCTCCTGTTCCAGGGCTTCTGCTTGGGGAACGTTAACGCTGCGTTTTGACCCTTGATGGTTTGCAAGGTGGGAAAGAATCAGATTGTCCTGGGAAAGCCCCGCTTCAGCAGCAGCAGTGGCAAAATTGCTGTGGTCCAGCAACGCCCCACATTGTTGAAAATGGTTAATTTGGGGTAATTTTAAATAAATGGGATATTTTTCTTTTAGAAGCAGAAGGGTAACTTGACATGCTTTTAATGCTTGGAAATGGAAATAATTGGATTTCCTTCTAAATGCAAAGACATGCTCTCCAGAGAGCAGCTCTGAGAAATAAAGATGATTTTCCCTTGCTTCAAAAGACAAGTGTTTTGCTCCTGTCCAGCTCAGCTTTCATCGTGGTACTAAACTAACCATACTTTATTTTTCTGGTTTTGGGTTGTTGGTTTTTTGTTGTTTTTTTT
>VWZY01013680.1:65773-76943 GCA_013399075.1 Chloroceryle aenea | reverse complement strand
GTTGTTTTTTTGGTTTGGGTTTTGGAATATTTTTGACAAGAAGTTATTTTTGCCAGCTGTTGCTGGGCTTCCCGTTCTTGTTGGGGAGAATTTTACACATCCATCATAGATAAGCTCCTCACTTCAATGCTACAGACACTCTGAGTATCAGTTATTAACAGGATATAACAGAAACACACCAAGGCCTAAAGCTTGGGACCTTCAGGTCTAACACTGAACTGAATTCCTCTAAGCAGAGGAAACATTTTCTTTGCTAACTCAGTGGAAACCCTTCTAGAATAACTTCTAATCTCCAAGTATTGTCCATTTATAGCTGATGATCTGTTGACAGTCAGAGCTTGGCAGGTCTTCCCTACACAAACAAAGAACACAGAGGTAAGTTCTGGAGGAAGGAATGAGGAATAAATCCAGATCAAAGCTTGCTGTTGTTCCATCAAATTTCTGACAACCCTAAAACCGTGTATACAGAATTTTGGAGATTCTTTAAATTAAGAAGAGGTGTGCAAAGTTTCCCCTGGGAGTTGGCACATTTTGATTGTAAATAGTTTTTTTTTTTCTAATCAAGACAGGAATAATAAAATATTCCCTGCAGGCAACAACAAAAAACAAGAAGAAAAACAAAGACATCCATTTACTAGTGAATGAATGAATTATTCCCTTAACTCAGGATATATTTCTATGCTGTGGCTAAGGAATAAGCACTTAAAAAAATTAACTGCTTATAGCATATGCTGTCATTCAAGGCAATTAGTCCAATTAGTTCCATCAGTCCTTTGGTACCTGAAAGCTCTGTACCTCTCAATTACTTAAGAGTTCTTAAATATCACATTTCTTAGAGTGATTTTAACAGATGGTAGAGGCAGAAAGCTATATTTCTACATGTAGATTATCTTAATTGGTACAGAATCCCTTCTGGAAATTATTTACTTCCAAAAAAATGGCTAACTTCATCACAAAGCAAAAAATATCTCAATACAGATAATTAAAGAAGTTACCCTTAAGTACACGAGCAGGGGATAAGACTTCCTCAATCCAACCCACTCTGCAGGATCAACTGGCCCACTGTAGAGGACTGAGGTTTTGAGTTCTTCTAAATTGACCTTGGTTTCATTCTCTCCTGGCTAAAAAGAAAATGCAAGAGTTCATAAAAAATGAGTTTTAAGGCTGGTCAAGGGGAGGGAATGATAATCAACAGAAACACATCAGGTGAATTGTGGTTTTCAGTACTCGACATGCTTCCTTTTGCTCTTCTTCATTGAAGAAGGCAGCAGTCAAACTCTTTTAATGTGCACTTGTACTCACCAGTGTACAGTTACTGGAAAAAGTGCTGGGGTCAATAGAGGTGAGCTGGTACAACATTTTGCAGACAATAATCACACATGTCCAAACAGTGCAGATACTTGATGCCAATGGGCGAAACTGAGCATATGGCAAAGCAAGAGCCCAGGCAATTAAAAACACAAAGTTAAACAGAGACACCTGAAAACACAAGAACAGGATGGGAATTACATGGAGTAACAAGAGAACTGAGAAAGTTTGACCTTTACCATAGTAATAAAACAAACAAAAAAAATAAAAATCAAAAGAATGGGACATAAAGAAACTGCAAAAGATACCAAAAAATAATAAATTTACAACAATATTCACAATAACACAGACACAAAGTGGTAAGTGAAGATGGAAAAACTGAATAGTTGGTTTAGGAAGAACTTTATCTCCTATGTAATATTAATACTATTAGACCCACAAATCTGCACACCCACTCTACAAAGAAACATGAAATACAAAGGTATTTCACACGCTGGTTCTGCTGCACAAGAAAGGAAGAAGAAATTATACACAACTATGTGTCTGCGCACCCCACCTTCATCCTCTTGACCTTCTTACCCTCAAAGATTGGAGAAAAAAGATTTTGTTTGGGGTTTTGGATTTTAGGTATTTTGGGGGTTGTTTTTTGGGGGAGCAGGGGGTGGATTTAGTCAATCCTGTCCTACTGTGTTCAAGGAATGTCAGGTAGAGCACTCCCACTGCCCACATCAAAAGCACAGCTAAAGATGTTCCTCTCTTCTTCTTCAAGTGTAGTTCCACATTCCTGTTTCTTCAACAGCAGACCCAGTAACTTTCCTAGATTCTTTCCCTTTTTCTACACATGCCCTCCCCATCCCTGGATGATGCCCACAGACAGCTTGAGCAAGGAAGGGATTACATCTCTCGAGTCCAAATAACTAGATGAATAAACCCCTTAATATCTGGAGAAAAGGGAAGAGCTGAGGATATCTAGGCAGACAGAACATCCCTGTGGAAGATGTCATCAAGGCAGCTCCCCAGCAGTCAGCAAGCCCAGCTGGATCCCCCAATTTCAGTGTGGTTTGACATGAGGAAGGCACCTCCCTAGACATGGGTGTCCCACTGCACAGAAGACACTGACAAGCTCCACCAAGGGTAAGATTTTGACAGTGCTTGTTTACTTGCCTCTTTCACTGTGACCCAGATGATGTAAGAGGAAACGATTTTGATGATGTGCAGCTCCAACAGCCACCAAACAAAGACTTGCATCTTATGAAAATACTCCAGGAATTTCAAGAACAGCACTGTAAGGCGGTCAATCACCAGGTGCCACTTGTTCCTTAAGTCTGCAGAGGTGTTCAAGCAGAATGATGGGGAGGAGAAAAACAGAAGGTCTCTGTAAATAGGAATGTTTCACTAGACAACAATGAGCTTTCTACTGCTCTTCTAGGCCTTAGAGTAAGACAAGAAGGAAATGAAAGGTATGGATCAGTGGTTAACTAAGAGAACATGGGGTTGAGGCCCACCTGGCTGTGGTGCTCTCCCTTCTGACCCACATTCACTCACTTGAAAAGTGGTGGTGGTGGCTTCCCTTGCCAATTCTGCCTTTAGTCTTCTCTGGCAGAGCCCTTCTTAGGTTCCATTTTTCTCCAGTATCTCTGGACCTAAGCTTAGGGATCCCATCCAGGGACTAGATCTTTGATGCTCCAGCCCTGGCCACTACCCAGCTCAGCAGAATAGGATTTTGTTTGATGTTTGGAAGCCGTTTCTGTTTTCAGAAAGCACAGACTACTGCTACTCAGAAAGCTTTTCAGCCAACTGGGAAGAGATCCACGCACACTAGGAGTAGGAATCTTGTCACAAGGGTTTAGACAGCTATACTATAGACATCTTCATATGTCAGTTATCTAAACCACCTTGCAAACATCACATCCCCCTAGGATGTGCCATCCCAGAGAGAGACATCTATTGGTACATCTATGATGCAACATTTATTACATAGGAGTGTGTGTATATGACAATATATGTGCTGAACAGAGCTCTCTCTAAGTGCCATACTGGTTTGTGGGCTGGCATAAAGCTGTTTCACCAGGCTGATATATATTAGTATAAAGTTTTCAAACTGTATTAGAGGTTTCAGAAGCATCTTGGAGATTAAGAAAAGATTTTGTGTGCTGTGAGAACATTCTTACAGTTAACATCAGAGATGGAAACATTTGTAAATGATGGCAAAACACACCACTGCCTAAGCTGTGAAAATGCAAAGGAGTTATCAGCTTTTGTAATATGCAATTATTTCAGCTCATCTGGTTATTTTATATACAAGACAAACAGAGATGGTTATTCTGTGCATATCTGTGTGAAAAGACACATGCATGCTTGTGGGAAAAAGCTGACTTTTGGAATACCTGGCAAGCAAATTCCAATTTTTCTTTTTCTTCTACCCTTTTTCTCCAACTACAACTTAGAAAACGCTAATAAAAATGCTGAGTGAGGAAAATCCCTTGCCTAACTAATTAAATTTAATAATATAATTAAGCTCTAGAACTCTACCCCTTCATGGGGACTTATATAAGCACAATTAGAGTGTATTTTCAGAAAGTCTTTATTTATAGAATTAGATGTTCTCACACATTATTTGATTTTACTTCAATTTGCAGAGTTACCACCATGCAAGGTAGATCCAGACAGTGCCAGTCAAGTGGAATGGGACAGTTCTAGTCGCAGGTATCCCTGCTCACTGCAGGGGGGTTGGACTAGATGACCTTGAAAGGTCCCTCCCAACCCAAAATATTCTGATTCTCTGATGATTCTATGTAAAAATAATGTTAAAACTCCATCCATATGGCTAAAGAAAAATGATACAACTCTTTGGTAGAAACAACACCCATACAGCTTAAAGATGGATCACCCATGGCAAGCAGCCCCTCAGGCTACTGCCAAGCCCCACTTGCTGTGGTGAAGAAGGGGGCCCAGGGAGAGGGCTGCAGCTTCCCACATCCCTGCTTGCATGTCTCACTGCAGAGGGTAACCTCCAACAGCTGGCCTCTGTCTTCAGCCTTCCCAGCACTTAGGGATGGCCAGAGCGCAACAAACTCATCACTGCTCCTAGACCGCATGAGAGCTGGCCAAGAAAGGTTTCCACGGCCCACAAACACCCCTGTGAAGGGAGACAATCCCAGCCAGGAAAGACAAATAGCTTTTGCTCAGCTCTCCTGGGCCAGCTAAGACAGGTTTTGCTGCCATTTTGCCTCGACAAAGCCCCTGCCCCTATTACACAGTCCTGTGAATATTGGCGTGAGCAACTCATTCTGTGGTAAGGCCATAACTACAGAGCATGCAGTTTCCTTAGGTGTTAGATGTCCTTCCCTGGTCTTCACTCATGACTCATTCTCCAACCGAGTTACAGAAATAATTCATGTGAGCAGTTCATCCTCTCAATATCAGGGATGGCAGGATCAGCCTTACCCACATTGCCCTTAAGCATTTTTATGTTCATCTGGCATCAATTACCCATTCCATAGTCACAAGTGAAAAACATGACACTAATGTGCACATGAATAATGAAGCAAAGCCACTGGGACTTGGGGAGTGCCTTGAAAGCATGTGGTAACAGAATAAATATGTCTGTGTATTTTCTTTATTATAAAGGGATTTCACTCTAAAGGAGGTCTTAGAGTTTGGGTAACCTATTAACCCAACCCAGGTCATCAAGAAGAAAGAGGTGGGGGATTTCTTTTGCTTTTATCCTCTCAGCATCCTACAGAAACATATTATGTATCCCTAGAAGAGGCTGGAGCCTGTTGAATAATTGACAAGTAGCCACCTGCTCAGTTCAGGCTCTGGCAATGTTTGTATGTAAAATTAGCAGGAAAACTTGATGATTCATTTTGGGATGACCAAAAATGAACTAACCCAAACATTGAACAAAAGGAACCACCTGTTGCCACTGTTCACTAAGGCTGAGGAAGGCAAAATGTGCCATCTGCAGAGCTTACCTGTAGTTTCTTCTTCCTCTGACTCATTGTCTTCATCATCATCATCTTCCTTGTTCTCCTCTCCCTGTTCTTCTTCTTCTTTTCCTTTTTCAACCATCCCTTCCCCTCCCTCCCCCTCTGGATCTTCCATTCTTTTCTCACCAGCCTCTTCCAGCATTTTATCCTCTTCCTTATCTCTGCTGGCTGTTAAATTCATCATAGTTATGTCAGGCAGGCTCCCATCTTGGTGCACCAGTCTGTTGGGAAATAGCAGCATGTCAGCAATCTGAGCAGTCATGGCATCATAGTCTTTTTTCTTTTTTCAAGGTGTATAATTAGAAAAAAAATCAACTGTTCATGGAAAATGCCTTAGAAGTGGAAAAGTTAATGATTCTGGTACGTTCTCCAAACACACACTGCAAATCGAGTTGGAATGTATTAGTAACTACCTCTCACTCAGATACTAATGGTTAGTTAGTAATGAGTGGTATTGACACTTAAACTTGACATTTTCCCCACGGGAGAAAATGGTCAGAGTTTAAGATGTAGAAGCATGAAATGACATTGTTTAAGAGGAAACATTTCATGACTTCATCGGGGACTTACTCATTTTGGTGGTTTGGTATTTTTTTCTTGAGGCTGCTCAAAGTAATTGGAACAGAAAGAAAAAGGGAGATGAGAACAGAGGGGTTACAGAAGAAGGTCACTGACAAATACGTCATGCTACATCACAAGTTGTAAAGCATTCTACTCCATCTGCAGAAGCCTTCTGATGCCAAGAGCATGCCATCATGACATTCACAGGGCGCTTCTATAAAGAAACACAGCATTGCAGCACAGATGGAAAGGGGGCAACCTATTTACACCAGTGCTAAGCGTGGCCAGTGCTGCACCATGCTGTCAGGAATACAGCTGAACCACCACAAGTATCTGACTGGTTAAGGTAAATGCATTTCCACCTTCATCCAATTGAAAGATGCAGTTGGGAAGCCAAGGAATCTGAAGAACTTCTTACAGCTATAGGTTTGGGAACAAACAAAAGCAAGAAGTCCATGGCTGTGGCTTTGGTGTGTTTCATCACATCTGNCCTTCATCCAATTGAAAGATGCAGCTGGGAAGCCAAGGAATTTGCAGAATTTCTTACAGCAAAAAGTCCATGGCTGTGGCTTCGGTGTGTTTCATCACATCTATTGTTAATAGTGCCATTCATTCTCTCTCTTGCTTCTACCTCTCAGAGAGATTTTTTTTTTGCTTAGAATCCTCTTACTAAATCTATCAGGAATTCTCAGAGTAACAAAACTGGGATACAACTGAATTAACAGAGAAATGGTATCTTAGCCCAGCNATAAGGGTGGTGAGACCCTGTCCCAGGTTGCCCAGAGAGGTGGTCAATGCCCCATCCCTGGAACCACTGCAGGTCAGGTTGGATGTGGCTTTGAGCACCCTGCTCTGGTTGCAGATGGGGGTTGTAGGGGGATTGACCAAACCTTGAAAGGTCCCTTCCCCCCCAAACCATTCTCTGATTCTCTACTGATATGGTGCCAATTTTTCTGAGATTCATTCATTAGCTATCTACACTTTACTGACAAAAGAGACTCGCTCTTCTGGTTTCAAGTATTTTCTTTTCCCTCCCCAAGCTGTGCTGTTGGGACACCCCTCCTGTATTTGCAGAAAGCCCCTTTCTCCCCATTCCCTTACCCTCTGTGCTTTGCTGAGCACAGCTCTTCCTGCCATAAATAATCCCTCTGAATACAACTTGTTGCAATCAGGTCTCCCTTTGTCAAGCACACATCTATATGATCAGGTTACTAAATCTTTAGTTATGCTACTGGAATTACTACACCCATTAAGACTGTTCCCAGTCTAACACAAGCAACTTCAATATGGTACAGTAGCATCTCAGGGATTTATTTTTCATGGTGTGAAATTCTGGCATATTACCATTTAGATAAGAAATTCTGCCAGTTTTACCTCTGATTATTACGGTTAAAGAAACTAAAAATGTGGATTTATCCATCTGATGAACAGGCCAGTCAATCAGAAAGTCACTCAGAATTCTTTTTCAAATATTTGGGAGTTGTAATCAGCACAGATTAGGTGATGAATTTGTGTGTCAATCTGGAAATCTCTTCCACTCAGCAATATATTCAGTAGCTTTGGCTACAGAAAATAGGGCTTTTTGTCTGATAAACTTATATACCAGTTTAAACATGAAAATATACTAACATGATATTCTAATCCCTGTAAAATGACTAGACAATAATATTCCCAATAATGAGATAATCTAATTCTGTGTATTTACCTAAAACTCTACTCAATTATCCACAGGAGGGTCATATAGAAAGAAGAGAGAACGAATTTTCAGTTTGGTTCAAATGTTTTGCAGCTCCCCAGTTACCATACATAGCCAAACCCCATTTAAAAGGCAATGCCCCATGAAATGGGAGTAGCCATGTGATCAGACAGGTTTGGCTGACGTGCAGTTGCATTGGTTTTAATGAGATATCTTCCCAAATGGCTTTTAAATGGGGAAAAAAAAAGATAAATCTACACTCACACTGGTGTAAATCAAGGACTTAATGACTTACCTCTGCATAAACTGGACAGAAACCCAGTAACCCTATATGAATTTTTATGAGAGGACTCATCTTTTTCTTATTCATACAACTCCCACTCGTGTCCAGCAGATCCAGAAGGTGATGGGGTTATAAAGATGGGTATGTGCAATACATATACCTGGTAAAGCCTCACTATAAGCTTAGTTTTCAGGATATTAGCACTTAGTTCTGATGACATCAGTAGGCTGGAGCATGGGACTGGGTGCTCAGGAGATAAAGGCTAGATAAAAAGCCCTGCCCACTGTTCATAAAGTTAGCATCTGATGAATCTTTCTTCCCACACTTCTACATTAAATGGTGGTTTGCCTTTTTTTTTACCTTTTTTTTTCCACTACAGGATCCCATGATATCATTTAATGGACAACACTGAAGTATTAGGACATAAAACCTGAACTAGTTTATTGCTCTCTACAGCTCCCTGACAGGAGGGTGTAGTGAGGTGGGGGTTGGTCTCTTCTCCCAGGTAACCAGTGATAGGATGAGAGGAAATGGGGTTATATTGCACCAGGGGAGGTTTAGGTTGGATATTAGGAAAAATTTCTTCACCAAGAGTGGTGAATGCTAATGCTAATTAGTTAATTAATGTAACCTGCCTGGACATGATCCTGGGCAACCTGCTCTGGGTGACCCTGCTTTAGCAGGGTGGTTGGATGAGATGTTCTCCAGGGGTCCCTTCCAACCCCTAACGTGATGGGATTCTGTGTAATTTCTCAAGTACCTGACATGCAAAGCCTTAACAACATAAAACTTTCTGTTCTGCACAACATTAGTGACCCAGCCCCTGAATATTTGGTATACAGGACTCGAACTGAGGCCCCAGGGCCATTCCATGACATTTGAAGAAGTGTGAACATGACAAATTAATTACTTGTTAGAGCAGGTAGTCACTAATATCTAAGCAAAGGATTTTCTTGTCTTTTCTGTTTATATTCAGTAGTAACAACAAACTGAGTTTTGTTCTATGAATAGTACTGATTAAAAAAAGCACCCACATTTATTCCAGTCAAACATTTTCAAAGACATCTATTTTATGGAAATGTTTTCAAGATATAAAGGGATTTACTAAGATACTGAAGGGACTGGAGCATCTCTCTGATGAGGAAAGGCTGAGAGCCCTGGGGCTGGTTAGCCTGGGGAAGACAGAGGGGAGCTGATCAGTGCTGGTCAAGAGCTAAAGGGCCCCTAGGGGGCAAGAGGATGGGCCCAGACTCTTGTCAAGTTTCTGGGAACAACTGACAAGGGGCAACAGGCACAAACTGGAACCCAGGAGGTTCCATCTGAGCAGGAAGAGAAACTTTGTTGTGAGGATGTGGGGGCCTGTGCCAGGCTGCCCAGAGAGGCTGTGGAGTCTCCTTCTCTGGAGAGATTCCCACCCTGCCTGGACCCTGAGCTGCTGGGCCCCCTGCTCTGGGTGACCCTGCTGGGTGGAGCAGGGGGGTGGCACCAGAGCATCCCCAGAGGTCCTTTCCCATCCCTACCAGTCTAACTCTGTGAGAGGGATGATGTCTATAGCAATACAGGCTTTTGCAGTTCGTATCCTTCAGCCCACGAATTCACAGCCATTGGCATGCAGCAGTTCCAGAGTAGGGCAGCTTCCATTTCTGCCACTGAAATAGGAAGTCTCAGTCTGCACAAACTCATAATACATACCACACATTTTAGTGACCTGGCTCTCAAATTCCCTTTCTTGGGTGCTTGTGTGGAAGAGAGGGACATGTGTCTCTGTGTCCGTGTGCACATGCAGACATGCATCTTCCATGCACAAACAAAGGGTAGATAAATGAGCCTCCTCAACCAAATCTATTGTCTGCAGCCAATTACAAATAGCACCAATTATTCCTGTAGTGAGGCACAGGGAAATTTCAGAGAAGAATTCCCAGCTGGGAGGTGAAGTCACACCAAATAAATAAGCAGGAGTGATGTACGAACTGCTTCACCAGTTTTAGGAGACTACAATACCTGAACAACATTATCCCCTGGATCACAGTACCGAGCAGCAAGAACATACTTTGTTTTAAGGCAATTAAGATGTAACCAAAAAAAGAAAAGTTAAGGTTTATCTGCTTTAAAGGAAAGGAAGAATTGAAGTACCCACCTATTAATTATTAGATAAACACGGCCATTGACTTTGGCATGGCTATGAGGTGGGAGATGAACGCACAAGAATGCATGAGATGGAAATGGATTAGAGAGAGAGAAAAGGAAACTGTTAAACAGGAAGGAATGCACTTTCCTGTCTACCAAGAGACACACACACTGTCATGACAAAGCACAATCTGACAGCTCAACGCACACCATGCACTGAAAAGTCTGGGAAGCTCATAAATGCAATAATTAGACATTTAAAACATAGGTAACTTCAGGTAGAGCTACAAGTACTTTTCATCGTCCCCAAAACACAAGAACAGCCTCTACTTCTTTACCAGTTCCAGTGTGCCAGTTTCTGTCCCCACTATTCCAGCTGGCAGAACTTTAGTCTTGAACTCAGCTCTGCAAACTTAGCTCACGTGAAGCAGCATCTTAAGGCATCAACTGTCTTGGAAAGACTTAACAGGACTTTTCAGTCCTTTTCAGTCACAAACATAACCCAACAATCACACAGTTGGGGGGCAGATGGAGGAGCTGGAGCTGCTTCTGTCTACTCCTTTCATGATTGTCATCTACCCACTGTGGTTGTAACAAGTCTGCTCTTAAAAGGATTGAGTTCTGTCTGCTTACTCAATATTAAGGTTGTTAATGTTTATTTACTTTTTTTTGTGTGTGTTCTTGCTGCAAATGCAGAATCATAAAAGCAGTTTTGGAAAGCAAACAAGCTGTTGAGTGAAGGCTGGTGTTTCAAAAGCAAAAGGGAAAACTGGTAGTGGCTTTGTAAGAAAATAGGACAAACACCTGAGTCTTTAATCTGTGTTTTAATTCTCCCCACGACTTATTTCTATCACTAGCATTACTGTTAAGCTGGAGGTGGCTGTGCTATTTCTTAACCAGCTTTATCCATCAGCAACACAAATGCCAGCTGAGCTCCCATTCTGAAGCTTTGAAATACAAATCAGCTGCTGCTCAGCACTGAGCATCGAGGGAAGAAAAGAGCTGGATCTTCCTAAGGCAGGCAGTGTTAGTGGCAGGACAAACCAGCAAGCCTGCTCTGATTTGGGTACTGGATGTATTTGTGGAAGTTTCTGAACAGGTTCAACAAGGGGAAGTGCAAGGTGATGCACATGGGGTGGGGCAATCCCTGGTCTCAGTAGAGGCCGGGAGATGAAGGGACTGAGAGCAGCCCTGTGGAGAAGG
>VWZY01013680.1:45611-56555 GCA_013399075.1 Chloroceryle aenea | reverse complement strand
TGGAGGTCCCTTCCCACCCAGACTTTTCTATGTTTCTATTCATCTAACACATCTAGATTTGCATCCAGTTTATAAAACCAAACAAGCAGGCAATTTCCATCCACTAAGAATTTTCTACAGAGTTCTCATTAAAATCTACAAAGATGTCTGAAACACTTGTTTTGGTATTAGCTTAGCAAGAAGCAATTTTCTCACTGCTATTTTTTAATGATTTTACTGTAGAACTACTACTGAACATAGTTATACTAAATACTGAGGATTCACTCTTAAAGAAAATCCAAGAATTTCACATCTTTTATCACAATATACGTTGTTGTTTCATATTTAAAACTCAGCTGCAACACCTACCTTTGATGCCAACTCCCCAGGTTCCTTTCTTTCTAGGAAGCCGGACACTTGAGGAAGCTCATCGTTCTTGAGCTCAATACTCCAAATATACTGCAGGGTCAGCAGTAAATTCCCATAGAAAACCATGAATGGTGAACTGATCATGGCATATTTTCTTCGGTCCCGAATCATCCACAATGTGCACGACCAGATCAGTAAGACAAAAGTCAACCAGCTGTGATATGTGATACTCCACGCCTTGTGGAAGGAAAAAATGTTTACAGATAAAGTCAGGCACAACACTGATGTTTTATTTATGCTTCTCTACTTGGCTCACAATTTCATTATCATGAGGCTCTTACCCATAGTAATCAGATACTGGGCCAGCTACAAAAACTCCTCGGAGAATGAGCCGAAAGTGGATTCTCAGCTGAGGGTGAACTCTGTTTGGTGCATTAACTGCACCTTGGTAAGGTTTGTAAGCAGACTCAATGTTTAAGGCCACATCTGGACTGTCGTGTCCAATACTAGGCTCCTCAGTTCAAGAGAGACAAGGAACTATTGGAGAGAATCCAGCGGAGGCTATGAAGATGCTGAGGGGCCTGAAGCAGCTCTGTGATGAGGAAAGGCTGAGGGTGGGAAGAGGATGGGGCCAGATTCTTTTCACTGGCACACAGCGACAGGACACAGGGCAATGGGCACAAACTGGAACCCAGGAGGTTCCATCTGAGCAGGAGGGAACAATTCTTTGCTATAAGGGTGTGGGAGCCTGTGCCAGGCTGCCCAGAGAGGCTGTGGAGTCTCCTTCCCTGGAGAGATTCCCAGCCCACCTGCTCTGGGTGACCCTGCTGGATGGAGCAGGGGGGTGGCACCAGAGCATCTCCTGAGGGCCCTTCCAACCCTCACTATGCTGGGATTCTGCAATTCCTATTGCACCAAACTGTAAGAGAGGGAAAATATAGACTAACTTTGGGGCACACATGATCTTGCAGAATAGACCCTAGAAATGAATTACAATGGAAACGGAGATCATATAAAACATGTGAAAAAGCAGGAAGAAAAATTGTGTCCACATGAAAACAACTATTTACTAACGTCTCAGAATGCACCAAGTCAGATCCAGGTTCTGCACAAGGAATCTTCCCTATTTAGTTGAAAAACTTTTAGCTGAGGAACTGTTCCTGTTGAGGGACAGCAAATAAAGTTTGAAACTTTATATAAACAAGAAGCAGCCAAGCTAACCTTTTTTTTTTTTTGGTTTTGGGTTTAGGGGGGTTTTTTTAACCATTTTTCATGCAGAATTGGGCCATGAATTTTTATGCTTAATTTCATCACAGTTGAAATCTTTCCGAACGGGTGAAACCAAAGCTTGCCCAGGGAATTTATACAGAGAGATCTAATCACTCTGCTGAAAACTTGTTATGGAGCAGCTCAAGGTATTTGCATCAAGGGGGTTTAAAAGTGAGTAGCAGCATGAGAAAGAGAAATAAGGCTGAGAAGTAAAACAATAGCAAAATCTTGTTTGGCTCGAAGTTGTATTTTCCTTAAGACCTTTCTGTCAATATAGGAAATTGGGCTTTACTGATCTTTTCTTCTCAAAGAGCAACAGGATGAATACTTCAGCCTGAAACAGGAACTACATTTTTTTAATTTACTATCTCTCTATGAAATGCTATAGGCAAATTTCTGAGTGGAGCAAAAACATGAGAAGCCTGACCATGCAGAAGCTTGGGATTCAGTAGAAAACTGAGCCCCAGCTGTCACCTGACATTCAACAGACAGCAAAAGCCAGGGCTTCCAGTCCTAGAAATGTGAAGCTTTACCCAGAACACCACGTGCTGTCCTATTTATAGGCCTAAAACAGGCCTGGGAATTAGGCACTAATAACCAAAAATGGACCCAAAATGACATGCAGGCACCATATTGGTATTTTCCAACCCTTATACAAACAGGTACTGAAAAACAACTGCTGAGATCATGTTGAGGAAAACATTGGGAAAACAAATTTACCTGTAAAATTTACAGCATTATTGGGTTTGGTTTGTGGTTTTTTTTTTTTTTACTTACCATCATAGCTATCAGAGCACAAATGTAACTTTGCTTCATGATAAACTGGAACACAGAGACCAGGGCGTGTAATTTAACATTTTCTTTTTCTTCCTGAGTGACTTCTTCTTCCTCTTCCTCCTCCTCTTCCTTTTCTAAGTAGAAAAAGAAAATCTTATGTGCAATTCATACTGGTCTAAAAGTAGTATGTGCACTCTCCCCAGGAATGGTTTCACTTGTAATTTTTAAGTAGCTGTTTTAAAACATGGTAGTATTCTTGGATGGAAAATAATAAATTCATCAATGGCAAGTATAGAGCAAGTGCAGGGTCCTGCACCAGGTGAGGAATAACCCCCTGCACCAGGACAGGGAGGGGTTGACCTGCTGGGAAGAAGCTCCATGGAGAAGGAACTGGGAGTGTGGGGGGACAAGTTCACCACGAGTCAGCAATGGGTTTGGGTGGTCAAGAAGGCAAATGGTCTTCTGGCCTAAGAATGAGGCCAGAAGGTTGAGGGAGGTTCTCCTCCCCCTCTGCTCTAACGAAGCCATCTCTGGAGTACCGTTTCCAGTTCTGGACTCCTCAGTTCAAGAGAAATAGGGAACTACTGTAGACAGTCCAGTGGAGGCTATGAAGATGCTGAGGAAAGACCGAGAGCCCTGAGGATGGTTAGCTTGGAGAAGAGAAGCCTGAGAGAGAATCTTCTCAATGTTTATCAATATCTAAAGGTTGGGGGTGAAGAGGATAGGGCCAGATTCTTTTCAGTAATGCCCAATGACAGGACAAGGGCCAATGGGCACAATCTGGAACCCAGAAGGTTCCATCTGAACTAATAATCTTTCCTCTGAGGGTGTCAGAGCGAGCCTGTGCCAGGATGCCCAGAGAGGCTGTGGAGTCTCCAGCTCTGGAGAGATTCCCACCCCGCCTGGACCCTGCGCTGCTGGGCCCCCTGCTCTGGGTGACCCTGCTGGGTGGAGCAGGGGGGTGGCACCAGAGCATCTCCAGAAGTCCCTTCCAGCCCTCACCACTCTGTGATGTCAGACAGATGTATCTATCTGTATTTGACACCTTACATTCCACAGGAGGGTCAAGATGGAAGCCAAAGAAAAATCACTTTTGAGCAGGGTAAAGCAATGCAAATCGCTTCTTCTGGAANAGGTTCTCCTCCCCCTCTGCTCTAACGAAGCCATCTCTGGAGTACTGTTTCCAGTTCTGGACTCCTCAGTTCAAGAGAAATAGGGAACTACTGTAGACAGTCCAGTGGAGGCTATGAAGATGCTGAGGAAAGACCGAGAGCCCTGANAAAGAAAAATCACTTTTGAGCAGGGTAAAGCAATGCAAATCCCTGCTTCTGGAAGCAAAAGACTACGGATAGTAAATTAGCCCAGCTAATGAAACTGCTTCACAGTCAGCCATCAAGGTAAGGCAACAGAAATCATTTAACTTCAACAGGCCAAAGAGCTTATGAAAATGAAACTAAATGCTAGAGGCAGTGACTGGAGATACAGCAGAAGAATAAACTATGGCAACTATGGGCAATTCCCAGGCAATTCATACCTGACACGTCATTGGAAGGCTCCCATTTGTACTGTGGTGTTGAATACACATCTGCTTTGGCTGGACCGTTTTCTAAGGGCAGTGCAGGGTGGATGGTGTGATAGTCAGCAGGGTTCCCATTCACTGTCACCAGCAGCACCTGACAGGGCATTGGAGAGAGGCATTGAATTTAGGGCAGGTCTCCGGAGAACTCAACTCCTACCTTTGTGCTTTGCTACTGTTGGATTGCCAACATTAAAGGACCTTATCAGGTGCCTGCCCTTACTTTTTCCAAATAAGTTGATATTTTATAGTCATGTTGCATGCAAAAGTAGCACATAACAGCTTCTGAAATTAGCTGTTGTTAGCTTTTTATGCAATGTCAATAGAATTACAAATTTTTTTCATCAAAATTCTTTAATAAACAGTAAAATGCTGCTGCAACTTTGTACTTTGTAAATATTTCCTTTAAAAGAGTTCAAAGTGTTTTTTTATTTTTCCAGGTTCCCAAAATGCCACATTGCATTGACACTTCAATTTATACACCAGCAAAAGGAACGACAAACAAAAAAAGAAACAAAAATGTTGATACACAAGCAAAAGCAACGAAGTTACTGCAGTCAGCTGAGCCATGGTAAATGACTCTCTGCATGCTCTTTGAGTGTCCTATCTATGGAATTAAATGTAAAGAAAAAACAGTGTAAAGGTGTTAAGCCAGGAAAAGTATCATTAGATGATTTGCATTTAAGTTAAAAGTGTAAGCAAAAAATAATCCTCCTCCTTAGGCAAACTCATATGGCTTTAGTTCACATCAAATTTGGGCTAATGATGGGGCTTTGAGCAACCTGGTTTAGTGGAAGGTGTCCCTGGAGATGGAACTAGGTGATCTTGGAGGTCTCTTCCAACCCAAACTGTTCTGTGATTCTATAATTATTCCCAGTAGTTATGAAAATAATGGTTAAAAAAACACTTTCAAGTTTAAATTATTATTGGTGAGATCTACATTTGCTGCCCTTAAACCAGTTGTGATAATTATTGTTATTGATGCCACATTTATGCCACTTGGTCGTACTAATTCAACATTCATTCTTTGTTTTATTTTGGTGACTTAAATTTCAGCCCTTGGGCTTGTTTGGATTAGGGCTCCAGCAACCACAGTCATAAATCTCTTTCTTACTGGCAGAAATTCACATGCAGTGGGTTACTGATGCTAGTACATGCTGAAGACCGACTTCTGCTTAGGCTGTGAGATAGGAGAAACTATTCACAGACAGGCATGGGCTGTTTCAGAAGGGTGCCTGGGTCCTGGTCAGTTCTATCCAGCAGCTACACCAAGCACAGGCTGTGGAGCTCTTTTAGATTTGGTGAGTTGCTCTCAAGGTTCAGCTGCATCTATGTTGTTCTGTGTAAGCCTCACAGGGAATGTTTCTGCTTCTAGAGTCTGCTAGAGAGCAGTCAAAAGAAATGGCTCATTTGTTGTCTGCTCAAAGCCTTGGATTTTCTGTCACATGTAAATTGAACTCATCTGTGCTGTCAGTCATGCTTCAAGGGCCTCAGCATTTGGACACGAACGAAAGAAAAAACACACAGCAAAGCTAAAGATGGCTTGCATTAGAAAGCATGTTTTGGTATCTCATTTAAACCCAATGAAATAGCAAAGCTCGTTTGCCAGTTGGTACTACCACAAGCAGCTTAGTTTCCAATGGTCAATTTTAGGGCTAATCAGTGGAATTATTAAGGAAGCAAAAGGCAAATATATTTAGGATAATCAAGGTTCTGGGGTAAATGGCAGGCTAACCAAAATACAGAAGTTTTAAAGAAGTCATCGAAGGTTTTCTCTGTGTATATCAGTGTAATCCACATTTACACATATGAAGAAGAGTTACAAAAAAATAAATCAGAAAGATTAGTAGTATACTAACATCTGATGGCTTGTATTCATCTTGGGTCATTGACAGAAGCTGCAAAAAGCAATGCAAGGACAAATTATTAAAGAAGCACGGCTCAAGCATTAATAAGTCCAACTTTTTGAATACACGCATGCAGATTTGCTGACTTTTGCAGATTTGCACCAAGAATTTCAGAAAGAATTCTTCAAAAGCCAGCAGAACTGTACACTGTGCTCCATTCAGTGGTATTTAGTGTGTCACAGCATTGATGTAACTTTACTGCACCTTCCTGGGAATTGTAAACCAAAACTGAGAACGTTGCATCACAATGTTAGATACTTGGTGGAAGAATTAATCAGTATGGCATTTATACTGATTAACTGCTTTCTAATGTCTTTCTAATGATCCAATGCTTAAAAACTAAGTTTTTAAATGATCATTAGAATAATAATAAAAATACTTTGGAATGAAATGTTTCTTTTAATATAAAATACAACATTTTGTTCAGTTGCCAGCTCATTTACTATTAATTATGGCTGTTTTGCACAAAGATAATGGCCTCATGTCACAAGCCTGGCCTTACACTCCTTACATGCAGAAACCAGAAGCATAAAGCATGCTATTCCTTTACTTCTTTACACAGGCTCTTGGCTTTGTTTTGTTCATTTTTCCAAAATACATTCCTACTCTGCCACACAGCCTTGATATTGCATCTGATTTATATGACTCCATGTGAAGATCTTCTTACCTGCAACCTATATAAGGCCTCTTCCCTTAATTTCAGAGTAACTGTGATAAAGGGGACTGACTGAAATACAATTAATGCAGGGACCCTTTCCCCTCCAGCCTTACTTTTCTCTCATCGGTCGTATAGTGGCTTGCATACCACAGACTGCGTCTTCTCTCCGCTGTCATTGGAACTGGGNGTTCCACCTCAACATGAGGAGAAACTTCTTCCCTGTGAATGATAAGAACCTGGAACAGGCTGCCCAGAGAGGTTGTGGAGTCTCCTGCTCTGGAGACTTTCAAGAACACACCTGAATCTGTTCCTGGGTGGCATTAGGTCTGGTACTATTCAATATCTTCAAAACTATCCGGACGGAACTGTACCCACACAAAGTTTGTGAGTGCCACTGAACCGGGAGGTGAGGTAGCTGGGCCAGAAGGAAGAGACACTATACAGAGATAGGCTAGAGGTGGACCACAAAAACGTACACAAGGTTTAATGAAGATGAAGTCTGCATCTGGATTAACTAACTGCATAAGTGCAGTGGTTAGTTAGGCTGTGGGTAGACAGGGGGAAGAAGCTCTGTGGAGCTGGCTCAGGGCATCCTGGTGCACAGCGAGCTGACCGTGAGCCAACAGTGCACTCCAGCACCAATGAAAGCAAACATGTCCTGGACTGCATCAGCAAGAGTGCTGCCAGCAGATCAAGGGATGAGATTATTCCACTATACCTGGCAAGTGTCAGGCCATACCTGCAACTCAGTTCTGGCATCCCCCAGTTCAAGACAGACATAGAAAATCTGGAGAGGGTCCAGCAGAAAATTGCCAAGATGATTAGAGGTTTAGAGAAGCTGAAGGATGCAGGAATTAGGGTTCTTTTATCCATTAATACTGATCAATATCTAAAGGGCAGGTGTCAAAATGATGGGGAGAGATTCCTTTCAGTCATGCCCAGAGACAGGGCACTGGGCACAAACTGGAACCCAGGAGGTTCCATCTGAATAGGAAGAGAAATTTTTTTGTTGTGAAGGTGTCAGAGCCTGGCCCAGGCTGCCCAGAGAGGTTGGGATCTACATTGCTGTAAAATTTATCAATGCTCAGTGACTTTAAAACTTCGAATTAGCACACTGGAAGAATTACCAAAACTCTACTTCATCTCATCCCAACCTCCACTGGTGTCAGTGGTTTAGAATATTGAGCCAAATCCTCACTTGTATAGCTCCAAACTCTTGCTTCATAGAACCCACTCTCATTCAGCAAAGTACACAAGTGCTCATGGAACCTGGGGCAAGGTCTAACACACTACATTTAGAAGCATTCTTCTGAACTTGTCCTATTATTTAACTACAAAACAACTGGCCAAGTCAACGAATTGTCACATTTTATTTCAACCTAAATAGTCTGTTTTGGAAGGACTTAAAATTGTTCTCTTGACTATTTTGTTCTAATTAGCAGATACTTCTAGTTCTGCTTCAAATGAAGTCTTAGGAAGTTGACTTTTGGTACAACAGAAATAGCCATCTGCCCCAGTACTTGCTCTTTTACTTTATCTACTGCCACAAAGAGATACCTCATGGTGTAAAAACTTTTGTTGGAACTTCAGGTGTTTCAAAAGCATGGTCCCAAATCAGGCTTTTAAGGGGAATTAGAGTCTTAAGTGTTCTCCTTGCTTATGTAAAATCAGCTGATGCAACAGAATAAAACAGGATGCTGGGCAGAGGCTTGTAAAGCTACCCATGGGAACAGGACATCCAAACATCCGAGCTGGTTTCGAAACTCTCTCCATTCCAATCCTAAAGTGAAGTCCTATTTTTCAAATCTTGACTTGGAAAAACAATAGTTATTAATTTGTTTGGCTTCTCAGAGGCAACGGTAGCACATTTCACACATGATTGTGTATTTATGTTTGACTGTAAAGGGCATTCCTAGCCAAACTTCAAGATGAAACACACCATTTCTGTGCTTAAAATACTTGTCACTGCCATCTGAAACTTTTAAGATGGAATATAAAGGATGCTGTATCAACAATTAGCTTGGCACCAGGGTGACCAAAACAATACATGAAGACTTAAGACACAGACAATAGTTTTAGTCACATATTTTTAGCCTAAGAGACTACAGGGAAGGATGGGAATTCTCGGTTTTTCTTTCTCAGAAGAGGAAGAAAAGTCAGAAAATACAGTCTGAGCCATATGACTTCAACTTGCAAGAGTGCAACTTTCAAATACCTCTTAATTCAAAGCAATTCTAAAATCTCTCCAAGAGGACTTAACATTAAACTCTGCTGACTTCTGTACTGTTCCTTACCACTCACTGGCCAGAATGAATGGGCACTATTCATATATTTAGTACTAGCAGCTACAACTATGGGCTGAAACCTCCAGAGGCAGATGGCCTCTTCCTATTGGCAGAGGTAAAATTTCACAAGACTCAATGGTAGAACAAATCAGGATCCAAAAGAAAAGAAAAGAAAAGAAAAAAGGCAAAGCTAAACTTCCACTGACAGCCGAGGGCGCTTTGCATGAGTATGATCCAAACAGAATCCCACACAGAGACCATCCACTGAAATCTCATACAAGTTGTATGTTGACAGGTTGTGGAGCACACACACAAAACTTCACCCTGAAACTCAAGATCTGAAGTGGAAGACCTGGAATACAGTTATTTCTGGACTTAAATACTTTTGAACAGAGTCTACCAGGAGAAGGAAGGGTCTAGAGCTCAAGTCTTATGAGAAGCAGCTGAGGGATCTGGGGTTGTTTAGCCTGGGGAAAAAAAAAGGCTCAGGGGAGACCTTCTCCCTCTTGACAGCTCCCTGAGAGGAGGCATGGTGGAGTCCCCATGACCCCTGGAGGGGTTTCCAAAGCCATGGAGCTGTGGTGCTGAGGGTCAGGGGTCAGTAGTGCCCTGGCAGTGCTGAGGCAATGGTTGGATTCGATCTTAAGGGTCTTTTCCAACCCAAACAATTCTACTATTCTAAAGAAAAACCAGAATGCATCTAAACAACAACAACAAAAGCAGCCATAGGGAGAAAGTGTAAAAAAATCTGGTACATTTTGCAAATCTCAGCATCTCTTTCTAAGGATAAATACTTGCATCACCGGATCCTGTGCATCGACAATGTGTGTTAATGCATGGGTATCATTTTCTTTACAAACTTATCTTTAAGTGTCCATTTATCTTTGGAGGGAAGCATCATTCCCCTGGCATCTGACGTTCCCATGGGAGCACCAGAACATTGTATTAATCTCTCTTTTCCCTCACTCACTCTAGCTCAAATGCTTAGAAAGTATCTAGTTTGACTTGTTTCCAGTTCTCAGAGTAGATTTCAGTGTCTTATGGGAATATATCCATCTAGGAGAATGCAAGTGCAGGCAGGTCTACTAGAGTTCCTCTCTAGTCCCTGGAGGAACGTGTAGGATTCACTCTATCCTGAGCCACACAGGCCCACTTCTCTCCACTGAAGCAGCACAGCAACTAAATTACAGCTAGCACCAAACTTAAAGATAGATGAAAACAACTCAAGTACTGAAAATGAATTTGCAGAGATGCTGAAATCACACAGCTCCCACTACCTGCACTTTACAGCTGGTTACTCCTCTATGAGGAGTTCTTGTGATTTTACTACACATTTTGTGAAGTTTTAGTTACAGCCCCAATGCTGAAATTATATTGTTATCTGGAAATCTCAGTTTTCACTTAAGGAAAGAAAGTTTCCAGCTGCTGCAGCAGCAAAAAAATAATAGGGAAAAATATCCCTAAAAGAACCCAATGCCAGAGGACACTGGACCACAATCTTGTGACTTAGAAAAGCCAGCCTTAAGATTTCTGGAAACTTAAAGACAGAATTTTGTAATAACTCAAGATGACAGTTCTGGCAGCATTCACCATTTATGATGAATCCAAATATATGTAACCCCCAAATATTACATAACTCAATCAGAGGTGAGATATTTTGTCTGCCTTTTCAGATTTTATACTGTTACGTTATCCATCCTGTGAAGAAACTCCCTTAAAACATGAAAACTAACACTTGTAGTTGTTACTACAAACTCCACTAATTCACAGCTCACTTGTGAGTATTTTATTGTCATTTACAGCAGTGATAAATCTGAGCTCTAAAACTCATGGCAAGCCTCAAAGGATCAGGAGATTAAAATAAATAAAGTTTAGGGTCATCTTTTTTATCCTTTCAGATTCTAAGCTTTTAAGATACCACAAACTAGAAAATCTCTTTTTTCTCTGAAATCAGAAGCAGTAAAAATTTACTTTTTGTCTTGTTTTTCTCTTGCTATTAAATGCAAACTGAGATTTTCACTCAGGTGCCCAGATCCAGGTGAAATCACAGAATTGTAGGGATCTGGATATCATCGACTCCAACACCCCTGCCAAAGAAAGATCACCCAGAGCAGCCCACAGAGG
>VWZY01013680.1:0-45597 GCA_013399075.1 Chloroceryle aenea | reverse complement strand
CCTTCCATTTGACCCCCACCCCTCAGATATTGATAGGAATGGTTTTAAGAATTTTTTTCTCTGTGATAAAGTTACAAACTTTTTTGTTTTACAGCATCCTGTGCCAGCCTGGATCCTAACTCAGGTCTCCTAGACAAGACCTGGCCATTTCACAGAATGTCTGGGGTTGGAAGGGACCTCCAAAGACCATCAAGTCCAACCCCCCTGCCAAAGCAGGACAGAACCCNAGGACAGAACCAGAGCAGATCACTCAGAAATGCATCCAGCTGGGCCTTGAAAGGCTCCAGAGAAGGAGACTCCAAAACCTCTCCGTGGAGTCTGTTCCATGCACTGTAACCCTTACAGTAAAGAAGTTCATCCTCATACTGAGGTGGAACTTCTGTACTCAAACTTGAATTCATTTCCCTCTCATCCTATCACAGGGCACAGCTGAAAAGAGGTTGCCCCTGACTTCTTGATGCTCAGCCCTCGTGTATTTATAGACATTAATTAGATCCCCTCTCTGTGCTCTCCTCTCCAGACTAAAAAGCCCCAGATCTCTCATAAGGCAGACGTGTTCCAGCCCCTTCTTCATCACCCTCATAGCCTTAGTTGGACCCTCTCCAGTAGACCTCTATCCTGCTGAGCTTTAGAAGAATATCCACGTAACCTCTTGAAGATACTTATCAAAAAGACCAAATTCACAACACCAATTTACACCCTTTATTTCCCTTAACTTCCCTGAATATTTGCACCTCTATCAGCAAGTATCAGCACTGGCCAGTCTCACGGGTACTGGTGCTAAAAAAAAGAGAAGGAAGTGACCCTCACCACAGGCTCTTGTAGCCAGAGACGGATAAGAGTGGCCAGGGTGTAGTACATCACCAGCAGCAGGATTGGATTCGCGTGGTGATACCAATGCAAGTCTTGGTTTTTGATGATCATCCAAGTGCTGGAGCAGTTGGTCTGAGTAAGAGAAGTGACCCCGAACAACCTGTGGATATAAAAAAAGAAAACCAACAATCAACTAGAGAATAAACACCAAGTCTTACGTTGTTAATTTTTTTTTTTCCAGTATTTTTTTGCTTACCTAGAACAGATTGCTTTGTTCAAACCCAGCATTTGTCATCTTACCTAAAATGCAGCAAATAATTTCGTTCCATGTATTTAGTGAATGGGGATGGGTTTTGCACTTGGTTTTCAAGGTAAAAAATGGGAGCATAATATTAATACATCCATCACATCCAAAGTGAAAACTTTTCATGACCTGCACCCTGTAAGCCCAGAGCTACAGAAAGGAGGAGAGAGAAAATCTGGCTGCAAAGCTCTTTGGCAAATCACGGCAACGTGACATTTCAGAGAGTGATTTAGCAAACAGACATACAACACCATTCCACTCGCTCTGCCAGCAAAGAGCTGTGAAGAACATCTATCTCCTCGGCACATTGAACAGCTTACTGATGTTATTTCTAAAGCTAATACTGTTAATAAATTGCTATCTAATAGCTCAAATCCTTAGAAACATCCAGAGCTCCACTGAATTCACGGCTGTTGTGAACAGGAGAGCATTCAGAAAGGCAATTGTTCTGGATGATCAAATCATCCAGATAAAAAAAGAGTAATTCCACAATTAGTATTAATTTGGCCACAGTATTAATATCCCTGACACGAGATATTTGACTGTCTGTGGAAAAACTGGGATCTCACAATGTTTCTGTCAAGTAAGGAACTTAATGTCGGGAAAGGAGCTTAAGAAACAAAACCAAACAGCTCCCCAGTACTTTAAGACAACATGATGTTAGATGCTGAAATAAAAGTAGTAGGAAATCATAATTCATCTGTTTTTTTCACAATACTTTGCAGTGTTCCAAAGCGAGTGAATAATCACCAGTAGATAGATCAGCATTCACTGTAAACAGCTTTGTTGTACTGACAGAGCTTTTTCTTCCACACTGTGTATGAGAGTTTGCAACTTTTACAAGAAATAGATTTAAGCCTGAGACATTTAAGAAGAACAAAAAAACCCCAAGCTATTGTTGCTCTGAAAAAGTAAAACAAATATTATTTCTTTTCCCCAAGGGGAGATTTTATCATAAATTGTAAATATCTAAAAGGTTATTTCTTTTACCTAGTGAGATGCAACATGGAAGGGTGAATGAATCCAAAGTATGATACTCAACAGACATGTGCTGCCTGAAATCTGCCCTTTGGATGCTGTAAAGTGAAATGAATATAAAAAAGGAGAGGTGATACCTGGGTTTGATACTGGGGGGCTTGTATCATGGGTATAATACCATTAACTGCCAGAATAGAGCTCTACAGTGTTTTATTAAACAATTTATCAGCACTCACTTCTCCTGCTGATTGTCATCACGAGCCAAAGGCTATAAACTTTAAGACTTCTCAGAGCTTTTGGGTGGATCCAAGGGGTGGGGATAAAAAAAAAATATCCTGCATACAAAATACATTGTTGTCACTTCAAGATGCTGACAGAACTGCGTTTGGAGCTGACCCAGATTGAAACTTCTGTAGCATCCAAGCACATGCGGGGCTGGCGTTAGGTTTTGGCTCCAGCTGACTGAAATTCACACTGGATTGTGTTCTGTTCATATTTCTATCACATAAAGGAACGTCTTGTTTTGTCTGCTTTCCTCTCTGCCAACTGACTTGTGATTTTTGCCAGTCAGTGATCGGGGTTGTTGAGTTCCTATTAGTTTCATCTTCTGCCTCTCTTTCAGGATAGGTTTCTCCACCTTCGGTGCGTTTTAAGCATTGTACAAATAACCCTATTTCTGTTCCACAAACACATCAGAATGAGAATGAAATCCAATTCTTACTGAAGTTAAGAAGTCTTTCCACTGACAGTGAGCGATGAGTATTTCCTACAGATATGAGGGAATGTTTCTGAAGGTCCTTGGATCCTTCTGCCAAGCAGACACGACCTTCATATCACAAATTCCATTCCTACAGGATGTTTTATAATATACTGTAATTATAAAGTCTAAAAAAATTTCTTCTTTACTTTTATCTCCACTGAAAAATATATTCCCCACAATCCTCCCAGTTGGGAAATTCTATCATGTTTCAGTTAAGTTCTCTTTCTATAAGTTTCATTTGCTTCCATCAATTTCCCACGCCTTTTAGTACCATAAAAATCTATTTTCAAATCCACTTTTCAGAATCCAAAATTCAAATTTACCAGACATGTTCTTACTAATTCTGCTCTTTTCTGGTCCTGCATTCACCGTTAACACACAAGTTACAACGCACCCCTTCCCTCTTAGATGCCACTTTGACCAGCAATGTATTTATTAAACCCATTTTGCTTCCATAAATCCTGAATCTAGAGGAACTGCTCCTCATTTCTGAATTCTCCTTGGTTTTTAAGACTTGCTAGTCACAAGGGTACTCAACGCAACATTCTATCAAATTCAAAATACACTGACATCTTGGGAACGTTCATTCTGTCTGTTCTGGCCTCCAATAAGGTGACAAGTTGCTACTCATTCAATATTTATGTTTCCTCATTATCTTCAGTGAGAATGGCTGGTGCAGAACGTTTTTCAGAGACACAGAGTCATCCTCTCTTAGTCAAAGCTTTTAAAGGCACAGGAATGACTGCCATAAAACATCTCAGCATTTACAGCAAGCAACATATCTTTGGGCTTTATTTAGTTCTGCAGCCTTCATTCCACAAAGACCTCTTTACATTCAGTATTGATCATGATCAGCTCTATTTGTGCCCAGCTCTGATCTTACTGTGACTTCATCTCAGCCAATATACACATCTACCACCAGGAGGAACTTGAATGTCTGACTGAAGAATGCTCTGAAATAACACAGTGAGAAACAGTTCTTAAAGCAAAGGTGGTATCTTTTTGTCCAGTTCCTACTCCAGAAGCTTCTTTTCCCACCTACTGAATCTGTGAATCATCCTTCTGGCAGATGCTCTTTCAGCTTTTGGGACTCTAACAAAGCTAAAAGTTGTGACCATAAAAAAGAAAACCCACTTTTGATATCAGTCTAGCATTAAAATTCAGAAGAGCAATTTCAATTTTAATGGAAAACAGAAAAACAAATTCCTTTTGCAGCCATAGGGGACCTAAGGAGCTGCTGAAGTACCACATGTTTTATTACTGCACTGTGTAAATTGAAAAAAATTAATTATTAAATTAATACAGTATAAGAATAGGTGTTAGTAATTAGTCATGGTATTTAGTATGGACAAAAATGGTTACATGGAAAAAAATAGACAATATTATCAAACAGTAGTTACAGATCTGCTAGGTCTGTGAATTTTGCCTGCAGTCAAAATGATTTGGAACATTGTTCTTTATAAAAAAATATATTTGTTAGTTCAGATCTTGTTTCTCTGCTATTTTAGAAGTTGATTTCAGACCAAAATTTGCCTCAGTTGACAAGGTCAGGAAGAGAAGTAATAATTCTGACTTCCTGCACAGCCTAGGACACGAGGTAATCCTTGTACTGAACAAATAACTTGTGGTGCAATTCAGTTTATAGCTTAGAAAGGCATCCAATCTTGATTTCAGCTGATATCAAACCATCAACTGACTTCTTATTCTCTACTGCCCTGAGTTTCTAGAATAGTTTTGTCTACATGAGGTTTCTGGTTGTTGCATCTTCCTACAACTCTGTGTGTTACTTTGTCTACTACTTTGCACTACACAACGGAGTCATTTTCCTCCGAGCTTGCAGGAAGGTTACAGTTTGAAGAAAAACTCTGCTGCATTTCTGGATTTAGTATTTATGATTACAAGAATGTTTTGCTGGGCTTAGTACATTTTGGATGGTTACTCACAGCAATGCCATGGGAGACGGCTGCTGTGCTGGGTTGAGTTTGGGGAATCTGTCTTTGGAGAACTTCTAAATTTGCTGGATTTTATAAACTGCCTGAAACTATTTCATCTGGCTATCTCCTCTTGGTTATTCATTTCACTCAGATGGAGGGAGAGGGGAGTGGTGCCTGTAAGTCTGGGGTAGGAGAATGGAGCATCAGGACTGCCCGACAGCTGAATTGCTGAGCTCTAAAGGGAGATGCTAAATGTGACCAAACGAGTGGAAAAGGGAAGAAGAGTAAGGGAAGAAGAGGAGAGGGAAGAAAAAGCAGATGCATAACAGAGAGACCTCCAACAACAGTAAATCCCCAAAAATAGAGAAAAAATGCAGCCTTGTTGGGGAGAGTGGTGGTGATGGCACCTATTTTTCTGGGGAAAGAGGGCTGACATACAGGGAGAAAATGCAAAACATCGCGTTTCACAGACCAAGTCCTAAAGATTAAGATTTGTGATGAAGAATACTTGAAATACTGAAAGGGCTATATCCCAAACTGTAAGTCTTGCTCAAGGAGTGAACCCTCAAGGTACACTCTTGGCAAATTTGAAAACATCCTGAAGACAAGAGAGGGGAAGAAATTAAAAGACAAATGAGCATACAAAAAATATCATTCCTAAAAGCCAGGACAAGCCATCCTGTTGAGTCTGCTGTACTTGGATGGCAGAGCTACACATGATCCAGAAATTATAGCCATGAAATCTCTCCCAAGGGGATCCTGTGAGCCACTCCACTCCTCCCAGTACATCATTTGGCTCTGTGCCCAAAGGCATAAATGCCTTTGGAAGGGAATCAAGCCAGTCCCGTGGCATCTCCAGGTCCATCCTTGCCTTCCAGAAGGTTGTTACCATCTAGGCTAGGAATTCAGACCACACCAGGGCATGCTGAACTGACACAATGTTTTTACAGAAAGAGCAGAACACGGGGAGGAAAGAGGTAGGAAAGTTGGCTAAAATGCATTAAGCATCCCAAAGAATTAGGGTTAAAATGAGCAGGAGGCATTTGGTTTCACATGGCTTTTTAAGCAGGGGGGGAGAATGAATGGGAAAATGGGCATTTGTCTTTCCAAATCACATTATTTATAGGATTCCACAGAGATGGAGCTGATCTTTCAGGCCTTCTCCTCAGCTCTGCAAGACAACCGTGTAGGGAGATACTGCAGACACAAACCTCAGCCCACAGCTGGCCTCAAGTTATTACATTTAGCCATTGTGGGGCAATACAAGCTTTAAAAAGCATTGCATGTCCTTTTAGCACTTCAAAGCCCTAGACCCTGCTTGGGTTCAGACGTGGATAATTCAGAATGAAGTGGCACTGTGCCATATTAACAATAACACAAAAAAAAAACCCTGGATGCTTGGGTTGAGAAGTATTATGATAAATTTCAGCTTAACAGTTAATAACTTTTTTTTTTTTGGAAATATCTGAAAACATAGACTAAGACTGGAAGCCTTTCCCTTCAGAGTGTTGCTATCACAACGCTAGAACACAGGCATACACACAGTGAATATAGGCTTGGTGGGTAAGTAGATCATTCTAACTTTTGTTTTAATGTCATCATACTTCTATAGCTCTTTAGCAGATGTCTACATACTTTTTTTTTTTCCCTCTCTATTTTTTTCTTTTTTCTAACCAAGTCTTGGTTTCCATAGCTTCTATTGGATCAAAGCTTTTCTGGCAATGACAAAACCAGCCCTGGTATATCTCCCACCCTCTTCTGAACATCAGGGACTTTTCTAAAGGAAAACTAATTTCAGACACACATCTATTATGTGAAAAACCTCATTAAAAATATCCCAACCAACACAAAACACAGCTAATTTAAAATTTGTTTGCTAATACCATCCCTCTAATGTGGATAGATAGAAATTAAGAGCCATTAATCCAGGAAGCTGTAGAGGAGAAGGAATAGCTTTAAGAGCTGTGAATTCTATAAAAGCCTGCAGAAACTGTGAATACAACACAAATCTTAATTCAGGGAGAAGGAAATGACCATATAAGCAGCCACAATAAAACCACTTTACCCTCAAGTGAATTAAATATATTTAAAACAGGATGTTAAATAATATCTGCTCTACAACCTGTTGTTGTTTTTCCTTTCGAGTAACCAGCTAATGGAATTTTCTCTGTGACTGGAAGCTGTTAAGGACTGGGCAGCCATTAAAAAATGACCAAACCTAAGACATTCCAATACTTCATATAGCTGAAAAAATGCAGATGCCCTGAGGGGAATTTGTAAAGATTTGATTATGCACTTCATCCAGTACTTGAGCTTTGTGCCTAGTTTCTATTCCTAAAGCTTGTAGTGTGCATTTATTGCCTTAGATAGTCTAGATTGCCTTAGTCCCTGTTGTTATTACTAAGAATAGATGTGGGGCTTTTAATCCCTTGTTTACTCAGAAGCCATCCTCAAAAGCCTCACATGAAGAAGGTTCCTCCTAGCAGTGGGTTTCCTCTCAGGATCCCCAAACTGTTTTATCTCCCCTGAGACAGCTCGGCTGAGTTTCTGGTGAGCATTAATATTGATGTGACACTTTTAGCACATCAGCGAGCTAGAAAAGCTGCTGTGTTGCTGTATCCTTTGGGGACCTTTGTTGGGACTTCCAGGGGTGATCATCTGACGAAGAAACGTGCTGAAGCAGTAGATTGTGCTTTTTCATAGAATCATAGAATTGTTTAGGTTGGAAAAAACCTTTAAGATCATTGAGTCCAATCTATGACTCTCTGAAAACCAAAGGCATGTTCAGAAACATCCACGGGCACAAAGCCTTCCCCTTGCCAGAGGGTGAGCTTGGCCACCTCAGCACACAGCAGGAGGCACGACTTCATGACGTCTTTCCACGCCAATTACTAACTGAGGTTATTGGTTTTTCTAGGGGAGTTGGCAGAGCTGCTAAAAGGAAAGAAGCCAACAGTTCCACCTCAGAAAGTCTCACACAGGCAGAGCAGGGGATGTGAAGGCAGGACAGCCTGCTCCCAAAAGTCACCCAGGTTTTGCAGACCACGGATGGCTTTGCTGTCTCAAGCTCAGGTGCTGAGAGAAGGATTGATGCATCTACACAGGGAGGCCATCAAGTAGAGAACTTCAGCAGAAGTCACACAGGAAAAGGGGACTGTGCTTAAATAACTCCAGTGAGCATCAGCGTTTATCGAGCTGGTGCTACCTGAGGAGAACATGCAGGTGACCCTGTACCACAACTAACCACGCAGCTGCCTCTTGGCTTAAGAGATTTGCTGTTATCACTCAGAATAACAGATGAAAAAGAATATTTTTTGTCTTTTTTTGAAGTCTAGTTTTTAACTTTGAGGCAACATGGTCTGTGATCTAGAAACCTAAGGGCTCAGACTGCAGCCAAAAACTATGGGGTTTATTCCAAGCTCTGGCTATCTGGGGGGGTTATGCAATTCATCTAACTTTTCTGTTAGGGAACTTTTCCACCTCTGAAAGGGAATGATGTTACTTCTCAGTCACACTGGGACAGTCTGCTAGGTTCAGAGATGCCTGTGGAAGATAAAGAGATTTTCCACTTACTCATGTGGCGGTGAAACAGATTAAAAAAGCAAACAGCAAGAGTGATTGATACCTAAATTAAGAGATTCTGCACTACAAAATCTGAGCAAAGATTTATTTTTTTTCTTAGCAGAGAAAGCACTAAGGCAGAAATGCGAGCTATGATTCCCATGTGGTTTTCAACAGAAAAAGAAAATAAAATAGGAAGATAAGGGAAGGAAGATAATGGGATACTGAATAATAAGGCTTGGGACATGCGAGGGAAATGCCTAACTTCAAAACCAAAGCTGTGTGATGTGGCTGACTTCAAACTGGTTATAAACCCTATCTGATGGACTCAGTTTTTATCAGTAAGTTCCCATCTTCAGCTAAGTGAGCATAAACAAGAGATGAAGCACATCCACCCTGAGTGTTTAGAGAAGCTGATGGAGACTGACTCTTGAACAAACTCCCAGGAGTGTGCTCAACCAAGGCCAATCAGAGCTGCTTCTTGTGCTACCTCTGAGGAACCTGGGATGATTCCTTTGCCAATGTTGATGTGCTGAGTTAAAACACAAAGAAATACATAAATGCTAAATATTTAACATCACAATTTTGGGGCACACCAGAGTATGAAAATACTGATGAGTAGACCTCAGGAAAACAACAGAGAGGGACTTTTTATAAAGGCACGTGGGGATAGGACAAGGGGCAATGGTTTTAAACTAGAGCAGAGTAGATTTGGATTAGACATTAGGAAGAAGTTCTTGACTCTGAGGGTGGTGAGACACTGGAACAGGCTGCCCAGAGAAGCTGTGGACACCTCATCCCTGAAAGTGTTTAAGACCAGGCTGGATGAGGCTTTGAGCAACCTGGTCCAGCAGGAGGTGTTGGAACTAGACGATCTTCAAGCTCCCTTCCAACAATATGATTCTATGATCCAGAGATGAGCCATCCATAATCCCTCTGGGAAACCCATCTGTCCTTGTTTTCAGGCACTTGCTCAATGATCACAGCAGACAGACCTGCGCCCTTTTAAACAGTACAAAAAGAAAATTAAAGGGTTACTTCTTCACAGTTTCCTCTGCACATCCACACAGGAGAGCCTGTGATGGGCAGGGAGCCCTGTACTCCAAGTGTCAGTGTGGGAATCAGACCCACTTAAGGAGACTCACAGCGTGTATGGGCAAGTGGAGCGACCCAGCTCTCCCTGACCACGAGCAGAGCTCCTGTCAGCAGAGAGCTGTGCTGGTCCCAAGCAAATGGGACATCTAAGTGATGCAAAAGTGGGAAGGTTCTGTTAACAGAGTGATTTCACACCTTGTTTTGTCAAACCAGAATCAGCAGGCGAGTTTGCCGTGGTTGCATCAGTACTTCTAATGTCTATGTCACTTCTCTCTGTCCCTCTTACCCTGACATTTCAAAGCACCCCCAGAAAGAGGCACCTTTGGCAGGAGTTACAGTAACACACGGCTGGCTCTTTGGGGGCAGGAGACAGCAAGGAAGTGGCAAGTCGCCAAAATGATGTCATGCTGTGGCGACTGACTTTTATGTTTGCAGCTTAAGCTTGGTTTCCAGGCACAGCACACATTTTTGGAGCTCCAAGGCTCCCCTCTCCTCACTAACGACAACCACGTGCAGCCAGGACCAGCCCCACCAGGCTGAAAGAGTGCTCACAGCTTGAAACTGGTCTTCCCTGCGTGCAGAAACCTGTTGGTTTTGAAAGGTCTTAGTGTCGCTCTCTGTTTAAACTCCTTTCAAGCTGAGGGGCAGAGAGAAGAAGGGAAATTGCCAGTGGTGCAACGTCAGTAATATGAATAAAGTTGTGCTTGCTTCTGCCAGAGGGAAATTTGGCACTTGGCATGGGTGGCAGTTATCATAGAACGGTGGGGGTTGGAAGGGACCTCTGGGGATCATCGGGTCCAACCCCCCTGCCAGAGCAGGGTCACCCAGGGCAGGNACCTTGCCACCATTACCTCTCATCCTATCACAGGGCACCACTGGCAAGAGCCTGGCCCCTTCTCCCTGACCCCCACCCTCCAGAGATTTGTAAATGTTCATAAGATCCCCTCTCCAGCTTTTCCTCCCCAGGGCTCTCAGCCTTTCCTCAGCAGAGATGTTCCAGTCCCTTTAGCATCTCTGTAGCTCTTATAATGAAGGCCATGGGTTTGGAGAGCCACCCCACACAGACTGCCAGGGAGGCTGGGAAAAGCTGCTCTGCCAGAGAAATTGCTGGGGTTTACTTAGTTGTCATGGAATCACAGACTGCTTTGGGCTGGAAGGGACCTTTAAAGGTCATCTCATCCACCCACCCTACACTGAGCAGAGGGCATCTGCAACTACATCAGGTTGCTCAGAGCCTCAGCCCTTGAATGGTTCCAGGAATGGGGCTTCTACCAACTCTCTGGACAACCTGGGCCAGGCTCTCACCACCCTCACGGTTAAAAGTTTCATCAGCTTTTGCTGACAGAGGATGATGGAAACAGAAGAAGGGCAGGGCAGCATCTGTGGCTTCCTTCCCTGGCATTGGATGCTGCAGTGCCATGCTGATAAGTGGCCAAAAGATTCAGGCAGAAGACATGAAACTGTTGCAGTCAAAGGGCAGCTTCATATAGGATGCATAAGTGAATATGAAATACTCTGTCCTGTCAAACCCTGGCTTATGACCAGGTTTCTGAAACCTCAGAGAAAACTCAGGTGAGTCATCTTCAAGACAGGTACCAAAGATGGTCTGCAGCAAGGACTAACAGTGGCTGAAGCTCAGGTGAAACACGTGGCCCAGCTCTTGGCTCCAGTGGAGCTACAAAAGCAGCAGGAGATCGGTGCCTTGCCCTGGAGAGAGGCGAGATGCTGCCAGCAATGTTATTGATCAGCTAAATCTTGCTGTTTTGGCAAGATCTGCTCTCATGCTGAGATTTTTATTTGTCCCACCCTGATCTAACAACTCCAGGAATATTTTTGAGACTGTGCTTAAGCATTATTCATTTATTACCCTGGATAAACAGAGCATTTGGGCCACAAATTCTGACTCTAAATCAAAGTCTTCAGGGAGGTTCAAAAGGAGGATTTTGGACTGGACTCAGATCAGAAAACAAACTGGACATTCTGAATCTACCATCCATAGCAAGTATCAATATAACATGCACTCAAAAAAAAAAACCAACCCAGTTATTTAAGCAAGCTGTCCTGGTTTGAGTGAGAACAGAACTCATTCTGTTCAGTGATTTCACTTTCCAGCTCAGTTCTTCTAACTCCCTGCCCTGTCTGCAGCCAACAGCCTGTTTTCCCAGGCAGTGTCTGCTGCTGGCAGTGACAACACCCCATGGTCAGAGTCACTCCCAAGGGTTGGGGTGCAGACCAAGGCCACTGCTGGATCTTGTGTCCCACACTGGGGGTGCAGACAGTGAAAGGCGGCAGCTGCAGGGAGGAGAGGACAGGGCAGGTGACCCCAGACTGACCAGCAAAGGATTCCAGCCCGTAGGTGTCATATTCAGTATAAAGCAGAGGGATCTGGAAGGTCTATGGTTTTGCTTTGGTTGCTTGCTAGTTTTGTGGGCTTGCTAACTTGCTTCCCCTCTCCCTGGGGGCTCCTGGGCTCTTCTCCCCTCTTGGCCCTCTCTGCCAGCTGTGCCTGGCTTGGCTCAGGGCCTCTTTCGGTTCCTTCCTCAGAGCATCCCAGGAGGACTCTGTCCCTTCTGCCTTCGATCCCAATCAGTGTGTTCCTGAATCCAGTACCAGAATCCAGCTCCTGAACACAGCTCCCATCTGCTGCAGGGCCCAGGCTGGGCCTCTCCTAGTGCCTGCTCCACACCATCACTGGTGACAGTGATGGAATTGCCATCAGGGGTTTGGGTTCCTTACTGGTTTTGTATATAATTGTACATATTTTATTATTATTCTCATTCAAGCTGTTCCAGTTTCCTTTCCTAATCACTAAGTCTCTCTCCCTTAGTCCCTTTCCCTTCTCCTGTGGGGAGGGAGGGGGGTTAACAGAGAGTGCCTGTTCTAGGTCTAAGGGGCCACCCTAAACCATGACACAAACTTATTACTAATCCCTGTAAAACCTTGTTAAAAAGTCCTGCTTAAAGAGCCTTCATCTCCCAGATGAAAACTTCCTGTTGCAAAGACAGCCTTAGATGAGACTTCCCTACTCAGATGGGAACAAAGCCATCAGCTGGGCAATTCCAAATTCCCATCCATTTAAACAAGATGTGACCGACACTACTGCGGAGNAACAGAGATCAGTTGATAATTAACCAGTGTTAATTTATGTAAATAGTTTAACACCTAACTGAAAGGTAGATTCAGCCTTAGTCAAGTTGGTCTACTACACCATTTAGGAGCACACTTTCCAAGGCAGTCAGAGCACTACCTTGAACAACAGCTCCTCACTTCTACATGGCAGGCTGGGCTGGAGAAGGAAAGGTGTTAGTGGCAGAGGCAGCTTCTATCTGCACAGCTCAGAACCAGAAAGCCACAACAGCAGAGCTGAACCTTTGGAAGAGATTGATGCCTTCAGAGAGGTGGGGTTGTTCAGCCTGGAGAAGAGAAGGCTCTGGGGAGACCTTCTGGTGGCCTTTCAAGGGGGCTTGTTAAGAAAGGTGGGGAAGGTTCTTTATCAGGGAGTGCAATGAAAGGATGAGTGCCAAACTGAAAGAGCATTAGATATTGGGAAGAAATTCTTCACTGTGAGAGTGGTGAGACCCTGGAACAGGTTGCTCAGAGAAGCTGTGGATGCTCCATCACTGGATGTGTTCAAGGCCAGGCTGGATGGGGCTCTGAGCACCCTGCTCTAGTGGGAGGTGTCCCTGCCCATGGCAGAGGGGTTGGAACTGGATGATCTTTCTAAGTGCCTTTGAACCCAACCCACCCTGTGATTCCACGTTTGGTAACAGCACTGTGGCCAATACACAGGGCTATGTTACCACAACATCCTAATATGGGGGAGAAGTACTTTGCTTGCAGATTCTCCTAAGGTTTCAGGGCAAAACATGTCAATTCACCAGATTTCACACTGTCCCTTCCAAGAAAGCTGCTGTCTTCTGGTGATGCTGTTCAGTCACTTCTTACTATTGCAAGTGCTAAATTTTAAGTGGAAGGGTTCTCAAAAGGAAGAAGCAGAATAAGGGTGATGCAAATCTTAGCTGAAAGATAGTGTTAATTAAACTGAGAACTTTCCAGCTCGTTTGGGTACAGTTTAACTGCTGAAATCAATCGATACAGTTCAAGCTGAAGGCATTACAATTCAGGGACAACACAGTTTTTATTGATCAGAAACAACTTGCACACTTCTTCTCAACTTGAGAACTCAAACCTGCAAACCATGAAGGTTAACAGCTTTTTAAAACACCAGCCTTACACTCTGAAACAATACCCACCAGCTGCCCAACAGGAGTACTTGCCACATTTCTCTTTGCATCTGAGGAGAGCTTAACCATGGGACTGAGCCCTCAAAAATACAGAGAAATAAAAGCCCTGCTTCCTTATGTTTCAATTCACACAAAGTTTGGTTTGGAATAGCACTAAAACTGACACCCACAAATGCACAGTCCTGCTGTATTTTCTTCTTGCATTTGAGTTTATTGCAACTAAGTTATGAGAGTTCATGCAACTGAGTAAGTATGAGAGTGATCTGCTGGTCTCCTCTGGCAAAAAGCCATTAAACAGCATATTCTGGGGCAGAACAGCAGAGAATTATTTGGGGAATCAGGTTCTTTTCCCATATAATTTACCCATGCAAGCCACCCACTACTATTGATGGGAACTCCACATATTTAGCTCTGCTTCAAACCAAGATGATACATAAAATACTGAAATATCAAATTGCTTCTAGGATGAAAAATGCTAAAATATTTTTTTCTGCACTATTCCAGCACATGTGTGTCTCATTTTTCTTCTCCAGCCACTGCTTATCTACCAGTCTGACTCCAGTAATCAAAAAAACCCCATATTAGTGGCTCTTCCTCACACACAGATTTGCACTTCCAAGCACTGCTGACACCCATCTTGGTGCTCTTCAAGCACATCTCCCTGAAAGCAGATCAATGGAATGCCACTTGCTTCCAAGAAGTTCAGGACATACTCCCAAGTCCAACATTTTTTAACCCAAACTCTGAAGACATTTTTCTTTTCTACAATGAGACAGAAGCAACTTAATTGTAATCAGTTGTTTTTTTTCATTTAAAAAATCAGTGACTAAGTTCAGGTGACATATTTGTGCTGAATTAAATGATATCATAACAAGTACAACTCACAGAGAACTAGAGTTGTACTGTTGACAAAAATCCCCAACAGCCAACACACCTCAATGCAGAAAACAAGCCCGAGACCAACTTAATAGAAAATTAAACAAAAAGTAATTTAAAAATAAGAAATTATTTAAAAAGGAGACTAAATGATGCATATGAAGAGTTTCACCTATACTAACAAAATGGTATGAAATTGATACTTCCTCTCCTTGAGAAAATGTTATTGCTGTCTGGTGATAAAACCTTGGGAGGCAACACCCTCATCTTTCTTTTTAATACACAAAGAAAGCAACATAAATATTTTAAGGAAGATATGAGCATTTTAGCCACCTAGTACTAGAAATTATCCCTTCTCCTACCTTGACCTCTAGGTGGCACAAAAGAACCTAAACTAAGCTGATTTTTTCCCCATTTTCAGGTAATCTTACACCCTCCCAATCAGTCTTCTCAAGTCAGCAATTCCAACATCATAAAATACACAACTCTTAACCTGTACTAAATAAAACGTCAAAAGCAGTATTAAAGTAATAGCTACTGTTGCTGGCAGCTCATTTTCTACTGCTTTTAATGGGACAGTGAGATATAAATTATTAATTGATTCTCCACAGTACATCACATCCCCTTTAGCTTTCAAATTGCAATCCTTAAAAGGAACAATAGCTTCACTTGAAATAAAGTCAAGGCTTACACTTAATGTAAGGATTACTACAGCACTAGAAATATACAATAAAAAAAAACAATTTACAATTATAATCCAGCAGGAAAGGAAAAAAAAAAGTAGCAATGAGTAAAATACATCCATTAATCCATCTTATTTTAGACTCCAGAATGTAAAAAATTCAAAGGGTCAGTGATATCCCATCCAATCAATATTTACAGCAGCAGTAACTAGAAATGCTGCTTCTTGACACCACAGGGATGGCACCACACATGCTTTTTGTCCTACTTAGGACACCATGACATTCGACCTTGGAGAATTTCTCTCTACCAAAAGCCAGGCAGGTTTTTTGGTAGAAAAACACACTTCCCTTGCATCAATGCCAACACCTATTTCCTTCATCTCTTCTCAGCCAAATCATCCGAGGGTCACTCAGACCAAAACCAAAATCACCTTCTCCTCCTGACCTGCCCCAGCTCTCTGCCCAGGTGGGACTAGTCCAAAACCTTTCAGCTTGAAATGCTTCTACTCCTCCAAGACTGAAGGTGAAGTTAAGCCTCAATTTCATCAAAGCATCACAGGGAAGAGCGTTTGCATCAAGGTGTGATAACAGAGCACTGCATCACGTGCTTGCAATGAAACAGGAAAGCATTTCTCTCACCTGGCATAGAAATCTTTTGGTGGAACAACCTCCTGAAAGAACTGTAGCTGGTAGAGATAGAGTCCAATCAAGTGCCCCGCGCTGAAGATAGCCATTAGCACGCACAGACAGCTGAATATCAGCGGATCAAACGCTTGGCAGCAGGACCACCACGTGCACAGCCCCAGAAACACAAAGAAATACACAGCTGAGGTCAAGGATGGCACCATCATCCCTGTAAAAATAAAAATACAGATGGTTGGAAAAGTGTGGGCAACACCAGTGTTTGTTAAACCTTAAGCCTGATGAGAAGTGTATTAAACGATTCAATCCAATTAGTGGTGCTGATAATTACTACAGTTAAGAGTGCCATTAGCATGGAGACTAAAAGAAAAGGATATATTTTTTTTAACCTCCACATTTAGAACACAACCACTCTCCAGACCTTCCTCTGAGATGTTTCAGAAAGCAGGGAGAAAACCAGGCAGGTGGCTGCCAGAGGTGCTGGAGAGCACTGGGGCATTAGACTTCCAAATGAATTTTAAGGATGCTAAAATGGCACAATGGATGAGCAGTGAAGAGTCTTCTCATAAAGCTTGAGATATTCTGAGTTATTACAACAAAAAATACCCCTGATGCATACACTGAAAATAAGAGATCTAGATAAAATCTAAAGAATATTCAGTAAATGTTTGATTTTTAACTCTTAGAAACTCCTCATTTGCCTATGAGAGACTCTGCTGTCTTGCCCACGCATATTGGCTTTGCTCTTGAACTCACAGCATGCCATGGACATGTCTAAGTGGTGAAGGAGACCCAATGCTCTGCCTATAGCTTGCTGGTGTTTCCATAGGCTCACAGATTTAGAGGGCTCATCTATTCCAACTGCCTTCGTGCTAGGAGCTGTGAAACATCACCCAGCAATTTCTGTCCCAAACTTGTAACTATTTCCATTCTTCTTTCAAAGAGATACTTTGGCTTCATTTAAACACTTCAGAGAAGGAGAATCTGTGACATCCATCCATAGATAAGTTTGTTAGGGACAATTCAGAATTTATTTCTGGTGTAANCTTCCCTGATATCAGGGATCTACATAAGGTATTTTTCACCCTTTTTAGATTTTACTTTATATTTAGCTACCTGTAAAGCTGTCAGATAATCTTACTTTACTCCAAGAGCCTGCCTTACTAAAAGGGCTACACCTGACCAGTGCTTGTCATTCTCTATCAACCCTTCTTTGTACTGTTTCTATTGTTTGATACTTCTTATACTGGATGTACACACANTGTAACTATTTCCATTCTTCTTTCAAAGAGATACTTTGGCTTCATTTAAACACTTCAGAGAAGGAGAATCTGTGACATCCATCCATAGATAAGTTTGTTAGGGACAATTCAGAATTTATTTCTGGTGTAAATTGTCTAGATTTACCACGTAACCACCAGCTCATACAGAATCTTCACTCAGGAAACCTCAGAATGGCATTGGGCTTTTTTTTAGGAGTACTGGAGCNCCTGCCTTACTAAAAGGGCTACACCTGACCAGTGCTTGTCATTCTCTATCAACCCTGCTTTGTACTGTTTCTATTGTTTGATACTTCATATACTGGATGTACACACATATATACATACATATATACTTATCCATTAAGTATACACTTACACTTTATATTTAAGGACTCCATTCAAACATGAGTAGGCAGATAAATGCTAATTTACACTTGCATCACCAGATTTTGAGTTCACTAAACCTACAGTACTTTTTTACACTTCATTCTGGCTGTAGCTGCTCATGTGCCATTAAATAAAATAACTTAGAAAAAGGCTGGCTATATTATATCAAAACAGCTGCTTTTACCAACTTCTACTCACTGCACAGTTCTATTAATCTTTTCTATTTTTCCTTTCTTGCCTTTTTTAAAGGCTTTGTCAATACAGATCTTTTTTACACATGGAAGTGATGGAACCAAATCTATGAATTCACATTCTAAAATTTATAATATGTAGTTCCTNTGTTCTATTAATCTTTTCTATTTTTCCTTTCTTGCCTTTTTTTAAAGGCTTTGTCAATACAGATCTTTTTTACACATGATGTGATGGAACCAAATCTATGAACTCACATTCTAAAATTTATAATATGTAGCTCCTTATAACATGCAACTATTCACCAATTCACATTATAATATATAGTCCTTTAAAATATGTAAGTATTCATCAATTCACATTATAATAATTATAATTTTAGCCACTCCTAATATGCAATTATTCACCAATTGGTTATCAACTGCAAAAGTCATATTTGGAATGATAGGACCACACAGTATTAGTACAAAAAAAAAGTTACAATAAATTAAGCAACTCAGAATACTCCAGTCCCTGCCAAAAAGTTAATTTAAATAAAATCAGCAGCAATTTCTTTTCCCTTCAAAATTTCCATTGTTATTCCCCCAGGTGCAAAAGTGCTGAAAACTCAGTTGTTAAATGCATCATCTGAGGGGCTCTGGAGGAAATTTTTCAAATGCACCAACCTGCTGAACCAAGTAAAATTGTAACAACAACTTTTCCAGTGGTGATTATCATGTTGCCAATAAACTCCCTCAGTTTGGATGCTAGGAAGGCGATTCTACGCAGCAGTTTTAGTTTCATGGTTTCCTCAAATTCTGCTTCACCACAGTCTTCGTCATCCAGATCTTCTTCATACATCAAAGCATCATCTGCCTCTAGCTTTTCTCTTACGGCCTAAGGAGGGAGGGAAAGAAAAAGTGAGTGCAAAAAAGAGATGGAGACACGATAAAATTTGAAGTTAAACCCCATAAATATATAATTTAACAATAAAGTCTTATAATCTTTGACTACTTCAGCTCTGTCTCGAGAAAAAAGGATGTCAAGGGTTGTCTCTGGGAAAGGCTGCAGTCCTCCTGCATGTGCACAACAGGCTGCTTGGTCATTTTGATATGAAATTCAGTTTGGTTTGCTCAGTATCCATGTCACCTTGCTGTCTATTATCTCTTACATTCCTCCTCGGCTCAATAGCTTCTGGTAGAAGCTCCAGTCTCTAAGCACAAGTGCCTTCCTGGTTGATGTTCCTCAACAAATCACACTTTTCAAGCCTTTAAATGCAAAAGCTAAAGTGGCCTAAGTAGGAGTGACCTGAGACAGGGCAACAAGGCTGAAATAAATGGACAGATGGCTGAGGGGTAGTTTGGGAGAGAAAAAATTACACCAAGCAGAACCTCAGGGAGAGAATGACAAATGGTGAGATCAGCTAATGGTGAAAGGAGAAAAAGTGAGCAACCAAGAAGGAGTGAAAGCTTGAGTGATCTGCCCCAATTTAGCAGTGGAAATTAAACCAGTGGCTTAGAACCACACAACAGAAAAAGGAAAAGGAGGAAACATGTGAAGTCCCTTCATACTTGCATGGTTTGTTAGGATTTGACAGTGGCCTTCACCGTCAAGTCTCCATCGTATCTTGGAGACCAGAAGAAGTACAAGTACACAGCTATTGAGCAATGCAGACTAAATCACAGAATTGATGAGGCTGGAATAGACCTTCAAGATCATCAAGTCCAGCCTATGACCCAGCACCCTGACATGACATCAGCCATGACACAAATCGTCAACCCCAGGTGAGAATCTGCAGGATTAGTAAAAGGTCCACCCAAAGACACAATTTATGGAAAAGTTAGTCATTCACTGACAGGTAGGAACATGTGGGGTTTTGGGTTTTTTAATATATAAGTTTTGAGCCAGGGTCTCACTTGGTATAACACAGCCTAGATGCTTTGGCACTGATTGGAGCTTTATCAGCTAACATTAGTTTTGGGCAAGCAGTATCCCTGTGTGTGAAAGTAAGAAAGAGAGACTATTGGTATTTTTCATCAAAAAAAAACAGGTTTCTATTTATCACTGACCTCAGGCAGCAAAATAATTCCACATGGACAGATAAGATTGCTGCAGGAAGAGCTGAACTCTCAGCCTCCTTAACCAATTCTTCAATGCCATTTCCTTACATGGATTCCCAAAAGAACAAAATCCCCTGTGGACTCCTACATTTCATCTCTAAGGTTGGTGACAACTTTTTTTCTCTTACTTTAGAGCATTAACAATGTGAATGCCCAGAAAAAAAAAAAGCTTGCTTCCTCTCAAGAGTAGCTGTTTTACAGACAATGAAATATGTAGGAATATGAGCTGGGAAATCTTACCTTTCTTTGGGACACATTGGCTATTTCACTGGATATACCCATCATAAATGGAGTACATGAGCATTTAAATTGTTCTTCCATTGTCACCATTCACTTTTACAGCTCTCAACATACAATTTATTAGATCCTCATGAAAAATAACGGAGAAGAGACGGGAGCACAAACAAGAGGCATGATGCAAAAAGAGGCATTTCTGTCTGTTCATCACAGTTGTTCCTGACTGAGATCCATCTAAACAGGAGCTACTTAAATACTTAAAACTGAGAGAGTTGGGGGTGTTCAGCCTGGAGAAGAGAAGGCTCCAGGGAGACCTTACTGCAGCCTTTCAGTACTTAAAGGGAGCCTAGAAGAAAGATGGGGACAATTAAGTGGGACCTGTTGTGACAGGACAAGGGGTGGTGGTTTGGAACTAGAAGAGGGGAAATTTAATCTAGAGAGAAGGATGAAATTTTTTTATACTGAGGCTGGTGAAACCCTGTCCCAGGCTGCCCAGAGAGGTGGTGGCTGCCCCATCCCTGTCCCCATTGCAGGGGAGGTGGCCGGGGCTCTGAGCACCCTGCTCTGGTTGCAGATGGCCCTGCTCCCTGCAGGGGGGTTGGACTAGGTGACCTTGAAAGGTCCCTTCCCACCCAAACCACTCTGTGATTGAATGATTAAATATTCAAATGCTGACTGTAGGCTGAACAATGCCTTATGCTCTTACTTCTGCCATAGCTGGTGAGAAAGCCATAGAAAGGGCAAAAGTTGTGATTATTTCTGCTGATGCTGTAATTACTTAGATAAACCTGCTCCTCATCTGGTTCTTTTGGTCACAATCCTACTCCTTCAGCCCTGGCTCTAGTGCTCTGTGCCTTGAGCTTAATCTGACCAGTGAAACCTTCAACAGCCTCCATATCCCAAACAAACAAAACCAAGTTGGAGACTGCTGGACTTCTAAAGGTTATAAAATGGCACATCAAGCAGAGCCTGTGTGAAAGAAACCCTTGTTTCTTCAGCTAGTGCCTTCAATTTGCTGAGGACAATATGCATTAAAATGGGGAATGAATTACAAGATGTGAATAGGAACAATTTCAAAGTCAGTTATTCCATGGGAGGCTGTCAGGACTTCTATCTCTATGAATATCATGCTGAACGTGAAGACAGATTCATGCATTTATTACAACTCAGGCTGAATGGAAGTTCTGTCTAAATTGCTGACATGGCACTTAATTATATATATACAGGAACAGGAAACAAGTCTGAAGAGTCACAAAGGAACTTAATAAAATTTTAACTATGCAGAAACAGAAAATGTTCTTGAGGGCAAAATGCACAAAGTGAAAATACTTCCAAGTATGAATTGGAGGAAAATACACAATAATTTCAATGAACTGGAGGAAAACCATGTAACACCAGTCCAGTGACAGGTGAGACTTGGTTGCCTCTTCTGTCTCTTCCCCCTTCCCGCCTCCCTAACCTCAGGTGCCAAACACCTAATTTTACACCCTGACCTCCTCAAAATGAGTCTTCAGATTTTCCTGTCATGACAACTAGGACCATAAATGTTTAACTTGACCAGGCTAATCACTCTCTCTTCATCGAGCTGAAGGACCTTTAGGCTACATTTTGTCTTAAGAGTTCAGTGTTAATAATCTAGTACCAACACGTGACACAGCATACCCTGGGAGAAGGACTAGGAAAGACAGCATTGCACTGGACCAGGATACAGCTGACAAGGAGACTATGGTCCAAATTTTCCACAGATTGAGGTTTATGCACTTCTAAGTGTAGCTAAAATCTTTCTGAGTTGAGAAGTTACCAAAGAAGTTAACTTTCCTTCTATTTCCGTTTTTGTTCAGATATGAAAATAGGAATTCCAAGTTCTACAAAGTTGGCACCTCACACACACTCATGGGAAATGCAGAACAACTTCTGGTGTTACTGTGGCCATCAGCTGTGGGAAAGAAAACTTCAGCAGCTGCATCTCACTCTTCTCTATTTGCAAGTGCTTTTAAGGGTGATACCTTAGTCCTTAAGCCTTATTCTGTCTACCTCCCAGTGGTGTCATTCATGAGCTAGTTGATAATTTTGGAAGACTATGACAGCTAAAATCTATGGGATTGAGTCTTTTTTATTTTTACTCTATTTTTTTTGTATAGAAACTAATCTGTTTGTAGCTTGTTATCCAAGGTGAAGTCAAGTAGCTGAGAGGCCACATTCCAGCGCACATCAAAAAGACAACCTTAGGATTCCCCCCACTCTTATCCCCTGCCCACCAACTGGATTATCTGGGACAGCTTTCCAGTTTCTCACACTGAACATTCCAAACTGCTGAAGGCAAGCAAACAGGGAACGGTTTTTACATCCAACGTGGTGATAATGTGCCTGTTGTTTTAACACTTTCTGCTGATTAAATAGCCACGCAAGTACGCACCCATCGCAGAACACCACTGCTCCAGTCAGACTGTTTTGCAAAGCTCTTTTTACTAGGTGGATTAGTCTAAAGCTACAAACCCATGCTACATGGGCTACAGTTAGAAAAATACTTTTACTTCCATAATAAATTACTTATTATGCAATTACAGGATCCCTGTGGATGCTGATTAAATCAAATAAACTTCTCCATTCAAGGAGTATAGAGCATTTGTGAAGCCATAAACATGTGTTTCCATGACCTTTGCTCTACAGAGCAGGGCCCCAGGACTTTTTATAAACAAACTAAATGCAGTTTAAGTTTTTCAGCCATCGGGTGGAAGTCCCAAGAGTATTTATTGTACAACACTGTTTTTTAAACTGCCAGATTGAGATAGAGAACAGGCGAGGAAACAGTACAGCCTCTGTGGTAGCTATGGCAGCTACTATTGTGGCCAGGGCCAGAATGTCCATTAGCTACTTTGGGGGCTGCTTTATTAACATCCACATTTTAAATGTTTCATCTGGTACAGTATAAACACTGATGCACAAAGATATCCTCTAGTCCTGGAGACATATTTACTAACAGGAAGCCTTAACTCCAACCTAAACCCCATCCTTGCTTTGGAGCTACATTTAATGGCATTGTGTCTGTAAATTGACTCATTTTGTATTCCAGAGACAATGTGAATGAAGCTCTTCAAACATTCAAATAATGACAGCAACAAAATATAACCAGAACTTTTACAACTCATGATATCCATGGAGACAACTCCCCCATCCATGCAAATCCGTTGCACTAATTTCTGTGTGTTGCATTAATTATTGGGACCTCTCAAGCCCACAAGAGTAAGTTCTCATGGGGGTTCAGGTGCTTCCTCCTCCTGGTTGGCTCATAAATGCTGTACAAATAGCCTCTATTGCAGTATTTTGACATTTCCTCTCAGCCAGAACCAGGAAACAAACAGAGAGGACTGAGAAAAATGAAAAATAAGCCTGAGAAAAACAAGCTATGTGACGTTCACCAACAGTTTTTAACTTGTTGCTTCCAGACTTTTTAGAAAGGTTGAATGGAACCTGTTATGCCAGCTCAGTTTCTCAAATTATCAATGTATTACGTGGGTGTTTAAGCAGTTAAAGAGATGCAGTGATGAGTCCCATTAGCAAACAACATCAAGATGACTTTTCTTCAAGGGTCTGGATTTCAAGTGGCAGAAATGGAACCTGCAATGAGATTGCACGACAGGACTGCTATCCTCCCCAGGGCAACCTGGTGTCACGACGTCATGCTCTACAAAGCACCTCTATGAAGAAGAGTCTGAAGAAACCTCCTGAAGAGCAGTGTGTGAGTTCACTGGTTTAAACACATTCTTGTGGTCTCTGAATCGCCAGTGGGGCTGCAGGACTCATCCCAGCACCCAGAGCCTGCTCCTTCCTGGGACCTCTCACAAAAAGCCTTACCCAAAAAAGCTACAGGTAGCCAGGTCAACCTCAACCTTGCTAACAGGTTCAGCACAAGGGCAGAGTCACACCATGACAGACCATGTCATTTATTAAGTGCTTTCATGATCTGGATTAGCTAGAAGGTGCCTGGTTTCACTTGCAGGAAGGATAGATGCACCCACTTTGCAAAGGGACAAGAGCAAGCAAGCCACCATGGCCTGACCTCCCTCTGGCAATTTTAATCAACCTGCCCCAAAGCTGCTCAAGCTGTAGCATGCCAGACCTCAGCACAGCCTTCTAACCCCTGCTCCTGACAGCCACACCAGTTTCTTTAAATTGTCTGTTCAAGCTGGGATGGGGCTTTGAGCAACCTGCTCTAGTGGGAGGTGTCCCTGCCATTGGCAGGGGGGTTGGAACTGGATGATCTTTAAGGTCCTTCCCAACCCAAACAATTGTATGATTCTGTGTCATTAATCTTGAGCTCTACAGAAATGTGGCCACCTAGCAAGAGTATCTTCTTTAAGGTCATCTTGGGTGAGATACAGGCAGTGATCAAAGGCAACTCAGAAAAGTCTATGGAAAGCCAAAGGTGAACACCACTCTGCAGAGGCACAGGGGGTGTTCAAGCCAGGAGAGAAAAAGACAACTGGGTAACTTCAGGGGAAGACCCTGCTAAACAAGCTGAACTACTCAAGTGAGAGACAATTGCAACGAACATTTTGGTAGGTGTGACATTAATGAGATAAAGGCATTTTGGAATTTAAACAGTAATCTAAAACTTACATTACTCAACTGAAAAGCTGAAAAGAATAATCCTCAATTAACTAATTAAGTCCTATGAATCTTAATGAAAAAAAGGTTATCACTGATAGAGTTCAAGCGTGCTAAAACTTGGGTTAAAGGCCTACATGGAATTAGATTTTGTACCATCAGAACCAACACTCAGTGCATTTGCAGTGTTTGACAGTAATGATTGACACACACTTCCACAGTTAAACTTCCTGTGGGAAAGAGTCAATTGTTACAGAAAGGATCAGCTACTTACCACAAGCACGACGGGACAAGGGCTGTTCTGAAGCAGGATAACAGGAAGGCTCCTCATGAAATCCTGTGTACAATAGGTATTGTACTGAGAGGGCCAAAGATGATTTCATTTCCTAATGTATCTATCACACCTGAGCAAACACCAAGTGATTTCAGCACAAGACTCACTTGGCCAAAAGGGAAATCGGAGTTTCACATCTTGACTTCTAAAAGCTGTCAGGCATATAACCAAATGTGAAAGAGTGGAGAGCTTGCAGGCAGGATTTGGGGTTTGAGGTGAGGAAACAGCATTTTTTTCAATGGAAAGGAAATAGGAAGAGTTGGGTTAGGACTACAAGGCACAATTCAGCACAAACTCTAAATGATCTAGCGCAGGTACGTGAAGCAGCACACCACCCATGTCAAGGAATTCCTGGACCAAGAAATACACACATGTTGGCATTATCCATCTTGCTAAGGAGGACTGTAGGATGGCAAATAGCCCAACCATGGAGCTGTGGTTATTTACAGTGTTTGCCAAGTGGCTTGGGAACGTCTCCAGTTCCACCTTGAAGAGCCACAGACTACTGGGATGAACAGGAGAATAGGATATCAAATCTACAAGAGGATCCAAAATTCAAGGCATTCTTTTGTCTTGCAGAACAACCTTTAAAATAATAAATTATGGGATTTTTTCCCCAATATATCAGAGAAATGATACTAGAGAAGGAAACAGTCTAATGAAACAAAGGAGCAGAAGAACTAGAAAGGTTGTTATGCAGTCATGAATACATGTACAATATAAATTAGCCATTTTCTAACCACCAGAAAAGCAAAAAATACAGAACAGGGTCCTGTCAGCAGCAATGGAATGAAGAAAAATTACTCTGGTTTCAAGATGGTGCCTCTTACCTTCCAGAGGGAATTGTGTGATACAGTTCCCTGCAACAGCAGCACACTGAATTCCATGACCCAAGAGATTCCTCCTTCCACTGCATTACTCCTCACTTAGGCTGTCCAAAACCAACTGCATTCCAGGATTTTCATCTCCCAGTTAACACCTCTGTATCTCAACATTTGGAACTGAGGACTATTCGAAGAGCAAACCAGTAACCCAGTGAACTGCTGCCAGAAGAATCTTTTCCAGTGTTGTTTCTGACCACAACAGGACAGGCACACACTAGCTTCATGCTGAACAGTCTCCCAGCATTTGGCAAGAGCTAACGTGGTGCACTGTGTAACATCCTGTAGCTCCACTGTAATTACCTCTTTGTGCTAAGACTTATCTGAAGACACGTGCATCAAACCAAGAAGCTAATGTAACTGGTAAACTCTTGACCCTTGTTAAGATGAGATGCATTAGAATTGGTACCGAGGGAGGCAGCTGGGGAAGGTCTGGCAAACTTCACCACTACAAACATCACAAGGAGAAGCGATACGGGAGCCTCACCAGCTCTTTTTAAAGCCCAGAAGTAAGGTATTAAATCCTACTTACACCATGTTCAAAGCACACTGAGACCAACTGGGTCTGGGCCAGTTCTCCAGAGGTCATAACCAAAGAAATATTTCTAACCAGTTAGAAAAGGCAAGCCAATGCACTGCTAAACAGAGATAACAGTGAGAAGGGGAATAAGAGAGGTGTCACCAGGAAGCTACAAGCAGCCAAGAAGTTTCAATCCTCTCTAAGAAGGTTTTTTCTTTCTTTATCACCTGTAGTATTTTCCACATAGCCATCATTTACCATCCCTGAAGAGAAGCAAATATTGCAGGAGAAGAAGCTGCATATGGAGAGAAGCTGCTCAGAGAAATCAGGGCCAAAAAGTCCTGTATCAGTGGTGCTAAGTCAGGTGAACGTTGGATTGTGGTAAAATAAAATCAACTGAAGATAAACACAACCCGATAAATCATCTTAGAGGAAATAAACCCATCACAGGCTTTGAAGAAAAAGGGATGGACATCTAGACGGGGTCCTGGGCACCACTGTAAACAGCTCAGAGGAAACCTCTGCATCTGAAGGCAAGAAAGATGATAAGTTGCTAGAAAGTATGAGGACTGGGACATCAGATCTTTCTGAGAGCTGTGCTCAAGCTAATTATCCGTATTACGCAGGACATTCAGGCGGGTGATATGCTAGCAGAACTGTCCAACCCAATAATCTCTCAATCTAATAGTGAATGCCATAATATCATCAATTAAATCAACAATAAGACCTTGCCCGAGCTGCTGAGGCACTGATATTTCCTGTAGCTCAAGAGAGTACTGGAGAATTAGAGCTGGTTCCGAAAAAAAAAGACATAAAAATGACAATTGCAAAAGGACAGGGATTGCTGACCTTTAAATGGGCAAGATAATAAATACATTTGCTTTCCCTTCTACCATCTCACCCTCTTTTATAACATGTAGTACAAGGGACCTTCCATAAAATTCAAGTGTGTTAAGTTTAAAATAAAATCAGAGAGCACTTATTAAATTGGGGAAGTCCTTGCTTCATGAGGCCACCAAAGCCAACAAATTAATGAGGTTTTAAAAGGGTCTGGATAATTACATGTTTAACAAGATTATCCAGAGTAGCTATAATTAAAGACAACATTTTTTGGAAGGGATTTGAAACCACATGTTTTAGGATTAAAGCCAGTCTCTCCCTGGGAGAGATCGGGATAAATTGTCATGTTGGGAATGGGGGGAAAAAAGGGTGTTCTCTTGCTTGCTGTCCTTATCCAGCAGCTACCAGCTACTTCCAGGATGGGAATACCGGTCTAAATGGGCAGTGAGTAGACTAGGGAGTCCTTGGACAAGGAATGGGATGCACACAGCTCTCAGATCTATTTGGTCCTGCATGTGTCATTCGGAGACCTGGACCAAAAGAGAGCTCTCCATGTCCTACATGCCCGATGTAGGCATAGGACAAATAGCCCTGTCACCTTTAGAAAGGCAAAACCAGGAAGCTGAGCACTTTTACCACTCCTCTTTGCCAAGGGACACAGAAATCAAGAGACAGATGAAGTAATAAACTCGAGGATACAAACCAAGTTTGGCCAAAGTGAGAGCCATGCTGGTCCTCCTACCTCAGGACCAGCACCTTGACTCCAAGCCAAGCTCTCCACATATTCTTCCCAAACTTTAAGCTGTTTTAAAACAAATTCCTCATTTCCAGATCCCAAACAAATCCCTGCCTTCTGAAAAAAAAGAGGAGAGGTGGAGACTCAGGGATCAAGCTTGCCTCAGACTACAGGACAAAGCAGAGACCCAGTAAACCCATTCCCCTTCTCTAAGAATGTGAATGAGAAACAAGCTCAAACGGGCAAGACCCCAAGTGCCACGAGATGAAGCTGAACCAAGACTGCAAATGTATATTCCAATCAAGATCAACACCCCTTCTAAAGCTGAACTTGCACAATTTCGGGCTGATTTTCCTCCCCTCCACCATCACTTAGAGTGTTAGGCAATTCATACAGTCTCAAGAAAAAGCTACTTCCTTTCTAATACCTCTCAGACTGGATATACTCTATTTGCATTTTGGCACCTAAACGACCATCTGCACCAAATCAAAAGTGTCATACTTTCAGCAGCAGCTGGGAGTTAACTGCTCACTCTTATTTTCTTCCACCTTTTACACCTTGTGACTGGCATTGTGCTTTTCAGCGTTTGCAATCCGGGCCTGTCTCCAGTTGAATTCACCTGCTTTAAATTTTCTGAGCCCTAATAAAAAAGGCCTGCAGACACGTTTGCTTCAAGTGTGCAACCATTTAGGGGTGGTAATGAGTTGGAGCGCAGCCTGGTATCTGGCAGACCTCCCTACTTCATGACTCACTGTTAATTAAAACCACACTCTTTGCTTATTCCTGGGACAGCATTACTTACAAATAATTGAGAGTCTTTCACTGCCTTAGAGCCTCCTCCCCCTGGTTCTGTTCCGTAGGATACACTTTTCTGATGGAGATCTCTTTCCCTTAAAGTTACATTCAGTGTAATGGAGGACATTGATTTTTTTCAATGAAACCTTGTTGTCCTTAATTTGGATTCTGATACTCTCTTGTATTTTTGAATTGCATCTCCATCCATGAGCAACCTGATCACTTGTACTCTCCAGCTGCTTTCTGGAGGATACTGCCACGACAAGGTGCAGCACACAACTGAACAGCACAAACTGCTACTCAACTCCAGGTATTTTTTCAGCATGCCCATAAAATGACTGAAATCTGATGGCTTCCCACTGAGCTTTGAAAATGGCACTTTTACAAGTATTAAAACCATTATTTAACAGGTTTTCTTATATATACATTTTAGAGGGACTAGATGGACAACTATTCTTTTTTAATCAAGCCTACTTCCACATGACTTCACTCTCTCCCAGAGCAAAGGTGTTTGAGAATTGCTCATTGTAAATAATGGCATGCAAAAAAGTAAAGCTGCCAGACAAATCCTGCTTCTGCCTGGAATGCTGATTACACACTGCTGATTTCTCAATTTACAGAGCTGTCTGTGGCTAGTCATCTAGAGAACTGGCTAGTCATCTAGAAGTCACTTCTCTGATGGCTTCATCGAGCCTGCTTGAATCAGCTGATGCATTCTTTACAGAAATCTCTTACCAAGAATCTCTGATGACCGGTGACAGAGACTCCAGGCAAAAACTAACTCTGGAATTGGCTACAGGGCTGGTCTAACAAACCCAGGACTATTTCCCTTGGAGGCACAGGACCAAGCTCAACACTCCCCCTGAAGCATGTGTTTGTAGGGTGGTTATTGCTGCAATTCACTGCACGTTCTCCAGTTCACCAGTTAGAGCATCAGCAGAGAGAGGCACCAACACGCAGCCACAGGCATCAGCTAGTGCAGAATTCAGACAACTGAACACTTACTTAGTTTTGTTGTTTTCTCATGTGCTCTCCAGAGATAGAATTCAACATCATCATGTGAAATCCACAGAGTTTGGACTCATTTTAGAGCATGCCAATACTCTCCCGAATTCAGACACTCAGCTGCATGCTCTGCATATGCATTAGGTTCCTTACAGTCAGTCCTGCCAAATACATATTCCTAGCAGATTCAGCTGCTTCTGCAGCCTCCTCCTAACATCCTGGAATCGTTTCTGCTAGCTATGTGCAGACACCTAGAAAGAGAAAGCTGAAGTTTGGAAAAATGTGTTTAATAGGTATTGAATTTTCCACTCTCCATTACACCTCCTCTTTAAAAACCAGGCAGGTTGCTCTGTTGCAAGCTCATCATTTCAGATCAGAATTCCTTAAGGCATCAAGGGTCACCTCACACAACAGTAACTATTATCCTTTCTTACAAAAATGCCTCTGGTAGAGTTTTGGGTGTTGCTAAATCTCAACACAGCTGCTGTGTTCACTGAATATTCTGTAGCAGGTACAGTTTACAGAACATCAGTAACATTTGTTAGGTTTTGATGGGAAGGAATGAAATAAATTGACGTGGATTTCTATTTGCCTAGTATCAATATTTCTTCCCCATGTTTTCTGCTTCAATCCCACACCTTTCCTTTGTGGAACATTCTGGCCCATTCAGTTGCTTTGGTGGATTGACTTGAGGTAGCCAGTCTAGGACCATCCTAACTCAAAGCTACACTCTGTGCTATGTAATTAATGTTTGTTAGCTCAGGTTTTTTTCCTTGCATTCCAGGTGAATGACTTTAGAACCCTGCCTGGAAGCCAGCACCGATCTGCTCCTGGAGGCTGGGCTCCCTCCGACCCAGACTCCGGGCTCAGGCTCATCTCTGAGCCAAACAAAAAGTGTGTATCTAAACTTTGTCATCTAAATTCAAAGCAAGCTAAGCACGCCCTTTGGTTTGTCTTCTAGGCTTCCACCATCAGCTTATTCCTGGTTTATGCACATCTATGCTTTCATGCCAGGACATCATGGGCTTCAAAGAAGTCTGAAGAGCCCACCTTGGTAAAAGAACTCCTTTAAGACTGAACACGAAACATGCTGAGAGGCTGAGGGATGAGAGACTGAGAGCAGTTTTGGGGAGAAGGACTTGGGGTGCTGGGGGTGAGGAGCTGGAGCTGAGCCGGCCCCGTGCGCTGGCAGCACAGCAGCCACTGGCACCCTGGGCTGCACCCCCAGCAGCGTGGGCAGCAGGGGAGGGGGGATCCTGCCCCTCTGCTCCCAGGGCTCTGCGCTGGGGAGACCCCCTGCAGTGCTGGGGCAGCTCTGGAGTCCTCAGCACAGCAGAGCCAGGGAGCGGGGGGAGCGGGGTCAGCGGAGCCCCAGCAATGCTGGGAGGGCCGGAACCCCTCTGCTGGGAGCCAGGCTGGGAGAGCTGGGGGGGTTCAGCCTGCAGAGGAGAAGGCTCTGGGGAGACCTTCTGGGGGCCTTTCAGAACTTCAAGGGGCCTGTGAGAAAAATAGGGACAATATTTTTATCAGGGCCTGTTGTGACAGGACAAGGGGTGATGGTTTGAAACTAATAGAGGGAGATTGGGACCGGAGAAGAGGAAGAAATGTTTTGCCATGAGGGTGGTGAGAGCCTGGCCCAGGCTGCCCAGAGAGGTGGTGGCTGCCCCATCCCTGGAACCATCCCAGGGGAGGTTGGCCAGGGCTCTGAGCACCCTGCTCCAGTTGCAGATGGCCCTGCTCAGTGCAGGGGGGTGAGATGACCTTTAATGGTCCCTTCCAACCCAAACCATTCTACAAATCTAATTAGCCACAAATCTTTAATACTTCAAATGTCTCCCCTTCTGGGTATAGCCCCAAATTCTAGCTCACTGCCAAATCCATTTTACGCAGCCCCAACAATAAAGCAGATTTAATGCTGATAAAATTGCCTTGCAGGACAAACAGCAAAACCTTACATATGCTCATCAGACCAAGGTCTACATACCCTCCAATGTGCAGTTAAAAGCCCCAATCTCCAGGCAGTCCTCAGCTGCCAGGAGAGCCCATAAGAATTACAGCTTCAGGAAGCACAGTCCCGATAGTGATCTCTCATGTGCTAGAAACTCGACCAGCTTCTGGCAATACCACAATCCAGACAACATGGCACCATGCAGAGAGGCTTTTCCCCCTCTCTACAGTGGCACCCAAACGGGCAGCTGATCCCCCTAAATACTTTACCCACTTCAAAGCACAATTTCTGTTTGGAATGAGCGAGTTGCAACCGTCTCCCCTAAAATATGGAGTGTTGAGAGTAAAGAAGATGACATTCCACCCATACGAAAAAGAAGACAGAAAATGAGACCCAAGGCATGCTAGACAGTCTGATAAAAAACATCTTTAAGATTAGTAGCAGGAATTTCTCTGGCACCCTGGGCTGAATTCCCACTGTGGCTTTTTACATTACCAAGTTGTTTTCCTTTTACTGTGGATTTTTCTGTGTTCAGTGTCTCTGCTGTTGTTCTTCCCACCAGTAAAATACACAGGAAACATCAACACCTCAGCTCAACCACTCCCAAAGATCATCCTCAGGCTCACTCAAATGTTAGATAACTCCTTCCACAAATGTAAGATGCAATCTCTCTTCCCTTAAGAGTCATTTCTGATAATCACTCAGCTGCTGCTGCTATTCTTGGGTAACAGGTTTGGAAATATGGATGTTCTCTAAGAAACGTAGCAAGACAACCTTGCAGGGAAGTGATCCTTCCCCTGTACTCTGCGTTGGTGAGGCCACACCTTGAGTATTGTGTTCAGCTCTGGGCCTCTCAGTTCAGGAAGGATATTGAGGCGCTGGAGCGGGTCCAGAGAAGAGCAACCAGGCTGGTGAAGGGACTTGAGCACAAGTCCTATGAGGAGAGGCTGAGGGAGCTGGGGTTGTTTAGTCTGGAGAAGAGAAGGCTTAGAGGTGACCTCATCACTCTCTTCAACTACCTGAAGGGAAGTTATAGTCAGGTGGGGGTTGGCCTCTTCTCCCAGGCAACCAACAACAGGACAAGGGGACATGGGCTTAAGCTCTGCCAGGGGAAGTTTAGGTTAGATGTTAGGAAGAAATTCTTTACAGAGAGGGTAATCAGGCATTGGAACAGCCTGCCCAGAAAGGTGGTGGATTCACCATCCCTGGAGGTTTTTAAAAAGAGACTGGACATGGCCCTTAGTGCCATGATATAGTAATTGGAGTTGGATCAGGGGTTGGACTCGATGATCTTGGAGGTCTTTTCAACCCAATCTATTCTATGATTCTATGATTCTATGACAACCATCAACTCTGGTGAAGAGCCAACTTGTGATTGACTGACATGATCATTTCTCAAAACAATTTGAAAACTTCAGTAGCATATCTACCACTTTTCACACGCTGATTTCTTTTCTCAAGATAAGAACAACCGTAGCTTTTCCACCTGAAAACCAACTCTTTAGTTTCCTGAAAGTTCACTCCTTAACATCCCCAGTCCTCTCGAAACCATTTCGGAAGACATCTCTGAGAGGAATGCTAGGAGCTACAAGCTGTGCAGATAGAAAGAGGCATTGGATACCATTTCCTCGTTTTCAAAGTGCATGTTGCACTGCGCTGCCTCCTCCGTTAGCGGCTTCTGAAGCATGTTGCGGCAGATGAGCCAGATCGTCAGGCTAGCGATGGACATCCCGATGTCTGGTACAAAGAGTCTGATCACGTTGCCAGCATCTGCTCCTTTCACGCTGCAAGAGATGAAAATAAACAGAGATGTTGGTTGTTTTGAATGAGATTTTTAACTGGGACAGAAAGGTAGCTCAAGGCAAGGAATAAACGCCAAACTCCAGTAGAGAAAAAGCTTGGTAATATGGAAAGTACAAAGATGACCAAGGAGCATCAGACAGATGGATGGTTTTGCTCTCCAGAAGTCCAGAACAAGTGACTACTCCCTAGCAGCTCACCTACTCCTATTTTAGTGGTTTCACATTTCGATTAACCCCATTCTGAATCCATTTTGTGGGGAGCAACAGGACAACCTTCAAATTCCACAAGAAAGATTTCAGCTGAGTTCCTAGAAGACCCACGTGTACAAATCACAATCCTTTTACTGGCATCCTTTGCCAAGACAATAGCATCCAGAGCCACCAAGGAGGTCAAGCAAAGACAAGATTGCTTTCATATCACCCCTATATCTTAATCATTCCCAGCACAGAGAGGAATAAGCAGAAATTCCACAATATTTTATTATCCTAACCAGTAATACACTTATTCAACAAAACCTCTTAAATAAATATTTGTACTTAAAAGCCTAAAAAGGAAAGTACAAATATTTGAACACTAATTAAAGTATTAGGTCCCCATCAGGAAAACTTTTCTTCTCCTCCAAAGGACTTGTAACGCTGGATGAGTGTTATGTAGGAAAAAAAAAAAGGCATTGCTGCATTGTGCAGATTTGTTTGGGTTGGGAAATACAATATTATGGGTTTGGCTGTGCTGTCTGAATGTGGTTCAGTGTTAAAAGGGAGAGCCTGGACTCAGATTTAGTGGCACAAGGAACAGTTTAGTAAGCTGCTGCAGGGACTTGCTGAACTTTTAACAATTAATGAGAGGACACAATCTTCATTATTTGAAAGTGTATGGTATATACCTGCCAATCTTGAATTGAACACACTGTAAATATACAGCTCCAATTTGAGTTTTTTAATATTTTTTTATAGGGCTTTATGTCCATAATCAGTTCTGAGGAGAGAGGAGACATCTGTACAGCTCCTTGGGCAGAGGTGAGTGCACTAGACTAGCTCTTCATAGCCTGACCTGGTGGAAAACCTATATATCTTATTTCATAGATGCAAAAGAAGAGATCACCTCTGGTCTTTATCATAACATGAGCAGCTTTGAAGCCTAAAAAGAAAATAAAAAGCTATTTGTGTAGGAATTACCTGCAACTGCTGTAATTAACTGTAGATCAAGAGTATCTAAAAGGTCTCTCCTGATTATAATACAACCACTGTCAGTAATACTGCAAAATAACATATGCCCCAAGCAGGAGTAAGGTAGGGGATTGGAAAGCTAGCTTTCATGTTTTTCCAACAGGTAGAAATGAGCCTGTCACAGGAAGAAGTGAGCAACGTGCAGGTTTCTGTCCTGTAGAAGGATAATGAAATGCACCCAGAGGTACTACTGAGTTGGCTCAAAACACCTGAGGGAAAAATTCAAGCTCTAGTCATTCCTCTTGCCATGCTCGGACATAGACATAATAAACTGACAAGGTGCTGCCTGAGGAAAACAACTTCAGATTTGAAAATGTAGCTTCTTGTATAACGAAAAGAAAGAAATTGCAATCATGGAACCACTAAGCTCCCTCCCCTGATGCTCTTTGCCTCTACAGATTAACCCTGAGTGGTCACACCCTGTGTGGCAGCAGCTGAAGAGCTTGAAAATGGTTTCACAGAATCCCAGCACGGTTGGGGTGGGAATGGACCTCTGAAGATCATAGAGTACAACCCCCCTGCAGAGCAGGACAGAACTAGAGCAGATCACTCAAATGCAGCCAGACAGGGCTGGAAAGTCTCCAGAGAAGGAGACTCCACAGCCTCCACATCCCTGTGGAGTCTGTTCCAGGCTCTGTAACCCTTACAGGAAAGAAGTTCTTCCTCACATTGAGGTGGAACTTCCTGCACTCAAGCTCGAATCCATTGCCCCTCATCCTGTCACAAGGCTCAAGTGAAAAGAGGGTGTCCCTGCCTTACTGATGCCCAGCCCTCTTGTATTTATAGATATTCATTAGATCCCTCCTGAGTCTTCTCTCCAGACTAAAAAGCCACACATCTCTCAGCCTTTCCTCATAAGGCAGGTGTGCTCCAGCCCCTTCCTCATCCTCACAGCCTCTGCTGGACTCCAGTAGATCCCTGTCTCTCTTGAACTAAGGAGGCCAGAACTGGGCACAACACTCCAGGTGAGGTCTCACTGGGGACCTCAGTAGAGAGGGAGGAGAACCTCCCTTGATCTGCTGGACACACTCTTCTTAAAATTCACCTCATTTGCTAATAACTTCAAGCTGAAGAGAAGCAGAGAACAAAATCAAAGTCATGGAAAGGCTTGTAAAAGAGTTAGAAGCCCAGGATTGTTTGCATGTGTCTTGTGGTGCTGCTTCAAGCAAAGCTCACCAGAGAGTCACCGGGCATACGGAGCACGGCCAATCTGTTCAGCTTACAGCAAATACAGGCTTGACAGCTGGCACTTCATTCTGCAGCACCATAGCTCTTACTGCCACCAAAGATTACCAGCCTGCACTCTCTCCTTTGGCAGAAAGCAGTAAAAAGTACCTGTGCATGTTTAATGAACTTATTTCCCAACAATAGTGTGCCCAGGGTTCCCCAAAACAATGGATTAGTTGCACTCACTCTGATCATTAGGATGAAACCTGCCTATTAAACAGGTTTACTAAATGAGTGGCAATAAAAATCTGAAGTATCAATTCTGAAAATATCACTCAGGTTTTTTTTTAGAAATATTTGAAAAAGAAACACCTGAATTTGGTATTAGTTACAATCACAGGTTGATAAGGGTTGGAGGGGACTGGGAAAGATCGAGTCCAACCCTCCCACCAGAGCAGGATCACCTAGATCAGGTCACACAGGAGCATGTCCAGGTGAGTTTGGAGTGTCTCCAGAGAAGGAGACTCCACAACCCCCCTGTGCAGCCTGTTCCAGTGTAGTTAGGGGAAAAGCAGTATAAATTTGCTAGTCTCCTATTGAAAAAATGGATTCGTTTCCTTCTAATATAATATTTCTGCAAGGGAGCTCTTTCTGTACACAGCCAAAATCCTGCATCACTTCTGAACACAAAGCACAAGTCCATCAGATTCAACCCCTCCCACGGTGGCAGCCTTCAAATACCAACGCTGCTTCATCACACCAGCTTCTCCTTCCTCACATTGTACTCCTGGGGAGCCACGCTGGGTCTTCCTTCACATATCCCCCTCCTCAGAAGGGGAGAGCCCAGCGGGAGCGCTGCCTCTGTCCCAGCTCACATTTCTTTCCACTAACCCAAACCAAGTGCTTCTGATGGCTCAAAATCAATCATTGAGCATGTTGTTGTGAGAGATGTAACGTACAGTTCAGGCTAGCAAGAGAGAGCATGAACAGTGATACTTAACCCCAAGAGGAGGGGAAAATTCTGCCCATGAATGGTTTATTCACCAAAACGGGTCACAAAACACTGGCCCCGTCTCCCCGTGAAAAGGAAAACAAATTGACCTCAGTGTGATAATTAAAAAGGAAACAAAAGATCACTTGAAAATAGAGAAATGTATATTCTTCTGCAAAGCAGAATAATAAACTGCTTCAGTCCACCCCAAGCCATTTGCTCCTCAGTTTTTTTTCACAGCAACAGCTAAAACAAAAATCAGTTATTCCCACTTGTTATCTCTGGCAGTACAAAAAAAGAATGGCAAATACTGCAATCATTCCACAAACACTTCCCACTTTATTTGCGCATTTATACGTGGTCCTGTTTTGGATTTGATAACAGGCTCTGCATTGTGCTCTTTGCTCCAGAAGAGTTTCTCTAAGGATGAAGTTAAAATAGGGGCACAGGAAACCTATTCAGGAGATCTCCTCAAGAAACAGCTTTTTTTAAGCCCTTCAAGAATCCCAGAGTACAACGAATTGATCAGAGACCTCCATCTATAACTGGTCCAGCAGCATTTATTCACTTAAACTAAATACATTTTTACCTGCAGGGAGACTTTCATTGTAATAGATGCTTGTGATTGAAGTTTATAAGTCAGTCAGAAACATGTTCTGAGCTGTAAAGGCAGTGCATAGCAGCTTTAGAATGATTTTCCCCCCTCTTTCATTCATTCTCACAGGATGCAGGAGAAAATGAGACACACCCCTTCCAAAAAAAAAAAAGTTAGGGGTTTGAAATGTTTTTCTACCTTCCTTTGATAAAATAAACTACATTGCACATATTTTTTAAGATGAGGGACTACTACAGGCAGGGTTGCAAGAGTTCTTCTGTAAAAAAAATAATAATTTGTGGGGCAAATGGGATTTTATGACTTTTGAGTCAATAAGCAAAACTGGTTTAATGTATCAGACTCCTAAGCCAGCAGTTTCCTCATCAGTCAATCTAATCTGTTTTGCCCTGTTGTTCTCAGCTGCTTAACTTCAATTTCAGCTACTTGGGAAAGAGATCCCCTTTATGCTCTGTGTTTACACAGACTTCCAGGACTGTGTCACCCTGGTCCTGTTCTGATGTTCACCAGTGCTCAAGAAATTTCTAGGCCAAATTTTCCCAGTTCATCTGCACTGAGAATACTCTTCCTTCATACACACTCTCCAGCAGTCAATCAAAAACTAAATGCCTTGAAGCAAAGCCAGTGTAATTTAAATGTCCCATTCTTGCTTGATGCTCTGGAATAATCACTATCTGAGATTCCTGAAAACAAAACTGTCATTTTTGTTCTTTTCTAGAAGAACCGTTTCTCACAAATCAGAATTACTCCTCTTCTGCTGAATGTGCAAAGCTTTGGGGAGCAGTGAATGTTAATGCTGCCTTACCTGGTGTGATCTGGTTTTGTTAGAGTAGAATGGCAGGCACATAGTCTGCCTCTTTAGTTCTGTTTTTATTCTGTAATCCTGAAAAGCAGTGAAGCTACTAGAATTCAAATTGCAATGGCTTTGATAGGCAAAAAAATGAAGTAAAATTGCATTGCTTGTATAATACATCAAATATTCCCCATAGAGAACGAAAACCAAGTCTTCCAAGCTCTAAATATTTAATATTTTGTTACAAACAAACAAAAGCAGGAAAAAAGAACAAACAGCCTTTCTTAAACAGCACTCGAGTTCGTGCAGCATCCACAACACATCATGGTAAGCTCGTGTTGAGCTATAAATCAAACAAAGCCTCCAGATTAAAGTCTTGTTAAAAAGCTTGATTTTATATAGAACCCTGAGCAAACAAAGTGATTTCAAATTTATTTTTTGTCATAATTCTAAAAATTTCTCAAAAGCCTTATTCACAGCATCTTTCCTCCCCTCAGGTGATTTCTCTAGTGCTCATTTACTAATTGATTTAATAAAACTGTAATTAGGCAACACTGTATTAACAGGTTAAAGGCAATAAATTAAGGAAGAGATGCAGGGATGCTGCATTCACACTCCATCTTCTTTGGTCCCAAAGACATCTTGAGATGTCCAAGGGGATCTAGTATTTCTGAGTAATTTATGCATCATCATAGCTGTGTGCAGCACAATTCTCATGGGCTTCATCTGCAACTGTAATCACCTAAATTGGAGGCAAATGAGACCTAAGAATCACAAGTATGGTCTCCTGGAAATGCAGACTAGCAGTAGCACACAGGTCTCTCTGGTACTGGGAATGATTCTTTTATCACCAGTATCCTCCTTGTGATCCAAAAATAGTGGAAACATGAGAGTACCAAAGGCTAGAAACCATACTGCCCTAGGGATGTGCTTGCTGTTCCTCGTTGGAAGTGGGTCTTGGGGATGGTTGTAGCTGGAAACCAGTTAAAGAAGCCCCTTGTCCTCTCTCAGCTTGAGCTAAGGATGAAATGTCTGCCTCTGTACTTTACTGGGAAACTCACACTTAACTGGTCCCTGCTGGTTCAAAAGACAACTTAAATATGATGTTGGTTCACATGGCAACCTTGATATGACCCTCAGGCCCAACCTCAGCCGTGGGCAAAGTGAGCTGCTGAGCTCTGACAGGTCTGCCTTTAGTCCTTTCCTTACCTCACCCTCACCTACAAATTGAAAACAAACTACTGTACAAAAATAAAATACAAACTTAGTAACATTATTATCCACAGGGCTGTGCAGGATGACTCTTCATCCTGCCGAGCCTTAATGTGAGTGTCCTCTCAGTTTACACACAGCATGCCATGTGTTTGAACCCAAAATACCTGAAGTTGCACTTCGGGGAGAATTTTGGTCACGCAAAGCAAAAGAACAGGAGGAAGAGGGAAGCAAAAAGGCATAGAAAGCTACTTAGAAAAATATTTAGCACGCACTGACCTACCCAACCTACAAGTTCAAAGGGCTCCTGAAGTATTTGTAAAATCTTAATCGCTGCTTACAGACTATGTCTGGGTGGATGCAGAAACCAAAAGTACACTTGGCTTTCTCAGGCAAGACACCTCGCAGTGAAGAACACTTTCTGTATTGCAAAAGTGCTTAACCACGTATTAACCAAACATTTGCTTTCCAAACACTGCTCTGCAGAGAGAGGGAGCAGCTGTTTGAACCTAAAAGCACGTGGCCAAGACCTTGGTGCCTTGTTGCTTGCAGAAAACATTTGCCATGAAGAAATTACAGCTACGTGCAGCATGGAAAACCTTGGCTCGTGCCAAATTTTTCCTTTTTGTTTTAAAGTACCCACTGTTTCTTGTTGCTCGCTGATCTTCTAATAAAGGGCAAATTCCAGCTTGCCCAGGGCAGCAAGGAGAAGACATAAAATTGAGGTCTCTCTTAAATCCCAGCTCGCTTCACCAGTGCCCACCAGCTCCAAAGGTGGAGCAGGACCCAAGGGAAAGCGAGTACATCCCCCTCCACCCCCATGGTGCTGTGGGTGCCAGCCCCGTGGAAATGACAAGCTCATCCACAGCAAAATTCTTTCAGGGAATGTGATCCCAGCAGGAGGCAAAAGGGGCTTGAGGACACTTTAGCTGTCGGTGCATTTTTAGGCTGAAATCTTCAAGGAGGCTTTGCCTTGAGATACGCACGCTTCTCACTTGCACTCACGTTGTGCAGGGAGTTGGTGAAGGCACTGATTCAGTATTCAGTGCTCACTGCAAAACCCTCCCAGCTAAATCTGCCCATAATGCTCATAAATAGTTGGTGACTGACAGCAAAGTGTTTACATAAAGGCGTACCGATATCCATATGTTCCACAACATTCCTGACTAAAAGAAAGTGCTGAAAAGCCTGAAGCAGGCTGACATGCAGCGATTACTTCAAAACATATTTGCTCCCTCTCCCTGCAGCTTTCACTGGTTGGAGCATGAACAGATCATCATTTCAAACTACTTTATATTTCATTCTACAGCCAACATATAATATAATCACCAAAAGGAAGAGACGCCTCTGGATTTTCCAGTCAGCTGCAGATGAGGAGGGAACAATAATTCCCCCGATGGCAGCAAGCAGTTGTAAATTACTCCCACTTTACAAAGCCAGGCTGTACCCCTCGATACACAACCCTCCACACACAGGGGAGGCATGCAGCCACTGGCAAATGCCACAGGTCAAACTGGAGTGTGCTTCAGTGAAGACATGGGGGATTCTTCCACTCCTCCAGCCCCGTATCTAAGTCAAAGTTACTCAAGTGACATATTTGTAGGGATGAGAGCATTCACCAAGACCATGAATTCTTCCACATGGAAGAGATCCCAATGGAAGAGATCCCAGTCTGTTCTGCCTGCTTTGGACGTTCCCATCCTTCTCTTCACAGCATCAAGCAGGACAGGAGGTAAAGTCCAACCTTTCTTATCTTTATCTGTCTGAAAATACCAGTGGCTTAGAGGCAAAAACACATGGGCATTGTAGACCTTCTCACTCTCAACAACTCCCTGACAGGAGGTGGGAGACAGGTGGGGTCAGGCTCTGCTCCCAAGGAACAAGCACGAGGACCAGAGAAAAATGGCCTCCAGTTCTGCCAGGGGAGGTTTAGGTTGGATACTAGGAACAATTTCTTCCCCTCCAGGGTTGTCCAGGGCTGTCCCAGGCTGCCCAGGGCAGGGGTGGAGTCCCTGTGACTCCTGGAGGGGTTTGAAAGCTGTGGAACTGTGGTGCTGAGGGACACGGGTTACAGGTAAATTTGGCAGTGCTGAGTTAGCGATTTTATTTGGTGATCTTAAATTATCTTCCAACCAAAACGATTCTGTGATCTGCTGGATGGCTGGGATATGTGGCCAAAGACCTCTCAGAGGTGTGGGAGACTCTTACTTCGGCTGCACATCGAAAAGGACAGGATTGCTTAGATCCAAATGGGGACAGAATGAGTTGAAGTGCTCCTGCACTTCACCACACTGCATCAGGCTGCTCAGACTTTGTACCTGGTACTTCAGTCCTCCACCAGCCCCAGTCTTCTTTGCATTCCACGTGCCAATTGCTATTTGGCAATCACGTGTGATTTATTCATGAACAGAACCCAGCAAAACCAAAATAAAACACAAAGCCAAGCCTTTAAGCATGCATCCTAGAGAGTTTCTGGATACTAATTGCAAAGCTGATTGCTCTCCAGATTAAAACAAAGACTGGCTCATATTCTGCTGCTGGTGGGTTTACCACTCTATTGCTCCCAGCTACCACTGTGCTGCAGGAGGCTGGGCTGTGCCAAGAAAAACACCGACAACAGTCTCGCAACTCAAGTGCTCAAACGACTCGGGCAATAAAATAGCTTCTATCAGACATTTGCTTCCTTTGAATCCCTAGGTTAAATGGCATGAGAAAATGTAGCTGAAATTAATTTAGCTGAAAAGAAAACAAGCACAAGGGGTGGCAGGAAACGAGCAACCTAAAAACCTAATGCAAACATTTGGATAAATAAGATTCCTCCTGAACAGAGATGACTTCTGAGAGGACCTTATGCAGTTGCTGAGGCAGCCCAGACCATCAGATCAACAGGCTGCAACAACATGCTTCAGAGGCACAAGAATTCTACCTGGAAATGACACAATTGTCCGAGCATGGAAAAAATTCCTCCTCACTTGCAGCTAGCAAGAACATAGCTGAGGTATAAAATCTAACACTCAGTAGATATGAAGCCTCCATTGAAGATTGTTCTGCCATCACTTCCTTCCTTTGATTTCAAGATACTCCTGCACTGGTCATGGGGTCTGTTAATCTGAAGGTATCCAAGAGCCATGAGGTGGTGGTTCTTCTGGCCAAGTATGCAGAGTACTGCACCGTGTTGGAAGTGACAGAGTAATAAGTTTTCAGCTTTTAGTTTCAATGTGGTAGAAACGGATTCTTTTCTCATTAAATTATTTAAAATATTCCTGTTTGACTTAAAGCTTCTTCCCTTTAACCTCATGGGGTTGTTGACTGAATATGTACTGCAGTTGTTAGCAGAAAGTATATTCACCTCTGATTTCCATCCCTTTGCCTCGTAATCTCATATTTGTCTTCTTAGTTTTCTCTAAGGCCCACCTGTGAACATTCTGGAGTCTTTGGGTTTTTTTTTTAACTACTGATGTCTCATAAAAAGGATAAAAAGCTGCCACCGTGGGATTTGGAATTGTCCTGTTATAAATACACTGTCAGCATAACACTTGTGGAGGAGATTGGCAAAGAAGCATCAGGATGAAAACAGGCTCACTGCGCTCTGCCAACATCGACTAGATTGAATCACTCCCATCCACAGCTCCCTCTCTTGAAAATCTCCTACTAGAAGAGAGGATTTCACTTGAAGGTCCTACAATGATCACCTAGAGCAGCTGGAGATAAAGGTCTGGTCTATGGTCATGATTTTAGATTGATGTGGCAACGCCTGTGTCATTTCCAACACAGGAACTGGTCTCCAGACGTCCTCTCCAGGCACTTCCACCTAGAACTTGAAGAAAGCTGATACACCAGGTAAAAAAAAAATCGTAATGACTCTGCCTTCAATTAACAAAGTTGTATCTCAGCTCACAGGGATTCCTGAAGCAGTTTCCCAAAAAAACAAAGCATACCAGAAATAATGAAAAGAGCTTGACGAGGAGGATGTTTGAGACTTCATTAAAAATTAATAGAGATCTTTGTCTTTCAAAGTTTTTGGAAAGTAAGGAAATAAAGTTCTTTGCTCGCTCATTTTTGCCATGGAAAGAGCAAGCCAGATGATCAGCTGATACCAATTATAAATTATTGGTCAAGATTACAGAAGGAAATGAAATATGGGGCAGACTGATCTGATTTCTAGCAGCACTGAACTGGAGCAGATGTGAGCATCAAGTCTTGCATCTCTTCTTTCCTCCCACGTGTCTTTTTCTCCTCTGACTGGTAGCCCACGAAGGGAAATCTTGGATTCTCAATCAATTCCCATAATTCATCCAGATTTCACAACAACTGCATCTATTCCTCCACGTTCTGACAGTGTGCAGAGGCCACACAAGTCCCCAGGGAACTGGGGGTGTTAACCTCCACTCCATTTTTCTCATCATATGCATATGGAAAACAATATTTACTGGCTGCTTGGAAGAGTCAGTACAGAACGTTTACTCCTGACCAAAATAAAAGGGAAAAAAACCCTATTATGGAGCTCTCTTCCAGGGTTAGATTAAATTTTCAACACTGAAATAAAGAAACCTCACTCATTTCCTCTATTTTTTCTGATTAATTATTGACCAGTTTACAATACTTTCACATGACCTCACCACTTGCCCAGAGCATTTAATAATAATCCTCCTTTTTAATATAGACAAAGTCTGCTAAAATTTTCTATTAATTCAGCTACTTCCTTTTAGGTTGTTTTTTTTTTTGCATATGGAAAAAGCCTTCATGTACCTGATTTTAGTTTTTAGTTTTCTAGTCACTCTGAGGATATCCAGAGTATTTGACCACACTTCAAAGGTATTTTAGGACTTGTGCACAGAGAGACTGTTGCTACTAGTGCATCCTGATGAACACGCTTTAGATGCAAAGCTCATCAGCTTTTTTCCTTTAATAAATCAGGTTTTTACTTCAATTAATTAGCTGGAAGAAAATTATTAAGTGTGGAAGAAGATTATAGAATCCACAAACATATTCTTTCACCTTTGAATTCTATCAAGTCTGATACCACTGTATCTCTGCTTCTCCTTGCTTTTTGCAGTTACGTGCTTCACTCTCAAGTTTTCCATTTAAAAGCTACAGCAGATCAGGCTGTTCATTCACAACTGCAGCTGCTACAGCAATGAATCTTCTGGTCGTGCAATCACTTGCCAATGTCATCGCATGGGGGGGATGCAGCCCGATGGCAAACGCGCTTCAGGACGGGAAGACAACAAATAAATAACGAGTAATCAAAGGAGTTTTTAGCACTCTGAAGCAGAAGACAGAGGTTTGGTGGCACTACAGTGACAGTAGGAGGGGAGGGAAGAGGAGATGACACAGGAGATGGGGCCGTCTGCTGCAATATGGAACAAATATTAGAACTGTACAAGTGCTTTCACTGGGCAGTTTGGTTGTCTGCAGCTTACAGAGTGAGATGTCAGAAATCAGGCTAGCAGACTGGAGACAAGGGAGCTTGAAACCATTCCCTTTTTAAGGCTTGNAACCCACCTGGACCCTGTGCTGCTGGACCCCGTGCTGCTGGACCCCCTGCTCTGGGTGGCACCAGAGCATCTCCAGAGGTCCCCTCTAACCCCTAACCAGTCTGTGATTCTGTGAGATGCAGTTCCATGATTAGTGTTGCAAAAGCATCTTACACAGGTTAAGCGCTACCGTGACAGTTGCCAAAGCTTTACTGGGGATCCCATGTTTTCTTAAAGTTTCATCTTCTGCAGCCACGTGACTGTCAGAGTCACCTTCTATTTACATCAGAACACACATACCCATTTTCAGCCCTCACACCTATGAGGAGGTGTGGGATGTGAAAAAGCTTCACTATTAAAGGTTAAAAGCCAGGGAAAAAAAAGTAATATTACTTTTTAAATTGTTCCACTTCGAACATTCATGGTCATTTTTGGTAAGCATTTTTTATTTATTTATCTCTAAGTTTGACACCTTTGCTCTACTGCTAGAGGAACTCTGATGCATATAAGCAACCTTCACCCAAGCTGATAAATCAGTTTCAAGTTTGCTTGAAAGACTTCTCCAATGGAAGTACATTTCAAAG
>VWZY01013678.1:184272-196434 GCA_013399075.1 Chloroceryle aenea | reverse complement strand
CCTCGAGTAACCCCTGAAGTGAAGTTTTGGGGTAGACTTGAACTCGAATAACCCACTCAAATACTCAAATGGAGTATTTGGCTTTAACCCACTCCTTCAATTTTCTTCTCCATTTCAGTGTGGATCTTTCTTGGCCCTATTCAGTGCTTGGCTCACTTCTGTATTTGCTCTTGGCCCACCACAGATCACCTGTGACCTCAGTCATACACTGATCCCAACTACTGAACCGTAGTTTTCATGTGCCAGGCATTGCACACAATGTGTGACAATTTGGTCCCCTTGTCCAGCCCCTGTGTACCCCCCCTCCTGCCTCGCTTATGGGCCAAGGAGTGCAGTGATCAGCGTGTTCCACTCTCTGGTGCTGAGGGTCATCTCACTTTTCACCTGCATTCTCTTGACTGTGCTTAGGGCTTCCCAAGTGAACTGGCTGCCTCGGGAAGGCTCAATACTGGTTTAATCCTGGTTTAATGTTTTAATGGCCTTCTGCTCTGCTCCACACTTGGGGATCTTGTCTGTCCATACACATATATCCTTCCAGCTCCTTCCTTTCTCCTGCAGCTGGCTGTGGGGGTGGGTCGCTGCTGCTGCTTGCTTCCTGAGCACCCCATTCCCTCTGGAAGCACCACTCTGATGAGGCTTCCTCCCATCCACCAGTGCCTCCTGTTCTCTTACAGTTCTTTGTGCCTTTCAGTCAGCTTTTATCTTTGCCAGTTCACGCTGTCATCCTCCTTTTGCCTTCTGACTTCAGTTCCCATCCATTATTTAGCTTACTTAAAATGCACAGATATTGATGACGTGCCCGCGGAAAATGGAACAAAACCAACCATGCTCAAACCTGAGCAGGCAGTTGGTGGCCGGTGGAGAAGCCTGAGAAGAACCGAGTTACACAGAAGCAGGCAGGTTGATGAAATCAAGAAACTGATTTCGCTGGCACAAGGACAGTGAAGACCTCCTGGCAGCTGCAGCAAGCTCAGCCCATGCTAAATAAAAAGACATAAATAATATTTCCCCTGACGTGTCCATGTCAGGCACTAAACCCTGTGTTAATTTATAAAAACAAGAGTCTCTGCTGAGTGTTATACAGACATAAAGCAGACTTAGTGCTGGGGACAGCGCTGAACACATGATTATAGAAACACCAAATTTATTTTATTCCATTTCAAACATCACAGACATGTTCACTGTCCCTCCAGCTGCTTCCATCCATCATTTTTATTAGGTCTTCCTTTCCACCCTTCCAACACTACTTTAACCTTGCATGTGTATTTTCAGCTGCATTGTGAGGTGAAAGCAAATGCCTGATATTCTCCTGAAATATTGAGAACAATGACAGGAAAAGCAGGTGGGAATTAGTACTAATAATCTTAAGAAGGATGACTTTTCCCAACCATATAACTCCTTAACCATGCTCTGTTTAACAAACTATGGCTTTCTTGACTACATCAGCTACCATGCAAATAATTCTACAGGTGTCATAGAGGGTTTTATTCTAAACAGAGGAGATCATGGCAGATGTTTACAATCTATGCAATAGTACATTCATAGGTCTTGAAAAATTCAACTTCAAATGCACTTTGATCAGTGTAGGAAGCTATACAAAACCAACAGAAAATCAGAAGCATTACAGACTATTGATAATTTCCCTTGAGGACAAACTTCTTCATATGTAACTGAGTTCATCTAAATCTGCAATAGAAGCTGCAGTTACAGCTCAGAGACACATGTTTTGTTGCTAGATCTTCTCTGTAGCGCAGAATTCAAAACACATTTTACAACCATAAAAAGAAAACCAAACCCCGCTGTGTGGAGAGCTCCTTCTCTTTAGCTGGGATTTAGTAAATATGTCGGAGATGATTTGATTCCAGTGAAACTGTGTCAGTACAGGGATGCAGAGCCAACAGAGGTCCTCTTGCAGAGCTTCAAGGCAGTAACAGCTGCAGCAATGAGAATAAAAGTCTGTGGAAGGATAAAATTGTTCAATCAGTTCAGAAACATTTTTCAGGAGCCTAAAACTCAGCATACACGGAGCAAAAGTAATTAATTTATTTATTTTTAATCAATCAAAATGTGCTGGGCCTGGCTTGGGTTTTTGAAGAGATGAGTAAGTTGTCAATAGTGAGTCAGCTCAGCACTGCAACCAAGACACCAGGTATGATTCGTCCTGCTTCAATTAGCCACAGAATGTTCATTAGCATCAGCAGAGACACAGCTGAGCCTTCAGCCTACAAACTGTAAATCCCCTGAGGAACTGCTGCCTAAGTTAGCTTAGTGCTGAACTAATTAATTGTAGGTGGTAAACAACTAATAAGTAATGCAATGATTTGTATCACACTTAGAACCACAGCAACCCTAACATGGTTATATTGGTCAGGTCAGAGTATAAACCAATTCATTCATTCTGGATTTGGTGTCTATTGGGAAAACTTGAAGATTTAGATGATGATATTCACCCACCCACAGCCCTTTGTATGAATCCTACTGCACAAAGGCAGTGTCTGTAATCCCAATTAGAACGCAGCAGCTCACAGAAATGGGGTCTCACCATTCATCCAACCAATAAACCCTACCTTCTGCTTGCTCCCTATTTTATTCAGACCTTCCTCTCTTCTGCACTACTCACCAGCTTCCCGCCCTGATGAAATCAAAGATCCTCCACCCCCCCTTATGCTTTGGGCCAGCACATCACCTGTGGTGGGAACAGGACCACGTACCGGGACTGCACGAGAGCACATTGGCTCTGCAGCCCCCGAGAGGTGAAGAAAACAGCCCCTTCAAAAGAGGGAGCCAACTTCTGCTGTTGTGCTAACGAAGGGCTGGGGCTGATGGCATTGTAATGCTTAAATAAAAGCAGAAAAGGTATGAAACCATGTGCCCAAGGGAACAGAGCTGCTTTGCAGAAGTAAAGGAAGGGAGGAGATGAATAGGTGAGACAGTGTCTCATTACCAGACATGACTTCACCTATAGGCCTTCCTCTTCCCTCACAGCAATGACACAGGCTTTCTTTCACAGCAATTCATGCATTTCAAAGGGCCAACAGCATAAAAGGAATCTAAAAATAGGTTAAAGCCTGAAACCAAAGAGCAGCTGTTTCATTAGCAACAAGAGAAGCAGAAGGGGAAAGCATTGTAGGACAGAGCTCCCTTAGTGTGCCAAATGACTTCTATTTTATGCTTTTCATACTATCTTACAGGAATTATTCTCATATCTGGACACATTTCAGATGTGCAGCAAGCAATATAGCGAGGACCTGCCATGTGTGTGCTCTTTTCTCCTTATGCTGAGCAAGATTACTGGGAATTGGGGTCCTGAGATGTGGGCACATATCAGCGCTCCACAGTATGAGACATCCTACAGGTGCTTGGGTGAAGGCAGGAGGTCACCCACCCGCTGGAGAAAGATGCTGGAGAAAAACAGAGCCTGCTGGGAGTTGCACCATTGCTGTGCTCTGACACAACAGCTGGACACCCACTCTGAACTCAGGTTTATGAAGTATCAGTTACACGAGGTGGATTCTGTGCATCCTACACATCCTTGGACATCTGCACTGCTCCACTAGAGAAGAAATCCTTTCCATGCAGATCAATGTTTATCCTTTCTCCAAAGATTCTGCAATTCATCAAAATGCTTATCCCAACCTTGAAAGAGCCTGTATGGGTTAAGTTCTTCAGATATCTTGGAATGATGACCTGAAAACAGAATGCAAACGGTGATCAGAACAACGCAGGATTCATCGTGCTCAGTCCAGCCAGGATTCACTGTGTTAGCTGTGAAGAGAGCAAGTGGAAACCCATCCTGAGTATGTAAGAGTACACAGATATTCCAGTTCAGAGCAGATATTGGATTCAATAAGACTGATTTTAGGGATGATGGCTCTCAGAGCTCACAGTTACACCATCATTAGACAGTTGGTATGGACACACAGGCCAGGAATGAGATTAAAAAAAGAATATCAAGCAGAGTTTTAGGTCACTGACAACTATGAAGGAGGGAAATGAAGAGAAGCACCAACATTCAAGCAACAAGTAAAGCTTGGAAATAAGAAATTCAATCCTAGTTCTATTATGCACCTGAATTTATCAAGAATGTCTCATTCCTCTGTCTCCATATAACTCACCTCTAGGGCCAGCTCACCCCGAGGCCATCAGTACAGCGACCACCTCCGAGAGAGCCCGCACCCTTTGGCTAGATGATTGTTTCAGTGGCTGGTGAGGCAGGTTATGGGCAGCCATCACCTCCTTACAAGGTTCATGGCCTGCCAGTGTCAAGGAGCTTGTGCAGTTCCCCATGTAGTCAAAGGCTCAGAGATGTGCCACGCATAAATTCTGCCCACATGGAAAACATCATGGTCCCATCTCAGTTTCAGAAAAATGATGGAAGATGCCCTTACTTTATTAATAGGCAGTGAGCACATGCTATGAGAAGATGTGATTACCTGACAGAGACCTATCAGTCTCTCATCATCTTTGCACTTCATTCCTATGGATATGTTTTGATGCCTACATCTGGTCCCATGCTGGTTCCTGCACATGGATGTCCACTGGTGAATTTCTGCTGTTTTCATCGCCTTCAAATGCTCAGCATGACCTGACTTTCCCTCCTGCTGCCTCTTCAGACCCACAGCAAGCTCTGTGCATCATGCAGGAAGCAGAAGGGGGTGTGGGAGATGTGGGGGGCATGTTGTTGCAGGTCTCGCAGTGGCTGCACTACTGAGGCGTAGCTGATATTCTTGCCTCTACATCAGGAGGCCTCTTTGCTTAGGTTCAGCAAAAGGTGAGGAAGATGAGCAGCCTCAGAGGACCTGAGAGAATCAGCAGGTTTGGCTGTGTTAGGAGTGGTCAAGACAGGGACCCATAAGGAAAAGGAGGGAAGGGATAGGGCAAGAGAGAGGGAAGCATTCATCAACAGAAAAGCAGATGTTTGAGAGGGAAGGGAACTAAAAATCCATTTCTTTTCCCAACTAGAAGGAGACTGAATTGCTCCTAGGCTAGGACAAACAATAGTTTTGACAGTACAAAATAACCACAGCCAGCTCAAGCTTTTAGTTGCCAAAGTCACCCATGAAGAGATGCTGCTACCTGGGAAAAGCAAAGCCAAAGACAGCTTTCTGCACTGCCCTCTGTCACTGTCTCAGCTTTAACCTTGGAAGATACCTGGTGCTATGAAGACCTTGGCAGGCAGAGATAGAATTGATCCAAATAAATCAATTTAGAGGTCCACATCTGAGTTATTTGGACTAGACTCTTTACAGTTAATGGACATCATACAATTTATCATACTATAAAAAGTGAGAACTAAAATAGGACAGGTGAGTCATGCCTAAAAATACCTAACCACCTCCTTTGACTAACTGGTGGAGTACCCAGTTCACCTGCAAATGTATGTACATCACAGGTGTCTGAGGTGGTGAAAAGTAAATACCACTCCAGGTTCCTTTCAGTAGCAGGAATCCCTTCTTTTCCAACAGTGCCTGTAGATCAGATGGAAGAAATACTTGTGCTATGCTTTGCTGTCTTTGTCTGCCTCCCTGCTGCAGATACTTCAGTGCAAAGACCAAGAATGTGCCAGTCCAGGCTGAGAACCACAACACAGCTCCTTTCTCTTAAGGTATGTTTTAGGTATTTGCTGTTCCTGGAGATCAGAGGTACTGAAAACAGAGGCTCTGTATCCACAATACCACAGAAGAGCTAAGTGCCACATGTCTGATGAAAGGGATAAATCTCACTGGCCATGGCACACTGTGCTGCCCATCAGCCCCCTCCTGTCACTCATCAAGGCTAGACCCCGTCAGCTCCTGGGACCAATGCTTTAATGGAGCTGGTGAAGCAGGGGAGAGGAGCAGTCGTGAGAAAGACGGTTGCCTTGTGATTATCTTCAAGGTAGGTAGGGAGGAAGAGGGAGGCTCCCATTGTGTCAGGCCAGGATGGCTTAAAGGCAAAACTGCCTGGCTTGGCCTGCATCCTTATTGACAGCCAAGTCAGCTTAGGGGCTGAGAATCACGTAGTGCCCTTGGAACTAAAAGTTCTTGTAACTGAGAAGAAAAGACTTTCCCTCATGGCCTGGCGAAATCAGTGGGAAGACTTGCATATATGTGAAAGCTTCATTTATCCACATTGTTACCATCTCCAGAGAGGCTGCAGCAGGGAACAGAGCTGACAGGAAAGGATGGGAAAATGGTTTGGGCAACACAGCTTGATCCAGAAACCACACCTGACTTGTGTATCATTTCCAAAAAATAACAGGTGGAGGGTTTATCAGATCTTCTTCCCACGTCCTTGTAATATCACAGTACATTTCTCATGATCAGTGCTCCTCCATGGTTACACTGGTACCTAACATCTGTTTCCACCACAGGAGATCATGACTTCCCAGATCAGGATACACTGAGTGCTATCGGTTCACGCTCTGGGTTGCCCAGCCCAAATCCTTTTCCTTGGGCACGGGATGCATGATATTCTTGCTGTGTATTAAGATTTGTATCTTGGGCCAGTATGAGGAGTTAGCTTTCCTTCTCAGCACTCCTAGACAACTGGCTGTGAGGGAACATATACAGCTGTTGACTGTTTGTCTGCCTTCATGCCTTCATTTCCCTGCTCCCAGCCTCTGGATCATTCCTATCACCCAAGATAACCTTCCACAGAGCATCTCCCAGCATGGTGCTGAACTCACCACAGTAAATTCAGATTCTGGCTAGCAGTCCTCTGCTAATATGCAGGAGTAAAGGAATACCACTCCCTGTTTATGCTTCCAAGGGAACCATGGGCATGATCACAGATAGTTATGCTTTTAAGTACCTGTCTGTAGATATACTTAATATAAAGAACCTAGTCGAAGTTACTTGGAGTTACTGATAACTTACTATTGCAAAAATGGATTCCTTTTGGGTGACTGTCCCAATGAGTGCTGTGCAGAGCCTTGGAAATTAGCCCTACAAATACCATCATTAAACTTCAAACTAATATAAAGAAAACGTGCAACTGAGCACTCTAATAATAGCACCAGCCAGATTTTTATATTGAATGTCTCCATAAAGATGTTCTTTATAACGTCTTTGGTGCAACTGGGACCTTGCATAATTAAATTTGATTTCACTTTCCTACAACTCTAAGCATAACTGGAGATTTCTAATTAGTTACAATTATTCTTTTCAGAAATGTGTTCTGTTTAGTATAATCTTGTATTCATCCAGTCAAATGCCATATGTATTTATTATTATTATCTCCCACTGATAGCTTTTTAACTCAGGCATTTTGACTGAGATAAATAACTATATGCCTCCTAACCACAACTCTTTGTGTGGCGTATGCTTTGGGTGGTAAAATAATTTACTAAGTGAAAAATAGCAGTTTATGGAGATAAGATAATTTTCCATTCTACTACTTTAAGCAGAGATAAAAATGCAGGCTGGTTATCTTCTCAGTTTAGTATTTTCACACCCCACCCAGTGGAAAGCTGTAAATAAAGTGGTCTCGAGAACTTCTGGTCTTGATCTCCTAATTGTGTTTTCCTTCTGCTACAGAAGACAACAGACAAGTAGGCTATAGTTTTCTCCCCATGGCTACAATGCCTGGATGGCTGGCATGTCCATGGGCACTCCTTGTGCCACTCAGTGGAGATGCAAGTATAGCAAGGCCAGTAACATCCACGCTCAAGAAGCCCACCCTGTTACCGGTAAAAAATGTGTACTGGCCTGTGTCAGCGCAATGCTTGGTGAGGTGCACCCAAACACAACCCCCACCCATGTGCTACCTGCACTCCTGAAATCAGGTAGAGCCAATTGCAAGAGGAACCAGGCAAAAAATTAGCTTTGTTTGCTGCAGAACCGTGCCCTAAGCTGATAAAGCCCATATGTGGTCTCTCACAGAGTTTGGTCAGGCAAGAGCCAGATGCTGAATTACCAGCTAAACCAGAAACAGACAGAAAGCAATCAATTCAAGAACAAAACACCAGGATTTATTTAGTTCTTGAGAAATTAATGAACCTCATGAGCTCATAGGTTGCAAAATAAATTAAATAAACATCTTTCTCTTAAAATCAGGGGAATCACAGCAAGTGGAATTAATTTCCTGCTTGTCTTCCCTCTAATTCACTACATGTACCAATCTGGTGAAATATAGAAGGGAAGTGGCAAGACAAACCTATATCAAAATGAAAACATTAAACAAAAGAGCTGGATCAGCTCAGGAAGTAGTGCATAACTTTACATATTATGTAAGTTATTTTGTCATAGAGAAGCTTACCATTTTTCAGTGTTTTATATTCACAGATGTAGGACACAGTATGCCTTTGGAGGTGATTCTATCACACATGAGGCTTTGAAAAGATCTACCAACAAGTTAAAAGTAATTGAATTTAGAAAAGCATTTGTACTTACCAAATATACTGCAGGGTCTCTATGCTTTCTAGGTCAATGCTGTATCCAACTTAGTTTGCAGTTTCCTCAATACCACGCATTCAGAACTCCTACATATAACATCAGCATCATGATGCTTAAATAAATAATGAGATTGGTTTATTTACTTGCAGATTTTTATGTGTACAGGTTGTTTATTCTCTGTGATTTCTACATTTGTCTGTTCTGGACAGGAGCAGTAGATATTTACTCGGAGGGAAGGGGCAAAATAATTTCAAGTTTTAGGTTATTGTATTTCAGCTGGGACATGAAGAAGCATGCCAAGCCCTAGCATTTTTAGGTTAATTTTAGGCTCAGCATGCATACCCTAGCATTTTAATGTTAATTATACAATCACAGCAATTGACAATAATTTGAAAATTACCAATTAAATTGTTTTTTTACAGGATTAGTCTCAGACTCAGCCTCTTCTGTCAAGAAATATACTAGACAAAATTGGTTTAAACAATTCAAAAGTTTAAATATTGAAATTTAGTGTCTACTGTGATACTTCTGGATGTAAGCACTCAAAAGACAGCCCCCCGACTATATGAAAATTACTGTGGTAACAAAAATTACAGGTTTATGGAATATAGCGGAATCCAGCCCACAATTTTTAATATGCCAGCATCAAATATGACAGATTAAACAGACGTTTCATGTTCAGCATATAAAGCTCTCTATTCTAGGTCACTGACAGTAACCTTCCATCATAAAGCAATAATGAGCTTTATAGTTTCATTAAAATATTACTTCTCCTTTTGTGCATTAAGGATGGTTTCTTATCCAGTTCTTCTTTAGCTGTTTGTATTTGGCACAGCTATTTCATTATTGATGTAAAGAAGTAATTCAAAATTTAATGATTAATTTTCATGTAAATCTTTCTTGCCTACATAGCTGATGGCAAAGACAATCACAGGCGTTTGGAGTCTGCAATTGTTATTTCTTCTGCCTTTGTAGTACTACTCTCTGTGAAGCCCCACAGAGAACACATCTTTTGGGGGAGATAGTTTGAATTACCCAGCCTTGTATCATTCCACATGGGGAATTATCTGAATACAAATCTCTGCTCTGTCCTCCAAAATCTATATATTCATTCTGCCTCCCATATGGTTAAGTACCTGATTTTGCATAAAGTCCTCAATCTTCTGTATCATGAGAAGCCTGGAAAGCCACAGACAGCTGATCCTGCAGCTGGCCTGTTTGTCCAAATGCCTCTCTAAAACTGCTCAAATTTAGTAAACTAGGCAAAAGGCTGGGCAGTAAAATGCTATCGCCCCACAGCATCCTCTGTGCTTGACAGTCAGAGTTAAGTTATGCTCTGCTCCTTTACAAATATCTTCCTCTGCAGAGTTCATGGATGCTGTTTCTGGAGATCCTAAACTACTACCACAGCACTGCAAACCAGTCTGTCTAACTTCTTCCAGCCCTGCTTTCCATTATTCAGTAATTCATATTTACATATATGGTCCAAGTCTGTAAATATATCTCTGATGGTCCCTTAAACCCCAAGAGAGAAACTATCTGAATCTACCAGGACATCTCCTGGGAAGGAAACAGTCTCTTCCATGGTTTTAATACAGCTTGCATTATATGATTTTCACAGCAATTAATATATTTAATAAACTCACAGAATGACCTCCTTTCATAATGTTTCAAAATGCTAAAATGTTAAAATTTCATTACAATCTGAAGAAAATGCTCTGGACTAGAAAACAGGTTATTCTGAGGAAGATAAGTTAGAGTCTTCCTCCTAGTCTGCCCTGTTAACATTTTAATATACAAGTGTTTTCTTTAAAAGTTAAATAGAATTGTAAGCTGTAACAAGGAATAAATGTTATAAAGATAGAAATCTCTGCTACCATTTACATGATAAGTTAAAAAAAGTAACTATCGTTTCATGCTTGGGGGTAATTTTCCCTCAGAAGTCACTTTTTAATCTGATTTAAATCCAATTAAGTCTGAACATCTAAAATGAAGAACAAGTCTTTGAATTTATGTATAACTGATTTAACGAATCACTGTCGTACCGCAGAGCTACTAAGCAAACAACCTATGAAAAATAAATGGGAAATTAGATCCAAATCACAGACAGCCTTGATTTTGTTTTTAAAATAAATAAATAATAATTCTGCACACAGAACGGGCCTCTGCTACCAGCAAGGAAAAGCTGCATTATTAGAATTAAAAAATAATTCTATGAAATTATTTTGTGCTTCATAAAAGATACTGCAATTTTTACCTTCACATTTAGGACAGAAAGCACTCGAGTTCCTTGACAAACACTCCTCCAGACAGACTGGGGACACTGCAGCAACCAGGAAAGCCCTGCTGCTTCCAGCAGCTCTACCCTGATTTCAGCTGGCCACGCACTTGGCTTCTTCAGTCTCTTACACCATCTTTACCCAACCAGGCTGGGACCTTGCTGGCCAGTTGCTCCCAGCTGTGAAGCCAGCCTGGGAGGTGTCACACCATCCCTTGTACCCTCCTTACCCAAAGGAGGGGATGGCATTGGAGCCTGCTGGATAAACAGCTCTGCCACGATGGGCACCCCCACACCCCAGTGTCACACAACACCTGAGGAAGACCTCTCATTGCTGAGCTGTCTCCTGAACAGGCTGCAGGTGCTGCAGAGGGGGGTCATTAGGGAGGAGAGTTTGAAGGACAGATAGGAAGCAGTACCCTTTCATCTTTCTTTAGCTCTGGTAGTTTCTGTTCTTCCTCATTTGCCAGCACTGACACTGAATACTAATCAGATCAGGCTTCAGCCAGCCTCAGGCTGTCATTTCCAGGTAATTAGTCCAGTTACCCCACACGTTACTCTGACTTCTTTGTATATCAAGCAACTTTGGTGATCCATGGATATTTCAGAAGCATGTCTGAGATCTGGAAATCTCAGTTCCTGCCACATCTTATCTATAAATTGAAGAAAGACCGTGTTACTGTCATCACACAACTGTAGCATGCTGCCTGTTACAGAATATTATAATTGTATAACTACGGGACAATGGAATAACTTTTAAAGATCCCTGTCATATGATATCTTCCATTAAAGTTGCTGTCTGCTTCAAATGAGGAAACTACTATCTCATCAGGGAGCTGACACTGGAATACTGCCAGACACCGTGAGGCTCAATGCCTGATAAAACAGCTTTCTCACTGCAGATTGTGAGCTCCATAGCTGCAGGGAGAGCTCCTCCCAAACTGCTTAGTACAAATTAACGTCTGCATCCAGCTTCCTCGAAGCAATCTCGCTGACATTTTCCCTTCCCCTCTCAAACACATGCTCCCATGGAGTTGAACTGGGCTTCTGGAGACTGCATATGGAAAAGCACTATGTGGAAGCAGCTCCTTCCTGAACTGAAATACCTATGGGCTGTCTATCATAGTTCATATCCAGCTGTAAATGCTGCTTGCAGCAGCTCAGAAACCCTGCTGCTATTCAGCCTGGGCAGTAAGAGCAAAGATGACAAGCCCAAAATGACAGCTCTTAACTCACTGCTTCATTTCTTCCCATGAAATAAAGGGTTTTTTTCCTCCTCTTTTGAACTATGTAACAGATTACAAAGCTTTCAGAGGGCAAGAAGTGGGAAATCTCACATATGTGCCTTGGAGATATGTCTTGGGCGTGCATACAGGAAAGAAACTTAAACCCTGCCACACTTCTGTGCAACCATCTTAGTGCTGTGGCAATGGGCAGCAGTCATCCTGTGCTGTCATCTGACAGTGAGTTTTCCAAAGGTTTAAATGAAAGTATTACTCAGCTAGGGGT
>VWZY01013678.1:153640-184251 GCA_013399075.1 Chloroceryle aenea | reverse complement strand
TTTTTTTTTTTTTAATGATACTTGTTTTGATAATTCAAAATTTAACACAGGTTAAGAAAACTACACATCAGTAATTTTCAAGCCACTTGAAGATTCTCCCATTTAGTTCATAACATAAAATGTTCCAATTTGTCATCTTGTTTGCAATCCCTACCTAATAACCCTTGGCACTAAAGAGGATTAAGCAACAGGATGATTTTTACAAATCATATCAAATCTTACTTGCCAAGCATTAACTGAATGCCTTTAAAGGTCCAGGCATCTGTGTTGGAACTGCAGGTATTTCTCTTCCTCTGTAAACAGCATTGAGGAGCCCACAGGCACAACAGAAATGCAAGAGGCTGATATGCAAACACCCCAGATTAGCTCCCAGTGTTTGTCAGGGCTGTTTTTCAGTCCTGGACCTCTCCATCACAGGAATCAGCCAGCTGTATGAAGCTGGTATCCTAAACTGTCATGGTGCATTTTAAGCTGCTCCAGTATTGCCATTTTAACAGGTATCTTTAGGTGGTTTGTAGTGCAACTAGCCCAGCTGTCGTGAGGGAACATGTTTGTCTCTTTTTTTCCTTTAAGGCTGATATATCAGGATTTTTTTTCTGTATAATTTGTTCCCCTAAATATCAACGGCCAGGGAAACTGGAAGAAAAACATACCATCAAGAGATTTGAACCATTTTCTCTCCATTCTTGAAAAAGGTGACTTAGTTAAAAGGTAATAAAAAGTGATGGATTTGTGGGAGAGGAAAATTAGCTATGATATATTTTAAAGCACTTTTGATATATTTATTAAAAGTCAAGATGTGCTTCAAAAAAAAACCCAGTGCACTTTCAAAAAATTGCATGACTTAAAAAAGATGCACTTAAGAAATGAACCAACTTTTTTTTTTAAATTACTTTGGGATTCATCAGTGTGGTTACCAGTAATAGGGAATTTTTTTCTGAAGCACTCTAATTAGCACAATCAGATCTTCTATAAACTTGAACACTCCAAATTTATAACAATAGGGAGATGGATTTATGTAGAAAGCATTTTTACAGTATTTATTATGGCACAGTTTTCCTGTCTCCTATCTAGACTGCAACAGGAAATGTAAAGAAAAGAAAACAGAATGGACATTGCTGATGGCAATTCACCTCCCCGATGGGGTGGCATTCATTAGCTTCCCCGCATAATTCGATTTAGTTATGTCACCATTTTAAATAGAACATAAGTAGTAAACTACATTCTATTTCCTACTCATAAGCCCATAAACAGAATAAAGGAAGCCAACGGCAGGCGAGAAGAGGGGCAGGGGACCGAGGCAGGGAAGGAGGAAGGTACAACACAGGAATTGCTTGAGCCTGCATTTCATTAAGAAAACCAAGATATGGCAATTCATACACACACAGACATGCTCCTCTGACTCAAGGCTCAGCAAATCTCCCAGAGGACAGTTTAATGGCCACTATCTACCTTGACCAGATGAAGTCCTTTTTCTTAATCCCCAGACCTGTTGAACTTTAATCCACTGATATTTAAATTTGTCATAAAATCTTTCATTTGCCTTGCTGTGTTATTACCTAATCAGTAAGTATATTATGTCCTACTAAGTTGTATGTGTTCACTTAGGTACCCAAGCAGAGAATAGGTTACTGCACCTTCCTGAGCTACTGTAAATAAACCCACCGCATGGAAAAAAATAGGGAACAAATCATACAGCAAGATCAAAAGACCCTGCTCCTCATCCTAGATTATTATCAAGAAAAAATAGGTCCTTTCTTCTTTTGCAACAACAATTTTGTTTCACCTCTTGCCACCATTTACTCAGTGCCACATTAACTCTTTCAATGCCAATACCAGGCAGAACAAGCCGTCTACCTCTCAAGCCAAGAAGCCACATCTGGGCGTGCTTCGTGGGGACTTTGCAGGGTGGGGTGGAGGTGAAAGGTGAGCACAGGTACTGACAGACCCAGTTCTCTGGCTACCGAACCACCACCACCACTACCTACCAGACCATGATGTTCTCCTTACCGCACTGCAGCCCCCAGGGATGTGCACTGGGATAACACTGTGCAACAAGTCAACTCTCAGGCCGGATCAGCATCCAGCAAGTTTGAGTGCCTAACCTGCAAAAGAGACAATGTTCAAAAACTGAATTAAAGTGATAGTGAAAAACTTATTAACATTCCCATGTCTGCTGCAGTTTGGGTTTGGGCGCATATCTCACAGCAGGTGCATGTCACTAACTTGCAAGAACTCTGTTTTCTGACAAGAACGATCACTTGAGTGGAAACAACTTTGTGAAGACATAATGGTCTCCTTCCCCCACTCTGAACTAAGCAGCTATTAACAGCTACCAGAATACAAGAGGCAAAATATTTACTGCATGTTTATTTAAACATGATACACAGTCACCTTGAATTACAATATTAGTCCTGCTTCTAGCGTTATTTTTAACCTTCTAGAAATTTCTTTTCTTCAAGCCAAGAGAATAAATTAGTCAGGGAAACAATCCCAAACCCAATACTTCACTGTATGCTCAGTGGCTGCTAAAAATCCCATGATCTCTTGCATTCTGCTAAAATGGAACAGACGAAGTATTTTGCTAAACTAACTGTATGTGTTTAAAGTAAATGGTAAAATAACAGGACTCTGTCTGGTATTAGGAGAACTGTGAACTTCTGGTTTAGTTTTTTGACAGAGGCAGGAGTTGCAGATTTCAGCAAGTGTTCTGCAGTGTTTCACTGATGTTCCCCCTGTGCAATTTGTTTACTGCTTCAAGATATTAGACAAGATATTTCACTTTCCCTGCTAGCAGCCAATTTGCAAGAAAGCAAGTGATATAAAAATAGCTATTTACTCTGTAACAAGCAGCACAGTACATTATCACTCGACATTGATGTTGTTAGAGGATACCAAATCAATAATCAGTTCTTATTCAGTAACTTTGTAAACCATCTGCTTCTGTCAGTGCGAAGCTGCATGTTCCACTGCAGCAAAGCCTTTACTTCCATACTAACAAACATCATCCTTTATGAAGTCTAAGACAATGTTGTATCAAAAGCTTTCTAATTGCTTTACTATTAAATAATGAAATGGTTAGGTGATGCAGATATTCTGCAGAGAGAGATAATCTGGAACTCTCTGTGAAAGTTCACCCTCCCCAGAAAATATTTTGCTTACTTTTCAAACTCTTGAGTTTGTGATCATATGATATATTACATTATTAGATCCTACATGGCAATTTTATTATTAGCATTTATCATTTGATCAGTGTGGGTGAAAGACATGCAGATGAGCACACCACGCATCTATCTTGCTCCAAAGAGTTGCCTCTCTGCCCACATCTGTCCAGGGGTGACTGCTCAGCACCCATGTGTGCCTCAACTTAGGCACCCAGGATTGCTTGTAGAGGCCCTCAGAGATATCTACTGCTTTTCACTGACCATCTATGGACCTTTGCACTCATTTTAAGGTAGTTTCATTAAGTGTCTGCCATCTGAGAATGACTTGTGAAGAATTATGTAGTCATTATAATGTCTCGGGCATCCCACAGAAGATTTAAGAAATGTTATACCAGGGATGGAAGTGGGGATTGGGATGGCGAGGGCAGAACTGCAAGCAGAACTTAATTTGGAGGTTTACACAGCTTCAAGCCTCCAGTAATCACTTTTAAGCTGCCAATAGAGTCATTGGTTTCATCAGTGAGTTGACTGCTCAGTAGAAAGGAAGGAGCAATGCAGAGACTTGGCATCCCAGTCCTGCTCTATTTTCCTCACGGCCCTTTGCTTCAACAATAAATCTTGCCTTTACAGCTCCAGCCAGACAGCTAGGAAATGCCATGCTGCTGGCTGTCTGCTCTGCCTTCCCATCCCCCAGCCCTGGCACCAGCCCCACTCATCCCAAGCAACTAAACCTCAGACTCCATTGATCTTATAAACCAACATTTTTTTCCCCACTTATCTTCTGTAAATATTACTGCTCACACATCTAAATTAAAACACAGCAACACCTTAATTCAGCCCCCTGCTCCCACCATGCAGCTGTGGAGAAGCAGAGAGCACTCAACCACTGTGTCCACCCCCAGCACATCCTCCCCACCATGGGGAAACCACAGGTTCAGGAACCACACTCCTGTTCTTGGACCCTCTCCCAGTTGCAGGGTCAGCAGCTGCAGCCCAGCCAGCAGGTGTTGACAGGACTTATTTCTAAATAAAAACACAGCACAGAAGGCTGAAAGCAGTTTCAAACCTCAAGTACTCACATTCTAAAGAAAAAAAAAATCTAATAATCTTTTGGTGCATTGACTCCTTTGGACTACATTTGAGTTTCCTTGGCTTAGGAGTCTTTCCTATAAATCACTTCCACATTTAGTGTCACCAGCATCATGAATTCATTTGTCTTTGCTGAAAGCATCATTGCCTGTGTTTATATTATCTGACTCCTCAACCCATGTGTTTCTCTTGCACACTCCTCTTGTAATTGAAACTGCCCAATTACATCATATTTCCAACAGTACTAGTCTTATTTGCTTGATTAGAGCTCCATTTTTCAATCATGCAGAAAGCCAAAGGATGTTTGTGCCCTAGAATATTCAGTGATGTCCCATTACATATTTGATAATGTCTCTCCAGTTTGTAAACTTCTACTTCTTCTTTGCATCTAGTGCTAGCCTGAGCTTAGTAAACCAGTTATTTTTGCTATAGGTAGTAGTCTCATGTCATAAAAAATGTAGAAATCTCATTCTGTAGTTACAGCTCACTCTGACACAATGCTTTATTTTAATTTTGTTTCTCTTCCATTTGCAAGCTTTGACATCATGAGTTCTTTTGCCTCGATTACTAAGCATCATCCTATACGAGGATCTTTGCAACTACATTACTCTACAACTATTTTGTCCACCTTTGAACTACCTGAGCAGCTTCATTCAAGCTCCTAACCCTCTTCTTTTTTCATGTTAATCACAAATCATTAATCTTATTTGTAATTAAGACCTGATAGCCACACAGGCCTAACACACATCACAAATTTTTTAATTTACTGTTTTGATAATAAATTTATTTCACTTTGATTACACTTGTTGAAAGATACTTTTTGGATAGGATGTATTTTCTGAGTCAGAAATGTATCTGCATGAACTTTTATGATATCCCATGGTGTGGTTAGACCATGCTATGAGTTCCTGGCATGGTGCTAGATTACTACATTTCTTGCATTAAAGCTAGTACTGTGAATTTGGCACTGCTACTGTACAACCCCATTATGAACTAAAATTGATAAATGTATATGCTTTTGTATCTGTCTGTACAGTGACAAAGATTTAACATGGTTTTCTTTAGTGTCTCATCTTCTGCTATTCAGGGGAGAGGGTCTTCCCTCACAGGTTGGGGGTTTTTTTGGTTGTTTGGTTGTTTTTGTTTCATTTTGTTGTTTGGATTTTTGTGGTTTGTCGCTTTTTTTTCCCCCCTGCTAACACTCAAGCCCAAGAGTTAGTAACCTTCTGACAAAATTTCAGAGCAAAATCACTGAAAGAAAAGCAGGCCAGCACAAGCACCATGTTTCACTCCGTTCCAAACATAGACCCATTTCCAGCATCAGATGCCTCCCAAAAGCTTTCAAACTCCCATAATGGGAGAGATCCCTAGCTTTTATTTTCAATAAAGGCTCAGATGTGCACTCAGTTGGCACAACGAACTTGTCCTGAACCAGAAGCATCAATCTTTCAGACTGGTGACTGGATGATAGACCTTCTGAAGTTGCCCAAACCCTGCCTTCTTGTGGGGCAGCTGGGATTCTGAGCCCTCGGGCTCAGCCTGCCCCTGAAGCCAGGGCTCTCTGCAGCCTATGCTGCAAACAAGAAGGGAAAGGCACATGCTGTACACCAGCTTGTTTGCTTGGCCTATCCCCTCACTACAAATGTTTAAGCAAGTTTGCTGAGGACACAAAGCTGGGAGGACTGGCTGATACACATGAAGGCTGTGCGGCCATCCAGCGGGACTTGGACAGACTGGAGAGCTGGGCAGAGCTGAACCTAATGAGGTTTAACAAGGGTAAGTGCAGAGTCCTGCACCTGGGGAAGAATAATAAAGTACATCAGTACAGACTGGGAGGGTTCTGCTGGAGAAGGACTCTGGAGTCCTGGAGAACAAAAAGTTCTCCATGGGACAGCAATGTGTCCTTGTGGCCGGGAAGGCCAATGGTACCCTGGGGTGAATCAAGAAGAGCGTGTCCAGCAGATCGAGGGAGGTTCTGTTCCCCCTCTACTCTGCACTGGTGAGACCTCACCTGGAGTATTGCATCCAGTTCTGGGCTCCCCAGCTCAAGAGAGACAGGGATCTGCTCAAGAGAGTCCAAGGGTGGGCTACAAGGATGATGAACGGCTTGGAACATGGGCTTTAGGAGGAAAGGCTGAGATACTCGGGGCTTGTTAGTCTGGAGAAGCTTGAGAGGGGTTTGATAAATGTTTATAAATATCTGAGGGCTGAGTATCAAGAAGAAAGGGACAGCCTCTTCTCACTCGTGCCCTGTGATAGGACAAGGGGGAATGAATCTTGGAGCACAGGAGGTTCCACCTTAACATGAGGAGGAACTTCTTTACTGTAAAGGCCACAGAGCACTGGAATGGGCTCCCCAGAGAGCGTGTGGAGTCTCCTTCTCTGGAACCCACATGGGTTCCTGTGTGACCTGTGCTGGATTATATGGTCCTGCTCTGGCAGGGGGCTTGGACTCGAAGATCTCCAAGGCTCCTTCCAACCCCTGACACCTTGTGATATTGTGAACTTCTCGGACATCTGTCTTTCTAGCAGCCCGTGTGTCCCAGGACAGGTTGAAGTCTTACTGACAGTAATAATACAAGTTCAGCACTAGAAGCCCGTCACTGCAAAATGTACATTTTCAAACCACAGACTTTTCTAAAGCTTATCTCTTAATTTTAGCACAGCTGGGGTTATCCTTTTTGAACATGTGGAAGTGTTATTTCTCATTGCTACCCTTGCGGTAGTTCAACTCACCCGAGATAGCATACATTTATTTTCACTTGAAATAGTAGTACTCACTCTTGACAAGCTTGCTCTCTAAACAGTATCTCAAACATTGACATGTGACACAGAATGAGATGGCTACTCTCAGGTGGAAAGGTCATCAGAGGTAATTTCTTTTCCCCAGTTGTAGAGTATACGGATGTGCACACCATAATCCTATATAGTTTACAATAATGCTTTAATTCAGGAAAAGAAATAGCTTTGAACTTTCATGCTGAGCAATACTTAAGACAATGAAAGCCTTCAGCTTAATGCCTCTGAACTTTGTAGGCATACAAAACTGCAGCCAACATTTGTGATCTACTGCATCCTCCATGTCCCTGATTCTAACTTCATAGAGATTGAATAAAGAGATGTCTACTTTGAGTCCAGAGGCACGACAGCAGCAAAGCCCACACGTTCCAGCACCTGCATGAGAATTTTGCATAGTATTCAGGTAGAAAAACAATTCAGCATATTTAATACTCAGGTGTGCAAAAGGGAATCTGTCAATACTAGTCTACAGAAGCACTGGATTAAGTCAAATACACTTGCAATTGTTGTGACGCAAAAATTAGATTTAGAGTTAATCAAACAGCAATCAACTGCCTTATTAAAACACAGGATTTTTCAACTCTGGTTTAATTTTGTGATAAGCTCCTGGTCTCTCCTTTGTGTTTGAGTGATGGTGTGATCTGCTGCAGAACCTCTAAGCTTCTCTTCACTAAAGTGTCTGGTGGATCTCCATGTACGCATGTATACCCACATAGGCATTCAGTAATAAAGAACTTAGGAATAGGTAAATACATTATAGTGTACAGATGACTTTTTTGGTTGAGAGAAACTACAGAATGGAGAATGTGAGCTGAAAGCCACTATTAAATGAGTTTGTGTAACTCATGATGCATCCAGGGTAAATACTCTCATGGTGCTGTAGAAGCATTGGCTGAAACCACAGCACTGCTCAAACACAAGTGAGCTGGCAAAGTAACCGTGCACCTTCTCCCAAGGTGATTTCTCCTCACTGGGGTAGAGGCACAAACAAGAGTGAAGCCGGAATAGCTCCAGATCCTGCTGTAGCTACTTCTCTCTCAAAGAGAACATGACTTGCTTCTAAGCACTGCTCATTTCCAATCAAACCAATTGAGTAAAACAATCTCATGTACAAATTCAGGCACTGCTGAAGGTAAAATTTTTTGAAGGTTTGGTTTTTTTTTTTTGTGTGGTTTGGTTTTTTTTTTACCTCATATGCCCATGTGTTATGAATGTCCTGGTGATGGTTTCATTAAAAAAAAAAACAAATTTGAACCTTTTTATCAGTTTATAGATATACACCATTCTAAAATTACATATGCAGGAGTCTTCACTGGCATCTTTCAGCAAGAAATAATCCTGTTAGCAACTGCAAATAACATCTGCAAGATTACAAGCAATACCAGCATTTCACTAACACCTCTCTGAGGTCAATAACCATCTGAAGCAGAATTATTGCTGATTTCTACTGGTAAGAGAGGACTGAATACGAAGAATACAGACACCTCTACTTGTAGGTAGACACAATATCTACCTTAAAAAGGACAGTAGCTTGTTGGCAGGTACATCTTTCTCATGGCAGAATATGTTCCTCAGACAATACTTACATCAAACTGTATCATGAGGCCCTGTAAAATCCCCTCATTAATGATGATTATTGTAAGTATCATTAGATATGAGACATTTCCATATTGCTTGTAGGAGTTTTGAGTTAATTCTATTACAATCTACTCCACCATTTGTGTAATCAATCCTGACACTTTACCTTTCATTTTGTAAAACATTATTGTCTGCCCCAGGAAAAAAAAAACAACCAACCAACAGAAACACCCCAGACAATATTCTGTTTGTCATTGCAGTCTGATTGAAAAGATGTTATTAATTACATGTTGTACACAGTTGAACCTGAAAACTCACTGACACCTCTTGGGAGAAGATACATTACTTGAAGACAGTTGTTATTTAGGTCTCTGAGGCAGCAGAGAGAGACTGATACATTTCCCACACATTGCTGTGAATTAGGCAGGTATTATTCAACATGTGTGGGGAATAGTTTGGATTTTCTTTGGTCTTTATTAAATTGATTAGTGACTATCTTGGCTCAGTGTGGTCCATAACTCTAGGAGCCACTATCAAGGAACACTTGCAGTATCTTGGTAGGTGAGTTTGCAAATGCAGAGAGAGCAAAACTGTGAAGTTGCTTCACTCACAAAACACGGTACAACATTCTGGTTTAGTACTTAGGCTGAACTTTTTACCAAAAGGAGAAGGCATTTCACCAGAACTGGAATTTCCATTTTCTGTTTCTCACTCATTCACTTTTTTTGTTATATGAAGTGTTACATGCAGAGAAAATATTCCTTTGCAGGATAAATTAGTAGAAATGCCTCCAAAATTCCAATAGTAAGAGTTTTGACCAAGTCCTTTAACTAGCAGCAAGCTTCCTTTAACAGAATTTGAGTGGTAGTCCTCAGGTTAATACTATTGTTCTTTTGAGCAGAGTGAAGGTCCAACTCACAAAGAGAAGATTTTTCAGAAATTAGTACCATAAACTTGATTTATTTTTTTCCCCTCAATTTCACCATAGTGCCCATAGGTTTACAGGGAATAGGGACTTTGATCAAGAAAGCATTTGATAATTCTTACCTTGGTCACAGAAGAACATAGTGAATTAAATTTTCCTCCTCGATGTGCTCTCTGAGCTGGGGCTGTGGCTTCTGAGTACTCTGAAGGTAAATGTGATGTGACTAGTGATCAAATTGCTTCATAAGGAAAAGTTCATCACAGTCAGGGTAACTGCTTAAAATGCTACATAAACAAACTGGTCTGTGTCAATATTTTGACTTTGTGTAAACAATTCAAGCTGCATTACTCTGGAGATCATGACACATAATGTGTATAAAATGCTCTGAAAGGGTTTTAATGAATTAATCTACATTTGAGTTCTGGAAGAAAATTGGTCTGTGCAGTGGAAAAATGTGAACTTCTGCGCTCCTGTTGAATATGATCCTAACAAGATTTGTAGCTTCCACAAAGCTTACTGGGAAAGGGCTTCACTACTACAAGGTAAATAGGAAAATAATGATTTTCAGACCCTTCACTGTCTTTATTCCCATTCCCAGATTTTCAGAAATTGATGCGTAGAACAGACTAGAAGAATCTGGTTTTGTCCGAGTAAGTATAAATGAAGTATTTCTTACAACTCTGATGCTACATCTCCGGGCAAAATCTCTTTCTCCTTTTAGCAACATCAGGAGATCAGATTTGGAAAGGACAGTGATTAACATCTCAAAACTCTGCTAATAAAACTAAGGGAAGCAATCTGTACATAGGAGTTTATTTAGATGCCCACAAGTTTGAAATCATTCCCCTTCATATTTCAGCCCACTGGATATCTCATCCAACTGAATTACCATTGGGTTTTACAATGTGATATACAAAATGAGCTGACATGATTTACAAACATCCTTTGAGTATCATATAAAACACAACTGTTTCCCTTATTATACAATCATTAGGGCAATGCAAATATAGTCAATACATTAGTAGCTGAAAATGATGGGGCATTCTAAGAAAATAAATTTAACTTTACCACACAAACCTGTTAGATAAAACAAATCCTATTTAAAAAATGGGAATAAAGTTGTCTGAATGATTGCAAGGAATTTTTATATTGTTTTACCACTGTTCCCTTATAAGAAACATAATAGTACTTCATTTAAAAGACAACGATTTTTTTTACTGTATAGTCACACTTCATTATTAATCAGTTTCACATTTTCTGCATGAAATAAAAAAATCCTCACAAATGTACTTTCCAGACTTTAGACACTATACTTATTTCTGTACTCTCTTCCATATAACCAGTGTGTTTAATTAAATAAACAAAAAGCAAAAAAACACTACACAAATGATCAGAACAAAACACAGAAGCACATTAAAAAGGTGACATTTAAGCTGTAGATGTCATAATCATAGAAATATATTCCTGTTCTAGTGCCACAAACTACCCTAGCCTCATGAAAAAAAATAGACATTAGCTGAAAAGAATCTAAACTCTAACCTCAACAGAGGGCTAAGAGATTTAATTTGCATTTCTGTCTAAACTTAGGTACTAAACAACACCGTGTACCTGGAAAATTTAAAACTAAATATTTTTGAATGTCATAAAATATGAGAAGAGAAAAATCTTCTTTTGAGCTATTAACTGGGTGAATGAAAGTTACCAAGTGTTAAGGTCTCCTGTCCCACCTGTTGCTGGTACAGATGCTTCTGCACTTTGTCACTACGGTGGCAGTAACTGAGAATGGCAGACATCATCTTTACTGTAAATAAAAAAGGAAAAAGTCTGAACTCATCAATGATGTTACAACTGAAAGCAAATTCTACCCTAGTCAATTTAAATTATATACTCATAAGGGTGTCTGACTGTCTTATCACTGCACAATGCAGAGGGATTATACCCCTTTTCAGCACTCGCAGTTCCTCTTGCAAGATGGAATATTGATACTGACAGGTGATTCTCTCCTTAACGTGTGTTGAATTGGCAGTGTAATGTATTTTTAGTTCCATTTCTTACTGCAGGAGTCTTGCTGCTGCTCTGCATGTTTGGAGAAGAAAGTGCTTTTTTTTGCTGTTTCATTAAGTTCATGGCATTTAATTTTATAAACTTTTAAGACAGACTATTTCTGATTACTTCCATTCTGTCCAATCAAATACACCTTTGAATGCTTTAAAATGTTGGACAGCTGTCAAATATAAGTACTATGCAATTTGACTGTACATACATACATATTTTCATAAATACATTCGACAGGGACCTTGGAACTAAGTATGTGATATCATGGTACAAATTCACAACAGGCCGCCTTCTTTATAAAATCTAGATTCAAAGTAAGAAGAGCTGATTTCTATCATGGTGTCAATACACAAATTAAAACAAAAATACAGCATTAGCTTACCCATGAAATAATTTAAACATGTTTGCAAATGTCGTGACAGGAAAAGTGTGTAATTTACAACATTGAAAACTTTTAACAACCATTGACTTATATGCGCTGTACTGTAAGTCACCCAGACAAGGCTAGCAAGGATGAGCATAGTGATAGGTCCCAAAGGCAACTCCCAAACATCTTCCTCGTGCGGAGACTTTGGTAATTGTCTGTTGTATAAAACACCAATGCATACGGCTTCATTTTAGCTGTTCACTTCATCAGTTTTCCTCCCTCGGCACAGTCCAGTCTGACTACGTCAGTTATTGTTGAGACACTCTAAATCCACCGAGCAGCAGACGTTCCCATTCTGCACAGACAAACAAGCAGGTGTCAATCACCTCCGCAGAACAAGGCATAAAGAGCAAAGGGGTTGGTGGCAGGCAGAGATAGATGCATCTCTGGCACATCTACTGCATACAAAAATCTGCTTAAGCCATGATCCCAAGGTGTCCTCATCAGTCTCAACCATGCTGGCTTTTTGAGGAGGCTGACTTGGCCAAATAGCACTGAACTGGCTTAAACTACACATGAGCTAGAAACCTGGATGTGAAAGACTCAGTGGTCCCCATAGTAAAATACATCACGACAATGGCAACAGAGGTGACTGGATTTTTCTCCCATGCAAGAAAGTTCATGGAAAGAGTTTTGATGTGGTCCATGCAAGGAAGCTTTCTGTTTGTCTGAAATAAGCAGATAGGTCAGATTCTTGATTCATGGCAGATGTGGATTGGATATGGCTTTGGTGTTTAATCCATTGTTAAATATCTTTCTGCAATGTCCAGTCATTTATAAAACTATCTTATTTAATAAAAAAAAAACTACAGCAACCACCAAAGCTCCAAATGAACAATTTTTTTTCCCTTTAAAAAAAAAAATCCACACAAACCAATACGAAAAACTCTGAAGAATAGCAGAAAAGCTGCCTTCAATAATTTAAAGCCCGGGAGCAACATCTTGGTTTCCCACAGTGAACAGAACAACATGTTATATAACCCAAACCACCATTTTCATTATTCTGATGTTAGTGTAGTAGGGTCATCACTGCACGGAGTAGGAGAGACAGATTGCACTTCTGCATTAGAGCTTTTGAATTAAATATATCTTGATGAGATCAGGGAACAGAAACTGTGACATTCCCTTCCCCACTTGTGTTGTGGGAGTACCTTCACCTCTGAGCTGCAATGTGTTTCTGCTTGTGTACTTGCTGGTGAAACTTCTGTTAGTGGTTTTGCCTCCACTTACCAGCTCTGCAGAGCACATTTTCATGAACATCCACATTAGGCAATTATTAAAACACTACCCTAGATTCATACTGAGAATGCCTGAAGGGGTCTCCAACAGAATGTCTGAAACTTGCACTAGGATATTACACATCTGCACTCAACGTTTTCAACCACTGCAGAATTGCTTTGCTTCCAGCCTGCAAAACACAAAAGGCATGGGTTTTCTGCAGGCTTCTGCCCTCGGGTCTCATTTATCTCCTGAGATCTGAATGTGAGCTTCTGTGGGCAGAAAGCGACCCTGATTTTATGCAGTCACATACATTTCCATTACCATTCTACCTTGCCAATCATACCTTGCATTTGCAGGTCGTACAAGGAGATCCCACCATTGTCCATACAGCACCGCTGAGTCTTGTGATCCCATAGCTATCTAGACAGGTTTTCCTGATGTCGTAGGTGATGTTGTCGGCCAGGCAGGGGTCACTGACGCAGTGGGGACAGCACTCTCCTTCCGAAATGGCTGTGTACTCGCAGTTTAGACTCGGGCACAGAAGAGGCCAACAATCCACTTCTCCTTCCTGCAAAAATTGAAAAAAAGCTCATTGAATTTGTTCTCCTTTATTAGTTACCATGGAACTTTGCATCCTGTTAAACAGAAAAGTTTTATTTTGCCAGAGCTGAAATAAACTTAATGGATCAGCTCTTGGTTTAATCATATCCGTGGATGTTTGAAAACTGACCTAAAGTTTCCTGAATGTAGCAGACTATTATTTGGATGTTTCTTAAGTAAACAACAACAGTCATCGTTGTAGCAGGGAAACTCAAGTTCTTTGGGGTTTTTAAAGGCAGCATTAAATGCTGGGTTCCAGTATATCCAAATTATAGTTTTTGCAGTGATCACCTGTCAGACTCATGCACTCTTTCTATGCCTCGTCACATAAATGTCTCTGCAGGTTCACAGCAACTGTTTAAACAGAAAATTAACACTGCAGATAAATGTAGGTTAGTATGTTCAAGAAGCACTGAACATTGATCTAACTAGTAACAGCCAAAATTGATTTTATCGTCAGCTCCTAAAGGAATTGTTAGAGCAATACCAGTTATGTTCCACTGAGTCGTTTTATTATTTAACTTTGTAAAAAAAGCAGCTTAGTGGATGAAGAGAGAATCAGGTCACTTCTGCAGAGTATTGCCATGTGTGTTCAAACCTAACCTGCAAAAGGCTCTAATAACTGCCATCATGCTACACTGTATGCACTTCAGATGTCAGTAACATCACACACTGCACAGACCCTTACATGTAGCACTGATTTAGGGCATTACTGTCTTTTAGCTCTGCATGTTAAGCCATTCATAATATTAGGCAAAGAATTGCTAGACACAAACTCTCCCTTGTAGAACATGTCACATCTAATCTCTGCCATTCCTGCTGGCTGCAAATATTTCTTGCTCTTCTTTTGTGAACATTAACAATAAAAATAAAAATCTAGCTTAGGAGAATACAAGATACCATGCTTACTGCTGTACATTATGGATAATGATCTCTTGACAGTAACTTAGCTTTGAATGTAATTTGTTTCCTGATGCTCAGACATCTCTTGATTAATATCATATATAAAGACTATGTTACACAGACAGCTATAAATGGAAAACTGATAAATTTAATGAAGTTCACTGCTGAACTAATTAGTATATCTGAGCAAAACTTAAAGGTTTCGGGAAATAATCTACTCTGCCTAACGAGAAAATAAATGTTCTTTATTCTGCATGTTTGTCTAGTAAATTCACGTTTCTTTATCCTTCTGTTTTCGTTTGACTTTTGCTAATTCGCCATGTGGCACTGGCACTCCATTTTTCCAGTATTTGCTGAATAAAGAAAAGAATTTAATTGCCTATTTTGATAAGACAGGTACACCCGCTGATATAATTAAAAGCTGAAATTCCTCCAACCAAATCCTTTGCACGTCAAAAAAAAAATTTAGAAGTCATTTAAAGATCAGATGACCTTATAAAAGTTCACAAAAGTAGACTAAGCTTAAGTTAATACAGTGTCAAGGTTTCTAAGCTTTTGTCAAGCTTTTCATTATATTCATTAGACCTACTTGTTCAGTAGGAAGAGGAAAACTGATGGTGTAGATTTCAGTTCTCTGCTGCTCTTTAAGTGCTTTATCATCTTTCTCAGTCTGAAAAAGCAGGTGGAGAGAGAGCCCAGAGCCTGCTTCCACGTATACTTTGCTAAAAATCAGAATCTTTTTTATTCTAGTTCCCTTCTGAAACACTTTACCCGTACCAGGCAACGGCACTGCTGACAGCTGTAGGTCCAGTTGTCTCCGCTGCGATAGAGCTTGTGCCCGCTTTGGTCGAGGCACTGGCTGGTGACACGAGTGTCGCACTCCGGGCAGCAGAAGAGATCAGCACTGGGGTTCTTGCAGTCGCAGGCTGTCCTCCGGCAGAAAATCCTCCCATCCTGTGAGGACACATCAACCACAAACTGCCAGGCAGCAACCCAGATAAGGTCACAGGGTACGTATATCAAAGGGCACATCTTTGGCATGTCAGGAAATACTAAGCTCTTAATGTATTTGATGTTACCACTGACAAGGCCTGGATCCTGCCAGCTGTAAATACCTCAGATGCTAGTATTATCCCAGTTTCTATTAGTGTATTGTTCCAATACTGACTGAACCTGAGAATACTGTTTTCCTGTCTCCAGATAACTGAATTTAAAAGAAACCAGTATCTCAGAAGAAATACAGTGAAGCAATATCATATCTCATTGGTTATGTCAATGAACTCTTCAAGCAGTTGCCACTCTAATACATGTAATATTTGTTATAGCATTATTTTAACTGAATGTATCACTGCAAAGAAAATAACTTGAGTAAATAAAAGATGTGAAAGTGGTCCCTTTAACTTCACAGGAGCACAGTATCGCTAAACCACAGTAGCACGAATCATTCTGCACCGAATTCAACACTGGTTCTGTTCCACATCTGGACCTACAATACACCACCTTAAAGCTAGATGGACTTAGCATCATCCATTATAATTCAGCTCATATATTAAAGAGGGTCTGTATTCCACAGACTCTCCAAAATATTATTTAGCTAAATATTTGCTTAAAGTATTGGATGGGCCATTTTATTAAAGACCATGAAAAAGAACTCTGAGTTAAATGGAAAAATTGCTTCTGCATGTAAAAAGAAAAGGATATATTCTCTTTGCATCACAGAAAACCAAACTGATTCTAATTCTAGTGATGAAAATCAGATGAAGTATTGTGCTTGTAATTATACCCCTTACTGTAGGTGAGCCAACATACTGCTATGCCACACAGATCGGGAACTGAAATCACCATTAACAAGGAGGAGATTATTAAATAAGTTTTGACATGAACTTCATTTGCATTCTATTGGATTGGTCCTCATTCAAGCAAAGGGTCCCCCCCTGCTGCAGCCAGTTTGAAGGTAGAGATGGGAGAGGAATGAAGTTATACTGTGCTTTGGATCACAACTGTACAATTCCTAAAACAACTCTGGTTTCACTGTAGTTTTTCCATATCCTCATCAGAACCTTATTCTGAGTCTATAAACCCATATCTGATGTAAAATGATAAAAACCCCATTTCATTGCCACCAAATAAAGGGATATCTAGGGAATTTATTTCCTCTGATCCTTTTTAAAAGTGATTAGTAAAAAGAGTGACAGCAGGCTAGGATGTCTTTTCCACAGGCAGACAAAAGAGCCATAACCAAAGCACATAGCCTGGGTGGTTGTTTGGTTGATGTTTTGATGTAGGAATCTGTTTGGCTGTTGTTTTTAAGTGAAGCCAGTCTCGGCCACAGTGCACCATGCACAAAATCAGCATCAGGGAATCACAATACCCATCAGTCAGTGTCACACCTGCATTTCATCATAGTTTTGAATTGATAAGAATGTTACTTTCTGTTGTAAGAATATTATAAATTATTTCTTATGCCTAACAAGGAAAGCTGAAGAGAACACAGAGTTATAGAAGTGTAGAAAACATTCCAGGTTAACATGGATCTGAATTGCTTTTGCCAACCACAAGGCAAAAGCACAGGGGCACAGGACTAGATTGCCTTACAGTCTTTACTCAGCTTTGTATGAAATTAAGGCAACTAAGGATTCTGTACTTGTGGATAGTTTGCTGCTTTAGCTGTGGGAGAAGGAATAAACAAGCTTTATTTCCTTACTCAGCAGTTTAAGTAAATCATAAAAGAAGACTGGCAGTGGCCCCTTTCCTTTAGTCACAGGCCCAGATGCAATGCCAGGAATAAACACTTACTACAAAAAACAAAGGAAGAAGTCACCCTTCCCTTTCAGCAATTGCTGGAAGAGAGCTGCAAGACTTCCCTGACAGGGAGATATGACTAAATCTCCATTCTTGCAGGTGGGAAAGCACAACCATCTTCCACCCCTTGCTGAGGGTTGACATCAAGTGGCAGCTCAACACAAAATCTCTGCCAGACTGACTAGTGCCAGGCACGGGGGGCTGTGCCAGGCATCCAGGCAACCCAATGTCCTCAACAATGGCAGTCTCTCTCCTCTCCATAATAGAGTGCTGATTAATAACTGCTAACAATAACCTGTCTGCTTAGTTCCAATTCAGTTTCCAAGCTTTCAAGATTAGTTTTGAAATTCCCCTTTTCAGCTGGTGACAGTGCTGGTAGTTCTGCGCTTCCCTGAGCTCCTGTGCTGTTACCTCTGGGGACCAGCTAACCTTTTGCATTGCCTTTACTCTGTATTTCAGAACACCAACAAAGCCTGATGATTTTGCCAGAGACCTTTTGGTAACCATAACAGACTGCTACTCTCTTTATTCTCTAAGCATCTGTGTTTTATCTACAAACTCATTAGTTCCATGCCTTTCAAAAAACATTTTTATCCCTGTACTGCAGTGACACAAATCCTCTTAAGCTACAAGTTCACACTTGCAGCTTTGTGGCTCTATAATAGCATTGAGAAATATATAGAAAGCAACTTATTTTCTTTTGGTGGGTAATAGCATATAGCATCTTATTAGTATTATTCTAGCACCCTCCCCACCTTCCTCACTGAGTTAGTTCTACACACTTCATAAGATCAGTGTTATGAACACAAAATTGTTCTTACTAAAGGAAAAACTGACAGACAAGGAAATCACTGTAGAGGGTGACTTATGTTTTCACAGAGACCCAAAGCCAATTTGGACATAAATCAGACCCGGCAGAAACCAAACCACCAAACTGTTCTCACCCCCAGAGAAACACTTCACCTTGGCACACCCCCCTCTTCCCAGTGCTGTGCTTTTTTCACACAGAGAATGGAGGGTTGTCTTAATTGGAGGACAGACTCAAAAGCCCAGCTCTAGCCAGATTGTACAGCCAGGCTTTGTTTTTTTTCATGGGAGAGAGCAACAGCTCCAACTCCTCTCCCAATTTCTGCCAGTCTTAAATTTGGTTGTGTATTAAATCTACAAGTGTTCAGGAAGACACCTGTAGAAAACACATAAAAATATATATATCAGTTTATAGGTTTGATAATACATATTTTTGTAAATTCTGTATTTATTCAGATGAACAGGGCTGGTTTGAAGAGGCTGTGGCTGATGAAACACTGAAATAATGCCCTCTGCTTCCATAATGTCACTTTGCTTCACTATATAACTGAAGTAATATAATTCCTCATATTCCATGGTATCCTACTCCACAAATAACCTGACAGTGAACTTCAAAGTTTTAATTTGCACTAGATTTTAAGTTAAAATATTTTCAAGATAGAATCCATGTGTTTCAGCCAATGCACAAAATATATCCATCTGACCTTTCCAAAAATAACCATACCAAAAGAAAAGCCAATAGAAAACACTGAATTTAAAATCTGAAATGCTGATTTGTCTCCTAGATAAAAAAGTGAGAAGGACCATTTCACAGTTCGAGTAAGAAGTAATGATTTAGTTACATTCTGCCCTTTTCGTCACTGAAAACTGAATAGGCTGCAAAAAGGTCAAGCAGGGCCAACTCCCCATGCAACTGCATGAAAGAAGAGACTCCTGCAGCAGCTTTGAGAAATCATTTGGTGTACTGGAAGCTAGCACAATTTATTAAAATATTTTTTCAATAATGTATTTCAATAAACAACAAGTGAAGACTTTACATCCTGCCTGAGATATGATAGAGAAGGATTTCTCCCTGTTTTCCTTGCTCTATTGGCAAGAATTTGGCTCTTGAAACAGGCAGCTACTGGAATGAAATTAAAAGCAAATGTTAATTCACAGAGGAAAAAATTGGCAAGTGAGGAAAATATAAAGGAAGAGTCATAGCAACAAACATTGCCAAGCTTATTTTAAAATATCTATGTACTAGTTAATCATTTTGCATATATTCATATGCTAGTAAGAGCATTCAACCTAAGAAAATAAGTGCAATGAGAAATGGCAAATAAAACAAATTACAAGCAATCTAAAATGGGAATACTAGTAGTTATAATTCTGCAAAGGCTGACCAGATATCTTCATATATATTAAACTGTTTCTTCTATTGACTGGAAATCCTTTCATAAGCCACCCAGTTCCCCAAGATTACAATAAAAGCTTGATATAGATTCAGTGGAGTTGTACACTTCAGCTTCTAAAGGGAGGAGTTTCAGGGAGCTTGAGGCTACTTGAAGTAAAAAATACAGCAATGAACAAGAACATATTCCCTTCTGAGCTAAATCAGCACTGTACTTTGTGGGTTCTATTCACTCTCAAGTCACAATTTTCCCTTCTGCTCTACTGTTGCAATACGGAAAAGATGAGGCGTTCATCTTCTTGCCACTTCAAAACAACTGTTCCCCCTTGTGCCCCTCAAACCCTCTAACGCTTCTCTGGCTGATAAGCACTGAGACATGGGAACTGATAGGCCAATTCTCATGCTCTGTGTTTGGCTTTTCACCAGTGCTACAAACACATATGGTCAAAGTGGCCATAAAGGACCAACCATTTCTCAGACTGGTCCATTTATAAAATTCTAATTTCAATGACAGCACTGCTCTTTCAACTAGTGAAAATGAAGAAAGCAGAGTCATATGTTATTTTAATTTGTTTACCATACTCAGGAAAGAACTGATAATCCTGGGGAGGGGGTGGGGAAACAAAAAACTGATCTGTTAACTCTAACGCAGATCTACTTATCCTACAGGCTTCTCCAAAGCTGCAGAGAGAACTGCACTGCTCAAGTGGGAGAGCTACCAACAGAGCCATGCTGGGATGAGGAGGAGAAAACTGGCCTTCATCCTTCTTCACTTGAGGAAATTAAGTGTCTGCTGCTATGTCCTCTAAACTTTGACTCATGCTCAGGTCTTCCTTCTGATCCACACATATTCCAAGTAAAGGGAAACACCACCACCAGGAAGATGGCTGACTGAGAGATGTGCATTGATGTGAAAGATAAATTGAAAAGAGTTTTCAACATTTCCAGTAAGCTTGCAAATCTCCTGCACACTATGTTAAATGGTAGTGCAAGACCTTCATCTGGCTTCATCAAGTGCTCTGGCCCATGAGGTGACATGGTAGAAACTCACCAGGGTTACCCATTATTCATCTGTGTCTGTGCAAAATAAGAAGAGGGGTGTCTTCTCAGATTTCCCCATTACAATTTCAGTGCCCACAGCACAGCTTACCTTTTGCCTCAGCACCTTGGGCTCAGGCCAGTATTTTTGCCAAAACCAGCAGCACCACAATACCGGGTTTTTGACATGAGCCCAGAGAACTAAAGGACTCCTGAAACCCAGACCAGCTGGATCTCACCTTGCAGGAGCAAACTGAGCATCTGTCCTCCCTCAGTGTCCACACCTGCCCATTTCGCTTGAAGCCACCTTCATGGGGACAGTCTCCAGTGCAAGATGGTCCGGATGGACAAAGGCAATCGAAGCCTCCTGCCAGGTTCACACAAGCTGAGTCGTTCCAACAGGTGTGGGTCTTTAAGGCACACTCATCGATATCTGCAAAACAGCAGATGTACAATGCTTTGGACATTTTTTTTCACAGGGCAAATTTTATTTCTGTATTAAGCAATAACTACTCATCTGCCTTGCTGGTGGAAGGGGCTCCTCTTGAAACTTCAGACAACGGTGTATAGTGATTTCCCAGTGATTAGGAACCAGTGAACAATCAGAGTGACTTTCTGTCAATCAGACCACTCTCTGTGCCACTTTTTACACCAAAATAGAAGCACACTATGCTTCATAAGTTCTTAGCATGATCAACATTTCCTGTACTAAAAGCAAACAACTGTATCATTTTCCCATTGCTGGAAGGTATAACTGAATTGGAAAAACAAGGAGAAAAAAGAAAAGAAAAAAAAAGGAAATAAAGAAATCAGAGGCACCTTATAGAGGAAAAAAATATTAGAACAAAGCTATGCAAGACAAATATGATTTAACAATGACACAAAAAAATAAGTAAGAAAAGAAAATCATAATACCCTAGAGAAAAGTGAATTACAGTATCTCATTAAAATTGCTTTTAGAGGGTAAAATATAATTATGCAATATGAATTTATCTAGGGAGTTAATGCAGTATTCTTCTTCTTGAAGCAAAAGCTGTGATATTTTAATCACATTATTAAAAATGGGTATTTCTTTCAGAAAATAACTTTGAACTGTTCATAAGCAATACATTGACAGATTGTCCAGATAAAATACCTGTAAGCTGGGTATCTTTTGTTCCAATATGGAAACTGTAAGCAAGAGTGGGAAGAAGGATGAAGAAGAAAATCCTTTAGAATATGTGACGGTTTCTATCATGAAAATTCCAGAATACTACTACATGAATTTAAAAATTGCAAGGAAGAACCCTCACAGTTACCATTCAAAACTACCTTATTGCTAGCATGAAATCTTTAACTGTTCAATATTACCCAAGAGAACTTTTAATTCCTCCCCAAAGCAACAAATTTTAAAATTCAATGGAATCTAAAAATCAATCAATAAATAAAATTACCTAAAGTCTAATTTAGGTGGGATGCTAAGGCCAGTTGCCCTACTTTTTGGGCAAGTGCCATGGGTTCACTAGTTCTCTCCTCAGAAAGCCGGATTTTAAAAAGATGTGAACAATTCTCTCAATCTGCTGAGGGAATCTCTCTACAACCACCCAATCACTAAAGTCCCTTGGACTTTGTTAGTAAAATTCCTGATTTCAACTCATAAATAGTCCAGGAACAAGTGGAAATGTGGTAGCACCCTTGGATTTGACCAAATTCAAAATCAACCTGCACCACCAAGTTAGGAACCTGGCTGTTCCTCTTCCTGCTTCTAGACCCACAGGGAAACTAGAGGCAATAACACTGCAGAAGGGCTTCACTCATGGGCTAACCTGTGGGCCAGGCCAGTGGCCTGACAGCATGAATCTATTGCTCATGGCTGAGACTTCCCTAAAATGGTGTATTTTGCTCTCCTGACATTCTTCATTGCCAAAAAAGAACGTTACTGCTCCAATGCATAGCTCAGCACTAACTGAGTTCTTCAAAGGTCCACTGTCAGTGGTGTAAAAGGCACTAAAAGGAATTAAAACTTCTAACGCATTGCTTAACAAGTGCCAGAGTATCACAGGAGGTAAAAACCATGAAGAGTGACATGAAGCGAGCTATGAATTAATGAGTATGAAATGAATTACACTATGGTAAGACTTAAAATGTTCTCAATAAGATCCCATTTTCCTTTCAAGAGACTTTGACTTGTATTTTATGTTGATGACAAAGTTGTAAGTGAAGCATTTACTTTGTTTTTGGTGATTTCACCAAGCATCATGAAATTCTCTTCTCCACCATATTAAGGGCTCCTTGAACAGCATATATACTGAATGTAGCATGATCACAGTGCAGATTAGAAGGGAAGCTTTCACAGTTCAAAACTAAAAGGATTTCACAGATGAATATAAAGCCATATTGCCTACAGAGTTCCATGTAATTGCTTTACTTATGCCACAGAAATCTAATTCTGTTTCCGTGTAATTTAACAGATTTATGGAAGGCCAGATGTTAGCAATTATATAAACTAACATTATTCATATTCTCAGTAGTACAGACCTGTTCACACTGCACAAAGTCAGCTTAATCTGTTACACATATCCAAGAGGGAAGAACACCCTATTTAATGTACTGCTGCTGCTGTTCTCCATTTAGCACATATAAAAAGGATGTCCCCATTAAGAGCGGCCCAAACTGGTAAATGGGACATTCTTGACAAAGAAGGCAATCAAGCAAAGCTGAGTAAAATAGCATGAACATAAATTCCTAATTGCTACTCAGTTTGTTCTATTTTTTGTTTTGTTCTTTATTCAAATGCTGGATTCTTACTATTTTCTGGCATTTATTATTTCAAATTTTTAGTCATTTATCACATCTAAAAGCCTTGGACAGTGCACTCATTTCCAGCTGAACTTTTAAGAGAGCTAATTTTCTGAGAACATCCCTTTGGCAGTTTTTTCTTATTACTGATTACACTTCTGTAAGTCAGAACAAACAGACAGAATTCCCAGTAACTTGAGGAAAAGAAATTATAAGCATAACATGTTTTTGCCCCTTTCACACTTTCAGCCTTAAACCAGATTTGAGGAAAAAAGCCCAGGCAAATGCTCCCATACTGTTAGTTCCAAGTTAGCTTAAGGAAGTGTTTCAGTTTAATGGAGAGCAAATGAAGTTGCTCATACCAACCTAACAGCATGTAGATGGTTATGCAAAACATAGAAGAAAGTACTCATATTTACTGGGAAATTTCTCTTAACAATTGGAATCAATGTGTCTACTTAGGCGTTGAAAAATGAGCCTAGTTTAAAATTCTGAACATGTCCAAAACAATCTTGTAATGAATATGAAAATTGTATGATAAGACTCCTGCATATAGATTATATTAATCAAATCCTTGCTCATTTCAAATTCCCCACACTCCCATCAGGTTTCATTTTGTTTTCTACAATTGGTCTCAGAAGATGCAGGCCCAAAACTGGAATGTTTAATGATGGGAAAGACAAAACTGTACACAAATCTTATTTCCCACTATAACAACACTAGGTAGAAAGAAGATGAAATATTCCTTTAGAAATCAAGCAACTTTGAAGAACAATGGACTAGTAGATATGGAGATAGCAAGAAGACTCCATAGTATTTCCCTATCTGTAACAGAAGAACAAGATTATCTGTCTTGACTTTTTGGGGGATTAGTTCTTTCACATATCCTGTCAATCTGTAAAAACTCTCTCATTTCAACAGCAGGAATAGGACTTTGCAATCTTATTCATTGTATTGAGGTAATCTGTGGCATATGACTAATTAACCCAAGTAAAACTGTCAGAGCTTTAGTTTCCCCCTCCATGCAAGTTCCTTTTCAAGGAAAAGGATACAGTAGAAATGACCACAATGTGGAAGTCATTCATAATGCTATCCGTATGTTCTATCACCACGGTATAGCCAGCAACAAAGTCATTGTTGCCAAGTCATGCACCTCAAACACTGCGCAGGACTAACATAAAACTGAGCAATTTCTTCACTTTACAAATACTCTTAATCCATGCTTCTTTAAACAGATGCATGGCAGCAAGTACCTGATCATATGCATTTTAGCCACAAGGCAACTAGTCACATTTGTGGCTGAGAAAAGAAAGACAACAAACCAACCAAGATGTGCTCATTTCCCAACATACTCTCAAAGTACATAAAGATAGCTTGGCAACGTGGGACACAAGAAATTGTAATCAAAATGGAATAGAATAATCCCCAGGGATGCAATTTTCCTTTCCATCCTTTTTGGCTGTAACAAGAAGTAATTTGCCTCAGACATTAGGAGAGGTCCCATGGCCACCGTATTTGAATAGAAGACAAGCATGACTGTACATATCAACGCAAGTTCATTAACTTGCTTTCAATGAAATTTTAAACCAATCCCTAGCAACTTCATTTCTTACTTTTCCAGGCTATTCAGGTTTTAATAGTATGACTTTCCAATAGCACCTTAATAAATGTGTGCAAGCAAGTCATGCAGTGTGGCGCTCTGTAATATCATGATAAGCTGTTGCAGAAGAAAGAACCCTACTAATGTGCTAATTTTAACTGTTATGGTACATTAAACCATTACAGTATAACTTTAATGTGGAAAATGTCTACTGGGTCCCAAGCCAATGTATATACAAGTTAACTAAACACTGTTTTGACATATCATTTTTCACAGGCAACTTGTCACTTAATGTGTTTGCCTTCTTCCTAAAACAAAGTTATTTGGACTTGGGAAAAAAAATGCTAAACAAATACATTTTTAGTTAGAAAATATTTTATGATAGTACTTTTACTCTATAGAGACATAATGGTCTATTAAAGAACACTGCTTAGTAAATTAGATTCTGAATATAGGAATTACTAATGCTTCATAGAAATACAGAAATGACTAAACACAATCACCTGGAAGACATGTGACAACACAACCTTGCCTCAGAATACAAGAATCAAAATTTACTAAATGGAAAGTAAGCAAGATAATTTTTATTTTTCAGGATAAAATCCACAGACACAAATTCTGATACTATGAACTTTAAGAAAATCTGTGAGCAGAACAGAAGTAAAAAACCAGCAGGGTCTGGAGTTGGTCTTGGATACTCTGTACCATATGCAAGGCTTTCTGTCTACATTCCACTTCTCTAACAGTAGATAGAAAAATGAATCCCTGTCATACAGGAATATTTTCAAAGCCTGGGTCTAGGTTTTTGTTTGACACAGGAAGGGGGGAAAATAAAGGTTTTCACTGAAGAGTCAGTGGTGAGGGTTTATTCCATGATTACCTTGTGAGGTAAGGGTATTTGGCAACAGGTACTTATTGTACAGAAAAAAGCTGTGCCAGTTGCTTCAATATGGTATCAGTAGACAGTAGATAATACTGGGATATGTATCATATGACAACTCATAGTTCCCTATAAAGTAATTTTGTTTGCTTACCTTAAAGTGTAGCAAAGCTCCTATTAAAAAGACAAACAAACAAGCAAACCCAACCCAGCAACTATAGCCTACATGTTTTAATTGCTGAACAAACTTTGGAGGCAACTTAGTACAGCAATTACCTTTTGTCTGCAAGCAGTATTCTGAATAACATATTGTGAAAGGCCAGTGCCTCATAAAAATGCTACTTGTGGAAATGAAATTACATTCTCTTAATTTGAGCCTGCTCACTACCACCTTATGAAGCTGACATCTTTTATAAAAGCATGGCCATGAAAATATATTCTCTTTCCGAAGCTGCATTCAGTTAATATTTTGAGCAATAAAAAAATTTTTGCAAGCTTGAAGTGGCCTAGCTGAACTATACATCCTTATTACCCAAGCTCTGGTGCAATATTATGACCTTCCCCGCCACATCCATTGATTTACACATTTGTCCCTTGCCAGGTGACAAACTCTCCTGTTTTTTTCCCAGTCAATGAGAATAAAGCTTTTAGAAGCACTGAGGTATTACAGTACTTCCCAAATAGATGTTATTTTTTCAAGTGTTCTGCAAGCACTGCAGAGACACTGCAAGCAATGACTCAGTTCCAGTTCCACCTGCATGTAAATGGAGGGACAGGGGGTTAACCAAGAGATGCACAAATGCATCCAGCAAAGGCAACCAGCTGCCTGGGCTTCGGGCGATCTGTCAGAGCCGAGTGCTCTCTCCCACTGTCTTATGATATTGATATGCTGTTGTTATTATTATTTTGTGGGGGAGGGTTTCACATTTTTTCACTTACATTCCCAGACTATTTATTGCTTTCCAAGTTTTGTCCTTCAGGGAAGAAGAAATGTTTCAAAATATACTGAAGGGCAATGGCCCAAATCCACCTCAGGTACACACTAGGATTTCAGTACTCAGCCTGTAAAATATGCCAGGATGAAATGCGGTTGCTAAGCAGATGAATCTTCTTTTATCTGAAATAGAATGAATGACTCTGGCCCTAACTTGAAATACTCCACCATGCAAACAAGCCCTGTAACACGATGAAAGTTGGTGTTCAAGAAACTGAGTTTTAACTAGAATATGTAGTATAGTGTTATCTGACATTTTATCTAATGCTTAGCTGCACTATAAAATAAACACAACAGTTTGAAATTTCCTTGTCAATATGGGTCAGTAGAACATTTTAATTAATTTAATTAATTGGTTAATCAGTATAATGAAAAAACAGAAACTGGTTTATTCTCTTCCTCACTGGTACCCTTCAGCAGGTGGTTCAGAAAATCTATTTAGTTAAAAAAATGCTAATTTCACATTCTGTTTACAACTTGCACATGGCAAGATGAGCATCTCACCTTATGAACTTCCAGCATGCTGCACAGGGCGGAACAAGGGAAGTTTGTTTTCACCAAAACTCATTCTTTCAATCTCCACAGAATACAGAGTATTTTGATCTTCCTTTTGCTTTGAGGTGGCAAAGTGATGCAATAGTGATGCAACATATAAAATACTGACATAGCTATGGGTGCCTCAAAACCACAGTCTTGTCGATTCATCTGCCTTTTCCTGAGACCATCCTGAGCCCTGGATCTTCCTTGTCCCAGACCAACCTGACAGGGGATGGGGCACCCATGCAAGCAACACAGGTAGGCATCGGCAATGCTATAAATGCTCTTCAAACCAAATTGCCTCAGGGCTTTATGAAGGTTGTCATGTTGCTTTGACTTCTCACAAAGAAAGTATTTTCAACATTGCTCTATCCATCAGTCATTTCCAGTATTTAAATAAATCAGAGAACTATTAACATTTGAGAATCTGCTTAGAAATATATGAATTCCGCATGGTATTTAATTTATGAAGTCACAAACTGCTGTAAGATTTGTCATTTTTTACACAGCCCCCCCATTGATGTTCACTGCTGTGATTTTATTGGGCTCCCCAGCAGCTTAGGACAATGTGTAGAAAGCTAGTATAGCTGGACAATCTACAAAACATTGGTTTTGAAAATAATTATTGTTCCTCTGCTTTTTTAAATCACTATGCTATCTTGTCACAAGGGGTTCTAATAGCCCAAATTTGTAAAAGATGGGAATGCTTGTTACAAGTTACAAGTAAATGTGTGTATTTTTATTAAAAAGATTTATTTTAACTTTTACTTTAATTGTATACTTTAACTCCTAGAAAGAGCCCTTTGAACTTTTTGACATGATAAATGACATTTACAATCCTAAAAAAAAGTCTTTCACAGAAGCAGATGTAAAGCTTTTCTAGAATGTTCATAGGACTGAGTAGAGATGAAGTCACTGAAACTGCAAAGGACATAAGAAGAAATTGATCTGTACATAGAGCTATGAGAAGTTGATTTGCATCTGTATAGAAGTTAAAATGCAATCCTTTCTAAATAGTTGTAAACTCACCTGATAAAATATCATATAGAACTTAAGTATATGGCTTCTGAGACTATGTAAAAAAGTGCAAAAATTGTAAGGCAGGGGTAAGCCACAATTACAAACTTCATATTGATTTTGTTACTGTTTACTTGCTGTAGGGGCACACAAAATCCTATGGCCAGCCAAGGGCACCCAGACTGCAAGAACCAGCACTAACTGCTCATAAAGCCTCATCCTTTGTCCTCCCCTAGATACAAGCAACAAACTCCTCCACACCCTTTAAAAATTCCTCTCCATACATTGTCTTAGGGACTTATTCTGCAATTATAGTGTATGAAGAGCTTGATTCTCTTTGCATAATTCTAAAAGTAAAATGAAGAAGATGCCAAACAATGGAAAACAAACAATGCAAAGCAATGTAGACATACCCCAAATGTGTTCTCATACCAATGTGCTGAAATTTGAAAATGGAAAACCGACTCTGTCTTTTGTGACCTGTTTTGCTCTCCAGAAAGCCCACTTTCACTTCAGGTTTTACAACAACTTACTATGATAAATGGCAAAGCACAGTTCACACTTTGGATCTCCAGCTGCCTCCCTGCTGTAATAACCACTCAAAACTGTGACGCATCTTGAACTAGCACCACACTGTGTGGCTGGCAATAGTGACAAACACAGACACGCTCGCTTGCATTCTCATTTTAGCCTTAAGCGCAGTAGCTGCTCAGGACAGCGTCTCAATAGTCACTTTGTAACACCATGCAGTAGGGAAAAAAAAAAAAAGAGCACTATGCTGATCATTGCTTACCAACACAGGACTCCCCGGAAAGAGAATAGCTTCCATTGTCATGGAAACCGCTTCTGCACTCACAGTGGTACCACCCTGGGAGGTTAACACAGCGTGAATGGTTGTGACACTCAATGATCCCCTCTGCACACTCATCAATATCTGCCTCAGAGAAAAACACAAGCCAGCCAGGAAATTAATTTCCTTTGACATCAATGATTTAGGGGTTTTTTTGTTTGTTTTGTCTTTTTTTGTTCTTCTTGTTCTTTTTTTTGGGGGGGGGAAGGGAGTGGGGTGTTTGGTTGGTTTCTTTTTAAAGTCTTGCTTTAATAGATGGATCAAGGCTTATTATGGTTCCAAACAACAGACATTTAAAACATGACTTGCATAACAACAGTAAATAAGAATAATAATACATCATGAAATTTTATAGACATGACATTCATTTATACCATGATTTGTTTAAAATTCAAAACAAACATGCAGGTTGGTTTTTTTCTTTGTTTTTAATTCGGAAACTAAATTTGTTCATGCATATGAAGCATTGCAGAGCAGGTTCTCTACTGTAAAGACAGTTTGAGCAATATTTCTGCTTTATAAACTCCACGTCCCAGGATACCTTGGAAAAAAAGACCATTTTCTTCAGGATTTGGGTTCCTAGTGTTCAGCTGTGATTGTTGGCAGCTATCTGACACTTAAGGTGCTTAGAACACTTTACAAACAATAGTTAATCTCTTTTATTTATATGATAAAAATAAATACCCTATACACATGGAACAGTGTGAGACAAACGGCAAAAGCAGTCCATGCTTCAGCTGCAATAAAACATTTAGCTGTAAAAGAGCAAGGCAAACAACAGCAAGTCTGTAACAATGGAAAGGCACAGCAAGATGAAAACCCTGCTGAGTTTCAGTAAATGTGCTGTTTTTATAAAGGAGTTACCAAAATTTCTGTAACATGGTTAACAGAGACCTCATAATTTCTAGTAACCTTGGTTAATCATGGCTGGCACCTGGCTGCTTCTCCCTTTTGAGCTTTTTTCAACACACTTTGTAGGGTTGTAATTAAAATTAGCAAATTAATTATATGTTAACCTTGTGGTAATTTAAGAAGCTATTATATTTTCATTCCTCTATTAAGCCCAAGAAATTTTTTTTTTTTTTTTTTTTTTTTTTTTTTTTTTTTTTTTTTTTTTTATTTTTCGTCTTTTTTTTTTTGTTGTCTTAATCTTA
>VWZY01013678.1:75203-153580 GCA_013399075.1 Chloroceryle aenea | reverse complement strand
TTTTTTTTTTTTTTTTTTTTTTTTTTTTTTTTTAATCTTGGCCAGTTTTCATCTGGGTACTTATCACTTAAAATGAATCTCAAATTATTCACAAACAATAGCCATTTTCAACTATTGAGAGTTTTTCCTTGGCAATAGGCACATTTAAAATATGTATAAAATTGCATAGACCAAACACACAAACTCGGGGAAAACAGGTTCTGAAACTGCACTGAGTCCTGCAAGCATCAAAGTACAAACATCTCATGAACCTGATGCAAGACTGAGTTAAGGTTATTAAGTAACCACAGAGCGCAGCTTTGAACTCAAATTTTCAAAATACATCCACCAATATGGTTTCACAGACTGCAGTAGAGTCATGTTGATGTACGTTGAAATTGATTTGAATGAAGTATCCTTCAAGAAAATTCCATTTTCTTACATCTTAGAAGTAATACCATAGAAAAAGCTCGATTTTTCCTCATTTAAGTAACAATATATATTCTTGTTGAAATACAGCTGAGAAATCTAAAGAAATGCCTTTTTCCAGTTTTGTGTTCACACTTGAGAATGAAGCATGTTATCTATGTAGCAGTGTTATAACCACTATTTATTTCTAGCTCTATTCACCTTCCACCTAACAATAAAGTATTTTTTTTTGTTTTAAATTCTGTCACTGCTGCCACCTTTTCTGTACTTTTTATTATGTAGAAGCTAATTTTAGTGTTAAAACACTACACAAATCTTAGCTGTCCATCAATGAGGAGTGCTGCTTGCAAACTCAGACACTTTCAATTCATTACAGCAAATGGAATTTATAACCATGATCTTTTCACATGTCATGGCTGATGGAACAAGTTTAATCCTATTTGGAAAGTGAATGACTTTGCTATTGCAGGTCAACAGCAAATGAATAGTTCTTGCTTTCTTCACTTTCCCAGTGTTGAATCAGAGACTGTTCCTGTGTAAAGATTGCTTCTTCGGGTCACTCCTACACTGGACCTCTATCCATTCAGTTTTACATTTTTAATTTACAAAATCAATAGAGTTTTCCTAAGGTTCATTTCTAAACTTGAGCCCTTTTGAAAGTGTATTTGATTTCAGCTCATGGTGTAGGATACTGAATGACTGGTACATTACTTTTCAGCAAGCCTGTCTGCCAGGATACCGAAACGAAGCAGCAGTTTACTTAATGGAAGAAGAAGAGTGGCAGGGTAGGAGTCTCTCTAGGTTAAGTCAGAAAAGTAAAATATTACATAGAACTATTCCAAGACTAGATGGCTGTATTGCAGCAGTGCCATACCTGTCTGTAGCTTTTGTACACTGATGTTTAGGGAGACATAAACCAATTTCTTAAGCTGGCAACGCTGGGAAAATGGGACACATTGCATACGTTCTTCTTTGACTTCTTTGATCTCTTTAAACCACTTGAGTTACACCAGCACTTACCAACACATGTCAGGGAAAAGGAGGTGCCATGTGGGGTGCTTTGGGAAAATCTGCCACAAATGACACCACTGATGCAGAAGCAACAAGCAAAAAAATCCCTCAAACTCTGCTCTCTACCACTATCTTGCCTCTTGCAGAACCATTTCCACCTCACAGGACATGTCCTGCTCCTCTCCAGGTTAAACCTGGTACTCCCCCCTGCTCCCAGCCCAGCTTTCTGCATCTTCATGTGTCCTGGAGATGGGCTGGGCTAAATGTGGGGGGAAGATACCAGTGAAGTGACCCTTCCCCTGCTCCTGCAGGAAGTTAGTATTTCTTTGGCAGCACGTCATTAGCAGCACCATATAACACAACGTGCATGAAGAGCAGTACAGACAGGGAAAACTATTAGCTGCTTCTACATTTGCCTAATAAATTGCAGTTTCTTACTTGCATGCTAAAAATGATGTACATAAGGACTAGAATAATATAATTACTATGTCAGTAAGCTTCTCCTGTGATCCTGTGCATTATTTGAACTACACTTATACACATATCTCTGCAGGTACAGGACAATATTAAGGTTTTGGTTTAGAAGTTCAGAATGATTTAAGATGCTTCTAATACCAAGATGGAACTGCAAGTAACAGCTTGATAAAATGGTGTGCCATATACTGTGACATCACTGAGTTCCCTTAATAGAACATTTCCATCTGGATGTACTATGGCATTTGAAAACACTTTTTTGAGGAATTTTTTCTGCATAGGAAGATGTTGTTCAGGGAATTAAAATCAACTCACCTTTCTTTTCTTCGCTTTTCTGTCTTCAGATCTTAGCATTATATTTGCATACTTGTCCCAGGACGAATGTGTTTCTATCCTAGCCTGGGTTTGGGTTCTGCTGAAGAATTTGAGTTATATATGCACTATTTGTCTCTGTGTGTGTGTCTTGTGTGTGCAGATGCTTACCAGAGTACACCTCTGTCTTTACACTCACATCTTCACCTTGTCATCCCACACAGCTAAGCCATGCTCACAGAAGTCAGTGAAAACACATTCACCAACTCACAAATTTCTACGGGCTTTCTGCATACCTTTGTTAATAGATAGGTAGACTAAAACAAACTGCTCGAGAGAAACAGACACTTCAATATTTCCTGAGAACGGAAAATTTTCCATAACCTTAATTTGCCTCTGTAGCCTTCATCTAAATATCTGCACTACCTTTGCATTGTGTAATATTTTTCATTTCTAGCTGTAATTCACCATTAGACATTACTGCTCTTACCCACATGAACACCTTTTGCAGTTTTTCATTCAAGCCTTCTTACAAGGTCCATGTAAAAGGAGATCCTGTACAGACCACTCCTGCTTTTTTCCCCGCAGACATGACCTGCTTTTACCCCACTCAGTTATTTAACTGTCATTAGTACAAAATTGTTAATGGATCTGGCAACACTCCACTATAATGGCTTTGCAAAAGCTCTAATATGGCACATTTTTGTAGAGTAGAATAAAGGCACCAGTTGGTTTTGAAAAAGGTCTTGTGGGATGTTAATCCTGTCCTTTAAGGACGGGTCTGTAATTTTTACTTTTAGCATCCCAGCTTCTTCCATTATTCATAAAGGTATTTATGCAGACAAGATAAATAGGATAATTTACCTCAAAATAAAACACAATGGATTCAGGAGCCAGTGAAAAAGTAAAATTAAAATAATTCAATCTTTTCTAATGCCTCATCACATTTAAGTCACTGTGTGATAATACTGAAAGAAAAACTGTTCAATGTCATGTAATAGCTAGCAATCTGCAGTTTCAATGAGACAGAAGAGTTTTATAATAAAAGTGTCTGTTCAACAAACTCTTACTGTGCTCTTCTTTGTTCAAAAAATTTAAGATCCTTATCTTTAGCTCTCTGTTGATCAGGAGACCTATATGCAGGAAAAGCACCTACTAACAAGAAATGATCACACAGGTTTCGAGCTTCCAAAATTAAAATTGCACCCTGACAGTTAACTCAGTTAGTTCCAGAGCATCATAGCTTTGTGTTCTACCTTGGAGTGTTTACCTTTGATATAAAAACACCAGAAAAATTCACCCACTGAATGGAGGCATACATTCTATGTAAAATACAGCCTCTTCTCATCTCCTGCTCTCGCATGAGCCTCGCTTCTGTGACACATAGATAGCAAGAAAGGGATGTCACTGACAGCACTGTGCAAACAGCTTCCCTGCTGCAAAGGAGTCACCTACTTCAAATAAACCCTGAAAGCAAAGACAACTACTTTGGATGAGCAAAGATGAAAAATTCTCTCTCTAAAAATAAAATAAAATCTCCAAGCTGCTTATCTTTATGCCAAATTCAGTTGATGTAAGCAAATAATACTATTGATGTTTTACATACACATAACTTTATGTAAACATAAGTTTATGTAAAGGCTGAATTTTATCCTTTATAATTAACTCAGATTGGCTATATTAAATCTCTACATCAACAGTCCACTACAGTTATCATGAAGGGCTTGAGTTTATTTTTAAACACATGCAATACAAAGCAGAACAACATCAACCACAGCCACCCTTAAAGTCTGTTAGGTTTTCCCAGTGCAAAGTCAAGAGGCTTGACCAGCCTGACCTTGTCACCAGATTACAACCCAGCGTGCCTGGAATACCAGCAGCAAAGCACTGGGACAGCAATTTGGCTATTAAACAAATGGTAATTAGAAGAACACAGGTAACTGTATAATTTAGTTAGGTTTGAATAATGACTCACGTTGTCGCTCAGCCTCGTGGGGCCGGTTCATCCTTAAGACTACAGAGATACTAAATATCAGGAAGGACAGGAAAGACATCTGTCTGAGCCCTATCTATTGACATTTTTAATCATCAATTTTTTGTCTCAGATTTAAGTGTCTCAGGTGACAAAGATTTCCCCTCTCTGCAACTGAAGCCAGTAGCAGGCTTCAGGATAGTTGATTAGGAAATATTCTTTTGACTTTTAGCCTTTTTTTCACTTTAACTCATTAGCAGATTTTAGGCAAACAATCAGCACCAAATAACATGTTTCTCTCTCCTCAGCTGTTATGCCTGTTTTTGCAGACTGATTTTAATTGCATTATATTTATATTGGCCTTTGCAGTTCCTTCTCAGGCAGGAACAGTTTTGCCTGAATAAATGGTACAAGCTTCAGTCCATTCTCCTATTTTTGAGGACACAGAAGTAAACCATAAAACTTTAAATTTGTTGCAATAGTGAATGCAACTCAAATTCATGAATAATCAAACTCAGGCAACAGTTTAATGGTACTAAATGGCTTTCAGGGATGAAAGGTGTTCCCACCACTCATTATAATTAAAGAACAGCTGTAATGTGCTTTATTATGTAATTCTGGATTGGCGTTATCAAGATTTTTAATCATCTGAAACTCATGCAAATTTGGAATTATGAGTTTAACAATAATAAATGGAATTAAACTGGTATCAGAATACTAACACAGACTAGTTGTATCAGCAATTTTTAAGATTAATTCTTTTAATATATAACATCTCATTTACTGAAATTCATTTTTAATACACACTCCAAGATGATGTCTTGATCAGTTTAGTGCATGTCTCTATCACATCCTCATATCTGTCTATTTGTATGCTAAATATGCAGCACACTTTGAGTATACAACCTAAAGGTCCTGGACAGTCCAAATAAATGTCACTTCATAACACTAGAGCTGAAATAATAATTTTAATAGTTAATGACTGATGGGTGATGTAGGAAATAAGATTTGCAGCCTGGTTGCTCAGTGAAAGTATGGCAGGAATATAGCAAAAAAAAAAAGGTAAAGAACTATTTGGTACCTAGCATTGCATTTGAGTTTCTGTTGGAAACAAGATTTTATTACTACTCTACAAGCCAGAATCAGACTGATTTCACAATTAATAGGTTAAGTTTTAAAGGTGAGCCAATGACTTTCTCTCACATTTCGGGCCTATGGTCAACATGTGTCTCATAGTACAGCATCCTGGAAACAGCAGGGCTATTAGCCCAATGGTTATTGCATTTGGGCTCTTCCCATGTCTTGGAAAACAGGGTTATGCTGATATAGCTGAAACAAGCGAGTGTCTGAACATCAAGAAGCACTTTTTCAGTGTGAGAGTGACTGAGCACTGGCATGGGTTGCCCGGGGAAGTTGTGGAGTCTCCGTTCTTGGAGATATTCAAAAGCCATCTGGACCGGGCAACTGACTCTAGGTGACCTTGCCTGAGTAGAAGGGTTGGACAAGATGACATCCAGAAGTCTCTTCCCACTTCAACCAATCTATCATTCTGTGATCTTTTCCAGAAGGAATGCTCACTGTAACAAAAACTGCTAAAGGTGCAGGCTGCAAATTGGTTCATCAGAGCTACAAAAGATGAATGCAACCTCTTATAAAATAGGACACTGACAAACAACATCCTCTACCCAACATACCAATTGTCTACTGTCCAGTGCATTGCACAGAAAGAATCACTCAGATGACACTGGCTCTCTGTATAAAAGCTTCATTGATGAAGCTCAGCATTATTATCCAAGGCTAGCAGATTACTTCATGCACCGTCTTTATGTACAATGCATAACCAATATATCACTCTCACACTTGAAATGCTAAAGTTCAACATCAAAAAATCATAGAAATAGCCTATTATCTTATCTAGCACATCCTCTGACAGAGAATAAGTGCTCCCAACTGTACATTCTTCGGTGATTTGCCTCAACCAATTTAAAAATGACCCACATGATGAGTCCTCCTCCACTTCATTGGGAGGATTATACTGCAGCCCAACAGTCAGCAATATTAGCAAGTTCTTTTGATTAGTTTGAGCCCTTCCATAATCGAATATGGTTTGGACAAAATAACACTTGTCAAAACAATTTCACTGCAAAAAGGAGGCAGCAGCTGATAAGAAAATGATAAAAAGCACATTTTCTTCACTGTGGCTGGAGCAAAGGAGTGTTGGCCATTCTTAAAATCCCTGTGTATAGCACTGTGCCAAAGGGCACAGGAAGCAAAGCCAAATTGAAGGTTTAAATTATAATAGTGTGCACACCCTATAGCACCCCTGAGAGTATAATAATAATGGGAAATATTCTCAATTAGGTTTTTTAAATCTTGAAATTATTAACAGCTTCAGAAAAACATTTTCATTCATACAGTAATAAACTCTCCCAAGGAAGCAAATCCCCAAACAAGCAGTGTAAAAAGAGCTCTTGAGATTGGAAGCAAAATAATATAAAGCTCTCTGCATCCTTAATTAGGGAAGAAAATGGTTCAGGAAGCACTGCTCAATACAGTGCAAATGATCAAAATGGATACTTATGAACACAGTTTCATAAAGAGGAGGACTTTCGTGGTGGGTCTCCCACACAATGCACTGAATTGCAATTGCTGTCATTCAATGAAAGATCCCCATCCACCTTGGAATATATATTTATTTCTGATAATAAAAAGACCCTACACAAAAGATATTGAATAACAAGAGACTGGAAGAGTTGTTCAAGAGCAGAAATCAAGACTCTTTTATCACTTAGCCCATCTCTTTTTGTTCCTAATGCAAGTAAAAGCCATTCTCTATTTTGGTCTGCTTGAACTTTCTCCAGTTCAACCATCTTCCATCTTTTCCCCCTCTTAGTGCAGTTAAATTTGCCAAGGTCACAGTCATAAAAAAACCATTTGCTGTTGTGATTTCCCATGCACAATCCAGTAAGTCTGAGAAACGTGAAAACTGTTGTGATTTCCCATGCACAATCCAGTAAGTCTGAGAAACGTGAAAACAGTGCAGTTTCTGTTACTGTGGAGAGCACTGCATTTCAATGTATGGAATAATCAGAGTCAAAATGCTGCAAAAAGCTCTAGTAAAATTTGCTAAACAAACACAACAGTCCAAACATCCCATTGACACTTTCAGGACAGGATTCATTCCACCTGGCTAGAGATGCTTCACAACTCTCCTGTGCATCCCCAGTAGCCAATAAGCCAAGATACAGACTGTCAAAGGTAATCCTGACCGATTGGTATCTTCTGTTTTTTCATCAACTCGAATCAGATTTCATGTTAAACTTTTTTTTTTTATATATAATACATTTAAGAATTGCAAATATTTATAGGTACTTTCAAGCTAAAAAATAATCCCCCATACAAACCTGAAAAGAAAACATTCAAAAAATCTTGAAACCTATGTTAATGAATTTATTTTACACACAGTTCTAAATATAACAGAAGGGAATGAAGTATTCCAGCAGTTATGAAAGCACAGTGTGGCATCCAGTAACTCTTCCATGTGAAAAACTCACCAAATACTCAGGATTAAAAATTTCAGTCATTATGATTACTCTTCTCTTTAAATACTGCAATGAGTATTTCCTAATAAATAAGAAGTGCCTGTTTCCTTAGCATAAAATGTGCACTTTGAAAGCACATGCTCGCTCTTTCATTTTTTAATTAAGACTGAATTTTTAACTTCACTAAACCATTAGTTGCAGACTTTGATCAGACCCCAGTTTTCCCAGCCTGGGTGCTGCTTCAGACATCAATAATTCCAATTAAACCAACTCTGAGATATGACTATATCATTTCACTAAGCAATTAAAAATGTGCAACTGAAATAAGTAGAAAATCCTGAAAGAAAAGCCAGGGGACTCATCAAAAGTTAATAATAATAATAAATAAATTGCACTTCTGCACCATCTTTCATCCTGTGATTTCAAAATACTTTCGAAGTATTATATAATGCTACATTATTCTTTTTCTGTTTTTATTTCTTAAAACACTTTATTTGAAAGGGGTTTGATTATTCAGGATGAAGATACAGTCACTACTGCTTATTGCAGAAAACTTTCACTCATTACAAAAAGTTGGGTTTGAGCCCCCCATTTCCTTGATTTAACTGTTTTACTGTACGTGAGTTGAGAGCATTTGATCTTCAACAACATTCCCAAGGTTAGGAGTTTCTCATAATAGTTGATTTTACTGTTTGAATGCCACAATATAATTTACTTTCTTAAAATGCACTAAGCTATACAATTGTTCTGCAAAAGAATATCTGCAAAGGCTGACACATAAAACTAGATTTTATTGCATGAGAAGGATCATTTTTAAGTTTGCATTATCTCAAACAGCTACATGATCTAAATATCAGTTCTTGGGGGTTTGAGGTGGTTCCAAAGACTCAGTGAATCTAGCTAAATGAGTAAGTTGATGACTAGAAGCAACAGCTACCTGAAGTTTATCACTGATGCTACTATTGCCTCTTTGTTTGATCTTGAAAAATGTCTTTGCATTTCTGTGCATTTATAAGCAAAAAATGTTGATACTATAGAAACCTGTAGTACCTCTTCAGTCTTTACTTCAGATTGTATGTATATTAATGAATGCACACACAGAATGTTGTCATTTCACAGAAGGTTTTTATATATGCCTATATGTGTTTGCAGAGTCTGTTTCAGAGATTCATTACTGGTAAAATGAGTTTAATCTAGAGCACTCAGGATAGCAGGACATCAAAGGAGCAAAAAAAAGTGAGCATCACTGGAAAAAAAAAGCTGTCTGATGCTTATTCATGCATTGAGCAGGAAGACTATTTTTGAGGGAAAAAAAACAAAAACAAAAGATTGAAAACAGAGCACTTCTCCTTTAGATTTTTTTTTCCCTTAATTGTACTGGGTATGTTCCTTCTCACACAAGGACCACATAATCTTTCTATAAAGACTATGATCTCCACCACACACTAGATCCAGACTGCAGACTGGGTGAGGTGAACTGCTTCAGACAACACAACAACTGTGACTCATGTCATAAACAAGGGCAGCAGCAGTGGGGTAACCATGAACATCAGAGGATATGAACAAGAGAAGGGTTGTAGGAGGTGCTTTTCCACAGCAGGAAATAAGACAGAAGCCAAAATGTAACAGGCAGTGGAAATTATTCTTAGGGCCACATAAAAGCACTTAATATGTCACAGTCTGTAAGCCAATGTCACTCCAGTCTCCAAGATTCCAGAAAACTACAGGCCAGTCAGCTTCACCTCCATCCCTGGAAAAACAATGTAGTTTTTCTACAAGTAGTAGTCAGCATNTGCACTGGTGAGACCTCACCTGGAGTATTGCACCCAGTTCTGGGCTCCCCAGCTCAAGAGAGTCCAAGGGTGGGCTACAAGGATGATGAAGGGACTGGAACATGGGTCTTATGAGGAAAGGCTGAGGGAGCTGGGGCTCTTTAGTCTGGAGAAGACTGATGGGGTATCTGATAAATGTTTATAAATATCTGAGAGCTGAGTGTCAAGAGGAAAGGGACAGCCTCTTCTCACTCGTGCCCTGTGACAGGACAAGGGGGAATGAATCTTGGAGCACAGGAGGTTCCACCTTAACATGAGGAGGAACTTCTTTACTGTAAAGGCCACAGAGCACTGGAATGGGCTCCCCAGGGAGGTTGTGGAGTCTCCTTCTCTGGAGATCTTCAAAACCTGCCTGGATGCGTTCCTGTGTGACCTGTGCTGGATTATATGGTCCTGCTCTGGCAGGGGGGTTGGACTCAAAGATTTCCTGACAACTCATGATCCTGTGATTTAAATAACCTGAGATTCAGTAGGGAAAAAAAAAAACAACTTACTGTCTGACAGTGACTTAAGGCTGATGGTCGCTTTAAAACAGATGAACACTATGCACTAGTAAAGCATGCAGCATGGAACTTGGGACCACCAAACCAAAATAGAAATCACTTGGCTTTTCAAAACAAGATTTTCACAGACATAGCATTCGCAAAATACAGCAGAGAAAAGAAAAATTGTTAGATGAGTATTTCATTTGCTTCTTAACCTGTGCCAGCTATGAAATCCTACAGACTATTATCCATTGTATTTATTTTTATATATACTTATATTCATTTATTTAGAAATGGAGCAAAAAAGATGTCTTCCTTATTTAACCTTCAGTTACATAACATACCACTCCAAAATTGCCAGTCTTTCAGATGCAAATCTTATTTGTTTTAACATAAAGTTAAAATATCTACGTTTCTTTTCTTAAGAAGAGTTCATTTATCGTGCTCTGAGGGCCATTTTCTTGGTAAATCCACCTTAGTTTTCAATAAGTTTCAGCCTCTGGCCTCATGGATTTTCAGTCATCAAAATAATTTCAATTCAAATCACATTACAGCCTGAATACAGCTGTTTCAGAAATGCATCCAAACACACATCTAAAATTATAATCCAACCCAATATGGTCACTTCAACTGCTGATAAAAAAAAAAAGTTACTGCCATTAAGAGGTTGTTTTCATTTGTTTTAAATCAGTAATGCACATCCATATTTTAACAAGAAACTCCTTCAGAATCACCTTGCTGGATTGTTAAACAGAGGGTACCAAGGAAGGTGAAAGGGGGATGCTATTAGCAGACAAAAAAGGAGAGAGTGATTACAGTCCTTTTCTGTAGAGCTCTGCCTCTCTAAAGTGTAGCTAGTAAAGAACCAGAGTAACTGAACAAACATTTTTATGTATATTTCTGGGAAATTCTTTACTTCAGAAAAAAACTGTATGCATTTAATTAGTGTATCTCAGTGCATTAGAAATACCTTTTTCTCTCCACTGCCTATAACCAGTTCAGTTGACTAACTCTAAGGCAGCCAGCCATGTTGATTTTCTCCAGGCAGCTGTCTCCTTCCTGGCTACTGCAGGTATTTTAAAGGCCTGTTTCATGCTTCCTTCACTCTTCCTCCTGCTCATTGCTCTGTGGACACTGGAGTCCTCTTTAGATGTGCTCTCTTGAGAAACCATGTTGTCTGCTGATGCACTTTTGCACTAGTAGCGATAATAACTGTAACAGACCACATCAGCTATGGGGAACAGATACAGGACTGATGTGAGATTATTTGCTCAGCAAGGAGAAGATGAATTAGAAGAGAGAATCTTCAGGGCAGTGCTGTTTGGCTGGCATGTGGCCAAGTAAGCTACTGGGGCTGTTTGGGCTCTTTAATAGTCTAGTGGGAGACACTGGATGCAGGAAAAAGTTTCAAAGATATAAAACCAGTGCTTCTAACAATGCTTTGAGAAAGACATATTTTACAATAAGCCTTTGTCTGTTTTTTATTGTTCTTTTATCCATTGTTATACCTTCCTGTTTTCTTTTTCTTTCTTTCCTTTTTTTTTTTTTTCCTGGTATAGAATAAAAAGTTCAGGTGACAGTACAGAGAAAAGTTTAAAAAGCTGCCAATCTTAACTACAACAGCACAGGGAAGTATTCAATGCACCAAGCAACACAACTCCTTCCTTTTTGCCAGACAACCTTTGTCCTAGGCTGTTTGTCCTTTGGTTACTCAGACTACTCCAAGAAATCATTCCTGTTCCTGCCCTTTCAAAGCCAAACAACCCACACATGCTCTGCTGGCAAATGCCTGAACATGCTCTGTGTATTCTCACATGCCAGCCCTCATTTGAATTCTATTTAAAAGACACAGAGAGCTTTTGGTCTAAGCTTTCACAGGACTTCTCTCCTTCCTGAGATGGGACTAAAATCTTCAGAAACACTTTAATAGCTTTAGTATTTTATAACCCTTCTCATCAAAATTTACTTTTACCTTCATTTATATTGCTTTTAGTCAAAAGAGTCTCTCTTAAATGTGTTAAAATGATACCAAAGACATGAGGTAAGAACTGGGCTTCCTGGGAAGAACTGAATATTTATGTATTTATTTTTCAGGTTAACAGTGGCTCTTAATAGAAAAATATTAAAAAAAAAAAAAAAGAAAGAAAAATAAGAAAAAACCCCTGCTTCCTCCATTAAAAGCCATTAAAATAGTAGACAGTATACAGAGAAATCCCTTTACCAATCACTGCCAGCCCTGGAGCTATATACAGCAGTGACTTCATGGCATATAGTTATGCAGGCAAGGACAAAGAGAAAGTGTCCTTGACCACAGACATTAGATTTACTTTGTGAAGCATAATTTTCTAGGGAGGAATTTTTCAAGACTTCAGCCCTGCCTGTATCAATACCACAGACCATATCATGGTGAAAAAAAGTACAGCTTCTCATCTTAAATCTGCTGTGCTTTCACCTTAGCATAACAACTGTAATGGTACTGTGTCCTCTACTGCAGTTCCCATCCTGAGCTGGATATATAGGGACATACTTGAGCTTCATGGATTACACATTCAGAAAGGAAATGCAATTCCATAGTTGGAGCATTACCTTCCATATATTTTATGACATAAAAAAAAAAGCAAGCCAGGATAGAAAACTTAATTTTGAATGAAACTTCCTCTTTCTTTTTTTACTACATCAAAGAGTGTCCCATTTGATGCAAAGGTGCAGTTCAGCACTTAGATCAAAGCATCTCCTGTCGGTGTTGTATTGAAACTCAGGTGTCAAACAGCTTCTCTGCAACGCTAATAAATGCTTTGATGTGTGTGTGTGTAAAGCGTTTTAGTGCTTGCTTAGTATACTATACCCATAGTATTTTAGAACTAGAATACCTAAACTGTAATTTCACATGATGATATGTCACTGGAAGTAATCTATATCACTACATTACTGTTACTGACATGTTATTAAGCAAAGTGGAAATGAATACTAAAGCAACCTCCTGAAATGTAGACATTTCCCATGGAAGAGTATTTGTTGTGTCTTTCAGAGAACATTGTGCAAGGGAACAAAGACAGGGCTAAAGAATATCACTCAGCTACCCTCTGATTAAATTAGAGTCAAGGGACCTGCACATCCTGAGCCAAACATCAATGAAGACAAGGAAAAGTGTATAAAGTATAGGCCTGGAGCCTATCCCTAGATGTGTCCATCAGAACAAGTCCATGGCTCTATCTTCTACCCTTGATAAATGGTGTCTCCGCAGGTTAACATCAATCACGGAATCGTAGAATGCTTTGAGTCAGAAGGGACTTTTAAACGTCATCTAGTCCGACACCCCTGCAGTGAGCAGGTTCTCCTTTATCTAAAGCAAGTTGCTCATATCTTATCTCATTCTGCAATATGCACTCACAAAAGTTTACTAAGAAAAAAATGTGTATCCCCCATTGCCTCTCTGGATACTTGACAGCTCCTCTCAGCAGAGCCTCTCCTACCCTGCACAGAAGGCAACTTCTGCATCTGTGAGGGAAGGCAGCACATCCTTCTCAGAACACCATACCTCTTCCCAGACCTCCCCGGCTCCAGGAGGCAATCAGCCTTCCCACTGCACTGAGGGACAGCACACCTATTCAGCTACAGCAGGATGTGGAAAGGGAAATCAAAATATTCACCTGAACACGAGCAGCTCTGCGTACAACAGTTACCAGATACATTCAGTCAATTATGTTTGCAATCTCTGTTTTTTCTTGTGTGGAAAATATTCGAAAGTCAATTTCAGGTAGCACATTAACAGTCTTGAAAATTTAATTAAAAATAAATTCAGTGATATGACAATTCTCCCAATTTTTTACTACTGCTTCATAGTTCCAATACAATGCCTACAAGCGAGGGAGAGTAGAGCACATTACTGGTTTAGCTCTACAGATGAGACAGCTCTAAAATTGCTGTGAAACGCAGACCATGCATCCAGTTTCTCCTTTTAACTTGAAACAGTTTTTGTCACTTCCAAGAAAACAGAGATTTTCATGTGCAATTAACCATCAGATTCACATTAATGATCCTTATCATTATTCACCATCTTCTTATTTGTCTACAATACTCTTTTTAGCATAACACCACAAATTTTTCTTTTGATTTTTAAAGTGCCCTTCAGCTCTATAGACCATAAAATTCCATATCTTGTACAGTAGAATGTTGTTATTTGGCCTTTAATGCTGCATAGCTTATCTCTAAAGCTTGTGGTCTTCATTCATTTACAATTGCTTACCAATTACAATATTGATAATTAAGGATGATTTACTGATATACATTAGCAAGACAACAGAAAACCAGTTGTCTATTTTAACAGCTGATTGAAAATATATCTGAAGAGTATCAGAAAATATCTGATCCATATTCTGTAGTATTGATTGTCAAACAGTGTTTTCTCTCACATAAGAAAAAGAAAAAATAATATATTCCATATTCCATCACTGCATTTTGAAAAGACATATGAAATTTTATGAGGATTCTAAAATTTTTTTTTTTTTTTGGGGGGGGGGGAATATATCATTTTGTACCACAGTATGCAGTCCTAGTTCTTACATTATTTTAATTAATCAGTATTTTAATTAATTAGAGAATTTGGGAAGTTGCTGTTTGTTACTCTGTCTCCAATTTGTACTATAATTAAATGGCTCAGCACTACGTACTGTAATTTCAATGGCTTAACACTAACATATGCACTAGCCATGAGAAGCCAACAAGAAAAGCGAGGTATAACATAAGAACAGCAGTACCAAAAATGAATTTTTAATATTCCCACTCCTTAGGAGCTTACAAAAATGTTTTTAGATTCACAGGACAAAACACTTCATATCAAAACTTATTTTTTGACACATCAACAGTTTATCTAAAAGCAAATTCCAACCTCTAGTTGCATCAACAACTTGAGCTAAAACATACACCTAGTGTATTATAGATACTTGTCATAATATAGGTTCCACAGACAGAGAGAAACGAGCCTGGAGAAATGAAGGAGGCACTTCCAGTCACTTAAGGTAGTGGCCTAGTCAGGACTAAAATCTACAGTCTATGAATTTATTTCCTGACAGTAGACATTAAATTACACTCTTGCATTCAGCAACACTTCGTAAATGTGACAGTTTGGATCCCACTTAATATTTAATATAGAACTTTAAAGTGTATTAAACAGCTTGAACAAAATTTGCAATCCAGCAAAGACCGGACAATTTCACGGATAGAAAATAGAGTAATTTTCATTCCTGCTATTTTTTACTAAATGAAATGTCTTTTCTAGATATAAACCATTTCCTATTTGCATGATAATTAAGCTATGTGACACTCTCTGTGAATAATGAAGGCACTTTAGGGTGCAGCATTTTGGCCCTTTAATCTTTTGAGAGGCAAAGAAATGGAAGCAAGGTGGTCAGAGAAAGAAAACAGAAGAAAATGAGAACAAATGGTGAAATTACAGAAAGTATGTGTGGAATGATGACAACAGTTCAGATCAGCCCCACGCGGCCTACCGTTACAAAGATGTATCTCCATATATTAGTAGTTCTAATAAAGAAGAAATTACTACTCTGAAATAAGCCTACTTGTAAAACTTTCAAGACAATTCCATGCCTCACTCCCTCAGCTCCAACAGCAGCAAGCTAATCCACATACAAAGAGAGGAAGACGCTTCAAAATGACAAGGAACATCCTTGCACTCCTTCCCCAGCCTACTGGGATTTTGCCAACTTTAAAAAAGCAAAAGGAAAGCACTGCAGTGCCCGATTCCTACAGCTGTCTGTGCCACTCATCTGCTGGGTAATCATGGGCATATTATGTTATTTCCATTTATATTCCCCCCCGCCAAGACTATGTGGGGGAGAGGCAGAGACAGAGGACAAATCAGAGCATCACTCTCCATCCTCAGGCAGCCCATGAGAGAAGGGAGAGATGAGCAGTGAGAGAAACATGGGTGTGCTACCATCGCTGAATTAAACAGTTATTGCTACTGGAGGCCAGCAGAGTTCTCTAACCACTCTCCTAGGAAACGATGTCCATGTTTATTACCCTGGGCAAATCAATCTTTATTGGTTTCTGCAGCATGGAAAACCAACATCAGGAGACCTTACAAAGGGCCCTTTGTAAGGGACCCGTCCCTGGGAGGAGAGATATGCAATGCCTTAAGCCTCAACCATGGGGAGTCTTCCTAAATCAAAATTTGGGGTTACAATTACCATTAGTCACGTTGAAAGCCATGTACACCTGCAACAGAAATGCTCTGTGTAATATCTCCAACCAAAAGCAGCAGCTACTGTTGAGTCAAGGGTTTGTTTTGTCCAGAACCCAACTCCAAGGCTTGATTCTTGGAGCACTCTGGGTTAGTGTGTTGGGTGTTGATGAAGCTTATTTTGAGGGTTTAATTACTATGGGTTTGGCATGAAATAAGTGCAGGACTGGACTTCCCTAATAAAATAGAATTAGATACTTAGAAGTGGAACTTACAGCCTCTAGGACATTTTACCTGTGAAAATAGGAGTGTTCACAGACATCTAATTACAGAATTTAATGATGGACTTCACAGTAGCACATTTAACTTTACTTTGTCACAGCCCCATTAGGAGTGGCTAAATTGCCTTGGGGAGCTAGGCTTTTCCAGAACATGCCATCTCAGTAGACTCACTGATACAAACAGAGTAACTGTATCCTTAAAGTTCCTGGAAATCTACTGATTAAGTCAAGAGAGCAGGTAATTTCTTCAAACAATTGGTTTGGAGCTCATCACATATTTTCAGAAGAGACAGAAAAAAAGGGGGGGCATGACTGTGGTCAGCACAACTGTTACAACTTTGTAAAGCACTGCCAATGCCAGGGAGTAGTGGCATTTCATTCCAAAAGAAGGGAAAGATGATAAGGACTTGCCTAATAGAAATGAAATAAGTGTTATAAAAGTGCCTTGCGATTCTGCCTGAGAGCCTAGTAACAAGTATTTCTGCTAAAAGATGGGAAATTATCAGTAAGAAATAACTGGGGAGGATAAAGAACATATTAATCAATCAGAGGATCATAGGATAAAGAGGATTAGCTTTGCCAAAAAAGGCAAAAGCCATCTAGAATTTATCAACAGAAGCATTTGTAACAGAAACACAAAAGTATTAATACCATAAAACAAGACACACTGACACTTACCTCAAAACAATTTTTCCAACTCTGCTCAAAAAAAACCCTAAACTGAACAGTCACTAGGACATACAAGTGAATCAATCACCTCTTTTATGAAATGTAGTGTTCCTCACTTATTTTGCGTGGCATATTCAAAGCCAAGAGGTGATATTATTCCTTTGTGTGAACTCATTAGGACCAAATAATAAAAGAGGATTTTTATTTATGACAAAGAATGGTGTGTGGTAGAGCAGCAATGCGAGTGAGTATTAACTATCAGGAATATGTCTAGGCTGGAAATCAGAGAAAGGTTTCTAGCTGTGAGACCAGCCATGTCTGCAATATGCAAACTGAAGAGCAAGATTTTAAAACTTTTTTAAAATTATTTTTTAAATATTTTAGGATTTTAGGACAAATCTGATAAATCCATAAAGAGGACTATGTGACACAGTCACCCATGGTAAGTGGGAATTAGATCATCTGAAAACCCCTTATATGGTATAAAACGCTAGAGACTATTCTTTTATTTAAAATAATTTTTAATATATGATACACTTGTAAAGACAATAGCATTTCTTATTCTTCATAATACCAGATAGCAGAGGCCAAACCCCGTGATCCACTTTCCCTTCTCTGTGTAAACAGAACTTGCCCGATTTCCGTTAAAATTCTGTTCTGTTAACCAGCCATCACAGCCTAAGAAATCTTATTTACTCCTAGGCTTCCATAACAGCCCACTGAATACAAAATGTGGGTTTCTTTGAGACAGGAAAAGACAGGAAGGACTGAGGAATGAAAAACTGTTGATATTTCAATACATGCTTTTCAAAAACATTTGTTACATTTGCAGCTTCTCCTACAGCATTCCTGGAAATCACAGCCAGGTTTATCTATATATAAACCACATCGTTTACAAGTAACTATCTTCTCCTTCACGTAAGACTCAATAGATTGTAAGAGCTAATTTAAAAACATTAGGATTTCTTCTTCAAATGTTCAATTAAGAAGAGAAATGAAGATTGAGATTAGCAATGGCAGAAGATCTCTAAACTTTATGCTACACAATTAACATTTTAAGTAGAGTGGGTCACAATAACTAGGCTTTTTACTTGCTTGCAACACTGGAAAGTGAAACGATCCTGCTTCAGGTCAAATAATGCTTCATTTATTTTTTTAGCATTATTTTAATGTTTCCAAAAGCCATTTCACATTATAATTGGAAACATTTACAGGGGTTTTCAATGCTGCTCATAAACTTACAGATACAAAAGTACATCAAGCTTTTACACCTGGAATAGCCATACATGAAATCTTGGTGTGTTATTAATTAAGCTCTGTATGTGTGCAGAGAGAATAAAAATAATTCTACTGGCAAATCTAAACAGTTCATTTAACCCAACAGATGTCCTTCTGAATAGTGAAATAAATCTAAGTTAAAGGCTCAGGGTTACAAATTATCATTAAGAGCACTTCTAAGCAGCAATGTCATACAGAAATGTTCTGATTTACTTAAAGAAAATGGGTAAATAATGCAGGTCAAATTTCAGGAAATTAAGAGAGATGACACAGAGGTGAGTCACTGTGCTCAGGCTGTTCTACCTTCAACACTGCTGCTGGCCCACACTGCAACTGGTCAACTTTAGACCAGCATACTTGGCCCTAAGCCATTCTTTTTTCCCCAGTACTCATGCTTCTGTTCCTAACTTTAGCAAACTCAGTACCAGGGAGCAAGAAAATATTCACTTTGCTTATGCCTCTTTCATTAACTTTAATTCTCCTAAATGCAGCTAGCGTGAGGAAGAAGAAGAGGCAACACAGATTCAGATTTCTGAATAAAAATCTTGGCATTGAAGGAACCAGTTGTGCCAGATACTACATTTAAGAGTCTTTCTGGCCCATTAAACACATTTTTATATACTACTAAGAACTTTAGCACAGTTTGGTATTTATAAAAACTGTCCTAATCCTGCTCTTCCTGGCAGTAACTCAGTAGTGTGCTTATTTTACTAGGTCACCAGATCCAACTTGGCAAGATTCTTTTCTATTTCAGCTTTTTACCTAGAGCATCTCACAGATCACAAAGTGTCTGGGATTTTACTGAAGAACACTCCTGTAAAAGAGTTTTATCTCAGAGAACTGTAGTTTGCCAGCTCCCTAGAACCAGGATCTCACAGCCTCCTGAGCAGAGGACAACATTTCTGTTCAGCCAGGTTCACAGATGAAGTATTACACATTGTGTCAAGAAGAAACACCAAGAGAAAGATGAAAAAAAATGAAGTTACAGATTTCAAGAAAATTTAATCCACTATAAATTGTTACTGTCAACTAACTCAACAAAAGTTACACTAGTGTAAAACTAGTTTAAGTCAGAAGAAAATCAGATTAGTTCCCTCAAAGACAGCAATATATTTGATCATAGTTTAAGGCGGTTATCTGCATTCTTTATCTGGTAAATATAAATTTTAAGAGCATTAGATATCAGGTGCCACAAACCACACATACATAAAATGGAATTTATAAATTACATTACAAGATATTGAAGAATATCACCATGACAATTTCACTGAAGGAACTGACAGCTCTGTTATTCTCTAGAATGGTGTCTGCTACCTCCTAGATAACATCTGATTCTTAATTAAAATAACACAACCATATTTTGTTTACATTTTTTATGGCTTTCAAAAAACACTTAGGGCTTCAGCTAGCAAGGCAATACTGTGGGTGGAAAGAAATACAATCTCTTCTACATGAATAACAGTGAGGGAGAAGAATAAGAACTGAAAAGGGGAAAGTTTAACCACAAAACTAGGAATGCAAGGGACAGTGTGTAATAAGATAAAGAACAAATCCACCCCCCACACCACCACAGACATTTCTTATCAAGCAGAACGATTTTCCCCACAACTCTGGCAAGACCAAAAGACCAGGAAGATCAGCTTTCATGAACTGTTTCCATGGCTAACTGGCCATACTAGACTTTGCAGTAGCAAAATTGGATGTAGGGCACCTTGCAGAGATATTAATTTTTAATGACAGTAATGATACTACTGCATTTTCTGTACTCTGAAGAAGCAGGGCTTCTGATCTTGCTCATGTCAACATCCAAAATGCATCAAGAGGTGATATTATTCTTCGGTGCAGATAGTTTTGAAATGCACACAAAATCAGAACTGACACAAATTCTTTTAGTTAAAGAAAGAAAAATAATGTCCAATACAACCTTGCTTCCGAGCCTCAGACCAGGTCAAACCCATGAAACCTGTAGGTTTTGTGACCTGCCCAGAAGCAGCTCTGCTGTTCACCCCCACTTGCTCTGAGACTCAATTTCTGTCAATCTCACTCAGAGACTGTCAGCTTGCTCACGCTCACAGCCTGAATGGCACTTCGAAGCAGAAACAGGGTAGCCTTGGGTACATAACTTTGGTCAGTCAGTGGCTCTGCATTCTACACAAAGTGAGATTTCTGTAAAATTTTCAAGTTAAAAATATGCAGATAACATACTTAATGGCAACAAAATGTACTTGCCAAGTCTCTGCTATTATTAGAATACTTAATACCCTATCATCCAGATAAACTCCCTGTGTTAACTGTGATTTTCTAGGAGAGTATTTGTGCCAGTTTTCTAGCACTAGAGTAGATAAGGTTTGACCAGAGCCATTTGTCCTCTCCACACATGACCCTCCAGGTTATTTTTTTCATCAGTTCACCCACACTGAGCTGCTACTGGTTAGCTTGCCTTCAATTCTGTGGGTCAGATGAAACAAAGGTACAGAATGTAGAATTCCACACCTCATGGCAGGCAGCATATTTTACACCATTTCTTTAGCCCTGCTGATGCTTGAGTGATTTCTTTAGGCTTCACTAAACTGAAAGGTCTCCCCAGAATAGAAAAACCCAGTGTTTCAGAAGTAAGGTTACATCACCCCATTGTTCTATGTTCTGGGTGAGATAACTGTTGAAAAACAACTCCATCCATACCTGCTACAAACAGTAATAACTGAATAATAACATTTAATGTCCAAAATTCAAAGCACGAGGAGAAATGATCTGGTATTCAGGAGATTACATATGGCTCTTGATTAGCACAGCCAGTACTCTTGTTCTGTATCCTTGACTAGAAAGACCAAATAAGCATAATCTTACAGCATACTCACGTAAACTTGTGGGGTTTTATGCATATAGATTGAAGTTCAAGCCTTCCATAAAGCTGAGATTATTCTCTTTCCTAAATATATATGAGTAATTTAGCAATGCAAAATACAACCTTCTTTTCTTTGGAAGAAAGGAATTCATCTGGAATGCTAATCAACAAAGATGAGAGTGCTTTCTGTAACTCAAGACCTACAAATCTTCTTGATATGGCCATCCCTTTTCATTATTTCTCTGTTACATGGTCTCAGACCAGATGAGGAAAGATCAACAGACAACCTGGTGTGGCCAGGGAAACAGACAATAATCTTGTTTTCAGCAGAGGATCAAAAGAAGCTTTGAGAAAACTAACTCTGGGTTTTATTTTCCTTATAGAAGAAACACATTTGTTTCTCAGCGTGCTCAATCAGCGGGAGATCTATGAGCGACTGAAATAATGTGTACCTCAAGCCCAAAAGAGCCATAACTTATTTTAGTCACAGAGCACAAGAAGCTGTCTTCCCAAAGCAGCCTCTTCCTACCTTTCCACAGCCAGACTATTCATTGCATTTTAAGAACAGACACATAAAACCATGTGGAGGATCATATCTAATTAGTATTTGTTGAAGTGTATATAGCATTTCCTAAGCATTATATGGATTTGAAACCATCTAATCCTCTAAGTTCAGCTGTCTGTTAAAAGTATTTAAGTTAAGTTTTCCCTCCCTTTTTTCCCTTTCTCCTGTGCTGATTCTGTAAGATAAGACAAATGTCAAAAGAAATCCACTGCTTAGCTGCAGAGATTTAACAACAGTCAAGGGCAGAGGAGATGGGTAAGAGAATCAAAAATAACTCAGATGCCCTGTCTCACTAAGAATGAAGCACACAGAATCAAGTCAGAAAATCAGTAAATAAGAGTCATCATTGCAACCATTTTAATCCAGACCCAAGAAGGCACCACCACAGTTGAAATTTTTCAACCACAAAGTGCCTAAAACCGATGAGGCTGCCTCCTTTTATCAGTTACATACCAACACATTCAATCCTCTTCTCTAAATCTGGAGAAAGCATTTCTTTTCTTTCTGCTCTGGGCAAACTGGTCTTTTCTCACCAAGACAGCAACCCGCAGAATAGTGAGCCACACTGAAGATTATGTCTCATCAGCACCATGAAGATCTGTGTCTAACTGTACTAACAACCTCTTTCAGTAACAATTTCAAACATCAGCCAGAAAATTCGCAATTTTCAGAGTCACAAACACCACACTCACACAGAAGCCTACTGCCACCAGATTTGTGAGATGCTCTATTTCAAGATGTGCCCTGCAAAATCTAACACAAAGTCTGCAGTAGAAAGAAACAGGGACAGGAGTTGAGACACCTTTGTTGACAAAGCAAATTGCAGTATCTTTTCAATTATGGGACCATTTTTCAATCGTATACTCATAGAGGAAAGGAGGAGGAGGCAAAGAAAGAACAACTACAGTTGTCACAGTTTAGAGTCAGGGCAGCCCCTTAGACCTATAACAGATGCTCTCTGTTAACACCCCTCCCTCCCCAAGGGCTGAAGAGAAAGGGAGTAAGGAGAGAGACTTAGTGATTGGAAAAGGAAACTAGAACAGCTTTAATGAGAAGAATAATAAATAGAATATGTACAAATAGCTACAAAACCAGTATTGAACCCAACCCCCGATGGTAATTGCATCACTGTCACCACTGATGCTGTGGAGCAGGCACCGGGGGAGTCCCAGATTGGGCCCCGCAGCAGATGGGAGCTGTGTTCAGAAGGTGTGTTCTGGTACTGGAATTCAGGAACACACTGACTGGGATTGAAGGCATAATGGACAGAGTCCTCCTTGGATGCTCCAAGGAAGGAACTGAAAGGAGACCTGAGTCAAGCCAAGCAAGCTGTCAAAGTGGTCCAAGAAGGGAGAGGAGCCCAGGATCCCCCAGAGAGCGAGCGAGCAACAAGCAAGCTAGCTATAGACCCTCCAGATCCCTTTGCTTTGTACTGAATATGATGTATACAGGATGGAATCCCTTGCTGGTCAGTTTGGGGTCACCTGTCCTGTCCGCTTCTCCCTGCAGATGCTGCCTTTCACTTTCCTCCCTGCTCCATGAGGTACACCAGATCCAGCAGTGACCTTGGTCTGCACACCAACCCTTGGTAGTATCTCTAAACATGGGGTGTTCTCACTGCCAGCAGCAGACACTGTGAAAACGGGCTGCTGACTTCATACTGTGCAGTTAGAAGAACTGAGATGAAAAGTAAAATCACTGAACAGAATTAGTTCTGTTCTCATTCAAACAGGAAAACAGTTTATAGCTAATATCCAAGGGGGTTGTATAATCCCCATTTCTGCATGTTTTTTCTTGTAAAACAAAACAAAAATAAAACAAACAAACAAAAAAACCCAAATAAAATAAACCCACAAACAAACACAGCCAAAACAATATAGTAGCTAAATGTATGATGCTGAGTAAGTATAACTGGAAGTCAGGAAAATAAACATTCCCTGTGGAGTACAACGGTTCTTCATTTTGCATTGCTTTTTTAGCAGACAAATGACGATTTCAGAGTAGCTGCCATAGTACTCATGGAAGTGAACACTCTGGTTTCAAAGAAGTGAAACCATGAGAACAGTTTCAAACAGTTCTTGCTCAGACTTCCAGCAGTCAAACCACTGAGACATCTCCTGTACTTCCTTCCTCAAGGCATTCTGATCTAAGTTAAGAACAGATACCAACATCTACCTTTCATACAATAAAACAGAGGTTAGAAACCACTACATGTTGTTGGAGAAATGTGTCTCAAACTTTCAGTTTCACTGCTGTTCTGTATGAGGAGGCTTCTCTGTGTTTATGTCCATTTTATCTCACTCACACACACAAAACCCAGACCAGATAATAATGGGCAAAAATGAACACCTGAATTTTACTGCTCTTAACTGAGTATTATTCATCCACCTGTTATATATCAGACTGATTGAAGAACCAATGAAGACACTTCCCTACCAGCGTGATAGAAAAAAAGAGGTCACAAGATCATCACAAGAGTTTTCTTTTGAAGAGAAGTGAAAAAATCATTGTGTTCATAATCTGACAGCTTGCTCCACCCTCTGTCCCTAGGCCAGCAATTTAAAATTCCTTTCCTTTTGACCAGAGACACATATTCAAGCCTTGTTTCAGATCAGTCACACTGAGCAAAGTATGGAGAAGTGGCAACCTGCCTTTGTCCCCAGTGGGCAACAAAAACCAGTACAAGATGTGGCATGAAATAGTGTCAAAGAAACCTGATGGCTCAAGTAACAAGAGCTGTGTGCAGGATGTTCACCTGCCACTTGTCTGCATTATACTGAGTCCTTACCATTTTTACGGGTACTCTGCTGTCAGGAACTTCAGATCTACTCAAAACAAAAAGTCTCCTGAATACTGAAGACTAAAGAAAATAAATCTAGGGAACTGCATGCATTCTCTGAAATAAGAGATATAAAACCAAGTCGTTTTCTTCCCCTCATAAAAATTTGGGGTTGCAAGACTACATTGTTTTCTCTGAAAAAAAGGTATTCGTTTCAGAGATCTTGAAGTCAGTTATAGAATATAGCTTAATATTAGAAACGATATATATTAGTATTAAGTCATGCTGTCAAATGCTAGAAGTCAAGAGCAAATTAAGATAGTCTGCCGAAACAGCTTGAAGTTAATGAAAAGGCTAATGAAAGGAAATATACATATTTTTATTTTCAAACCTTGAAGACTCTTTGCAGAAATATCTTCACCAACACATTTCTCTTGATTTTCGAGCAAACAAGTAATATGGATAATGAAATACAAGGGCCTAAAAAGTCACACAAACGTATACACACATGAAATTACCAGCTTTTGTTCCAAGATGATTTTCTATGGCATTACAGTCTTGGCAATTTCATTATTTATATACTTCTGATGTAAGCAGATTTCAATAATAAGGACACCAAAAATAAAGGCAAGTTGCAGAGTAGTGCTATATCTCTCAGAGTGAGGGACCTATTGGAATCGTATTCAGTAACATAAATTTCATTACAATGTAAACAAAATTTAACCTAGGTGAAATGACTCTATTAAATAAAGATGACAGGGCAGAATTGTATTCTATAAAGATATAACTCCATAATATATTCATAGTCAGCAGCATTAGGACAGTTCCACACCAGCAGACATTTTTTTACCAAACCTCTTGGTAAAAAATAATTACATCTACTCATTGATTTTTAGAGAAAAGATGCTCCTTTTAAATAGTAAGGTATACTTTATACTGAATTCTAAATTACAGAAACAAGTTGAATATATAGGTTGTTTGGTTTTTTTCACAGTATTATTCACTTGATAATTCTTGGATGGTTACAACACAGGTTTTCAGTCTGAAGCAAAATTTGCAGTACATCATTTTAGAAATCCTTACATCTAAATGCTGCAATACTTTAAGTATCACTGCTTAGAGCAAACGAGCAAGGAAATCAGAAGCTTGATTCGTGAATCATAGAATTGTCAGGGTTGGAAGGGACCTTAAAGATCATCTAATTCCAAACCCCCTGTCAATGCAGGTACACCTCCCACTAGATCAGGTTGCTCAGAGCCCCATCCAGCCTGGTCTTAAAAACCTCCAAGGATGGGGCTTCCACCACCTCTCTGGGCAACTTGTTCCAGTGTCTCACTGTCCTCATGGTGAAAAAATTTTTCCTAATGTCTGACCTGAATTGACCTATCTCTACTTGTAGTCCATTCCCTCTAGTCCTATCACTGCACAACAGCCTAAAAAGTCTCTCCCGAGCTTTCTTGTAGGACTCCTTAAGATATTGGAAGGCCACGATAAGGTCTCCCTGGAGCCTTCTCTTTTCCAGACTGAACAACCCCAACTCTCTCAGTCTGTCCCCACAGGAGAGGTGCTCCAGCCCACTGATCATCCTCATGGCCTTCTCTGGAAACATTCCAGCACATACATAAGCACCTCAAGGACAGAATTATCTATGCCACATTATCTACCCCCATGACCACATAATCCATCTAACAATGGAGGCAAAGACACAGTATCAGAATTCAAGAGCATCTTAATTCTTTTCAAAACTCAGGTACTATTCTTCAAGCATTGCTGATATCCTCAGCCCTGAAGAAAAGGAAATCACAGTCCTTTCTGACACAAGCCTACTCAACGTGCATATTTCACCGTTCATGCAATCATCTAAAGGGATTTTATATTCTCACTGTGTGCATCTGGCTAACATAACAAATCATGGAGAGAAGGTTAAATAGATAACCAGAAACTGTTTTGCACCGTATCAGCATGTTGTTTTCTTGTGGAGCTGACTTTACAGCTACAGATGAGCTATTAGGGAAATAACATTTTGGGGAAAAGGTGAAATCTTGGAAGATTATACTGCAAATCTTGCAACTAATGGTGCTGCCTTTGATACCAATGCACACAGAATGACCAGATGAAACATACCACCAGTTCTCTCTTCCTCACTTGTTTTCACTTGATGATGCAGCCCTTATGTCCCTTGTCAGACATGCTCTCCCACCTAAGCCAACACAAAATGTATAAACATGCACAAAGCTGTATTACAGATAAAACCCTGAACTAGAAGAGTAAAAACATGCTTTTTATTCCACTTCTTCACCACTAAGAAAATAACTCCTCATGCAGGCTACTCAGACTGACTTGTGTAATTCTACAGAACTAGAATAGGTCGTTTCAGCACAAGTACACATTATGGGAAAAAAATAAAAATACATCAGAAGTAGTTGACTATGTAGTACTTTATACTGATCTCCATAGAGCAAACGTATATAAAAATCACAAATTATGGCTTAGAATTAGTAATGTACAACCTGAACACAGAAATCCTTGTTTTCCAAAAACAAGCAATGACCTACACCCCACAGAACACATATAATCCTACGTTAGTCTTGAAAGCATATTTTAGCAGTATTTATATTTACACTGAATTTCGATTAGATTATCTCACTTTCAAATTAATTTTGGAAGCAACAGAATGCTCACCATAACGGTGGGTATTTTTGAGAGAGAAGTAGAAGCAAAATAAATGAGAAATCATGCATAGTGTGATTATCTGTCAACATTTACAAGCAATTTTTGCACTCCTTTCTCAAGGGTTCTTAAAAGACACATCGCTTCAGTCATATACAAGCAGTAATATACATACATTACATAACCACAAAATATACAGGGTCAGCTAAACGGGTTCCTTGTGATTTTCTTTCCAAAGATTAAGAGGAACCATGTACAGACAAGTCAGTGTAATAACGGAGCAATTGATTAATCTCTCCAGGATAGACTTGTCTTTTAAGGAGGCTTTACCTTAGCTTTTAAAAACACAAAGAAACAGAACATCTCTGGCTGTCTATAGACAGCTGTATCCTTGATTTTGACCTCACCAAATTCTCAGAATTTTCACTTGTAGAAGGGAACCCAAGACTTGTGATGAATATATATCAGGTCTTTGTTCATCCCTTGACTTATATCAGTCTTTGAAGGGCTGCAGAGAATTTCATAAAGTAGCTGATTATTAAGATTGATAAAGATCAATGATCTCCACCCTTTTTATATGACAAACTCATAAACAGTTTTTTCCAAAGAAGAAATAATCTCTATAAATTGTCTATAAATTGCCATGGTCCCTCATATTAGTGTTATTTTATATGGTACAACAAAAATAGATGCAGTTTTTAATTAACAATCTGACAATTGAGCTACATCAATACAGCTGACCTTCTCAAAATTGGAATCTAGTGCTAAAGTCTGCTTGAAATATGTAACTTATCAATGTAGTTTTTCTTCTTTATAGTCCCTAAATGGAGTTATAAACAGACTATATGAGCCTATCTGATGCAATGCAGTTATAAAACACATTCCACACTAATTCCTCAATCAGCTTTCAGGAATGGCAGGTTTTTTCCTTCCACTTCTATCCTCCTTCTATGCTGTTAAAATAAAACAATAACACTCCAAATATATTTAAAGATGGTGCTTTTCTACATAATATAGAGAAAAGATGGTCTGTGCTAAGTAAGCTTCTGTCGCCTTACTTGTAGCAGCATTTAAAACAATACAAATATTCACATAATGTGCCAACAGATATGATATACACAAGGCATAAAAATTGGAATTAGATCTGTTCTTAGATTTTGCTTCTGTGCTTACTTTCCTCAACAGGCAGAGCTTATTTTCTGGGTGCACAGGATCCCGTATGTCAGAATGCAAACATACAGTGCATCTCTCTACATCTCAACCTTAAACACTTATGACACTATACAGTAATACTTTTTTTTTTTCCCAGTAAAAATTAAAATTCATCGAGCTAAAATCTTCAGAGCCATGAAAAAATGGCATTCAGTGCCTCCTAGTTCCAGAAGTGCTTATTCATTCACTTAAACAATTTGATCTTTGGGGATCAAACAACAGTGTCATTCCAAGTCCAGAAATTTAGAATCATCTACTGACCTGGGAAAGAGCCAAGTATAATTCTTAACTGTTATACAAATTGTGGGGTATTTTTTTAAAAAAGAAGACAAACCACAACCTTACAACATAACCCAATATTTATAAAGATTGATATTTATAAGGTCAGATAAATGACATATTCTACTAAAATTTTAATTTCAAAATGTTGTTATGAATACATATTACCACTTTATATTCCTTTATTAATTATGCTTTTTGATTTAATTTATCCTTGGCTAGCATTTTCAGCCACCTGCTCATACACTGAGCTGTACTTTACATCATTACTAGACGACTGAAATCAGTATGACCACTCATAGTGTAAGACAACTCAGTGGGGTAAAGACTCTAAGCCTTTTATGACTCTGCCAGGTAAATTTTTATAAAATATCTTTTCACCAAATTTGAGAGGTCAAGATTCCCAGCCTGTTTTAATATAGCTGACAGTATAAATGGAAAGTTTAGGGAAACCAGAAAGTCTGTAAGGTGTTATGTGATCACAAAGTGGTTTGAGGTGTCTTCCATTTTTCCACAACAGTCAACAGAGTAGCCATGCCCTTTGAATTACATTTCCCATTTTGGATGTTTCTTCCCTCTGAAAGAATTCCTTCCAAAGGAGCTACTGAGGTTTATTTTTTTACAGTGAATCAGTTCACTGTTGAAACTATTCAGCAAATGTTCCATTTTATAGTGATGATTATAGCAAAAATATATAATAAAGGATTTATCACACTAGTTAGTTTATTTAAAACCTGTAAGGAAACTGTCACTAGTACTAGGACAACCTACAACTTTAACAGAGAGATATGTCTTTTTGTAGCAGCTGGATAAGTGAATAGTAGACTACCTCCTCCTTATGTAATTTTGTACTTAATTCTTTTTACATCTGTAAGTTACATATCATGGGGAGATCTGAAAAGATCCCCTACAGTCAAGTCAGGGATATCTGAAAAGATCCCCTACAGTCAAGTCAGTGAGACAGACATTAGATATCAGAAAATTCTGGTCCTTATTGATCAGATCCTGTATCCTCAGTCACCTACCACCATACATTGACATGTGCAACTTACTTTCATCTTATTCAGAAATGAATACACCTAATAAAAGGAGAAAAGATGGGGGAAGGGGAACTAGAATAAAAAAAAATAATCAGAGCTCTGTTGAAAAAGAAATATGTGACTCAGTCATCTCTAATGGGAGGCCTCAGGAATATCTAGGCATTATCAGACTGTATCTGACTGCCTAGCATATAAATGATTAATTTATACAATATACTCCACAGAGGGAGTTGTTACTGCTATCTGCACACACATCTCACAAACTGCATCAGCTTTGAACTCTATAGAAGTTGGAGGAGAAGCAAAATTTCAGATGAGAAAAATCGAAGAAAATTTATGAGGTATGAATTAAATCTACTTTCTCCACACAGTTAACTGAAAGAAATAAAAAAGTTCTGTGTGGGACATTCCAAGGGTGCGAAACAAAACAATTAAAAGTGGGAGACAGAAAGATAAGTCTTAGCAAGCAATGACAGATTCAGCCGAAAACCTGCTTCAGCCCAAAACCCGCTTCCATTAACTGTAGGATTCGCAGAGGGTATTTTCCCCGTTTTCAATTAATTTTAGACCGACTGATAGGCTTTCCAGAGGTAGGGCAGCCACAAGAGGTGGACAGGACAGCTCCTTGTAGAAAGAGATAGAATGAGTATTTGTCAAAAAAAAAAAATAATTGTCCTATCACTTTTTTTTTCTGCAGGGGCTGACACAGCTCATGGGACATTCTTTACTCAGTCTATGGTACAGAGAAAAACACAACCAACCAAAACAAAAACAGAGAAACCAGTAAGGCTCTTTCTTGAAAATGTAATCACAAAGAATTGCCAAAGAGATTTTTTTCCTTACATAAACAAGTACCAATAGCTAAATATCTCTTCCATCTCTCCTGTGCCCCAAAGCATCAAATAGGAACCTAGGAGATTTTCATAAAGAATCTCTTCACTGGAATCCAGTCTTCATAAGTGGTCATGTAAGCAAGCAAAATACACAGACTGGCCATACCTTCTGACTGTTTAATAGGAGACCAGTTTCAATATTCTGGTAACACTCAAGAGAAGAACTAACCTTCTCTCACAGCTGCAAAGTTATTTCATTTCTGAACCTGAAAACTTTCATTGGTTTTCAAGGTCAGTGGCTCGACTGCAAAAGGAAGGACAGAGCCATCCTGGTTACTTGTTAAAATACTACCTTGGAAGTCAGAACAATCTATTGAATCTCTCAAGCTGAGGAGTACAGTCCAAGTTGCCAATAAACCAGTAGGCTTAAAAAGAAGCTGTGTGGCTGCAGCCATACAAGGAAGAGTGATGATGGGATCCTAATCAGAGTTTGAATGCCCCTCCACTTCTCTTAGCTCAAAAAGCCCTGCTGCCTACCAGCTTAAAATAAGATGATGTGGTAGGCATGTAAGAACCTATAACTGGCCATGATGAACTGTGCCACCCAGATCAGCAGTATCACTACTTCCAAAGACAGTGCAATGAGAAGGACAAGTGGATGAGCTGCTCTCACTCTCACAAACCTACATGCTTGTACTCCACCTAAAAGTCATTCACATTTAAAACCATGTAACTGCCATCAAAAGCTGTAAGGATCTGCACCCTATCACATAAACATAGCCACCTATGAAGTTAAGGCATGGGTGCCATTCCATACTAGTCAGACAAGTATTTTAAAGAAGGCTGAATGTAATTACCTGAGCTGAAATAGGATACAGGTTCAACCAGTTCTTTAATGACCAGAAGTGTTTAGAGCTTTCATTTTATGTCTCATTCAAGTGATAAATGAGCACCATTCCAAAGATAAGATTGTCAGCATACAGAGAATGTCTCTTCAAAAAAAAAAAAAATCGAATAAGAAAGGGGATTTAATTTTTTCACATAAAAATTCCACCATTTATGTTTGTCTCTGAAATGACTGATCAACTTAGTAGATATTACATGTTGAAAGAAATAATTCAGATGTTACACATCTTAAGTAGTAGAAAACTCCAGCTATTGAACTGCCTGAGTTGCTAAATCAGAGATTCTCTTTTTAAAAGCAGAAAAATGATTGATGTATTTTGGAAGAAGTCTATTGCTGCAAATGTGAAGGACTGAACAGATATTTATCATAACATTACAAAATGTTTGAAAATAGCTTCAACAGATAGGTCATTGAGGTTGAGTACGACTGTTATTTTAAAGCTACTTTAATCATAAGGGAACTAGGAAAGAAAACATTCAACCAGAACAAACCAAGTTACCTTTAAGCTTCATATGTATCTTACATTAAGCATATTATTATTTTGATATCTTGCATATGCTTTCTCTGGGGACTAGAGGGATGAACAAAAGCCTAACAAAAGCAACAGGAATCTGCACAGTGAGTCAGTAAGCTCTGAAACCAGAGCAGGCTTCAATGCCACACTTTCTTAGGAAATCGACTCGTAGGTCTTTTTCACAACCAACAGGTATTACTTGTGATTTTTTTAGTATTTCATCAGCCATGATATGCTACATTAGTGAGAAAAAAAGTCTACTGCAGTGGGGAGCCTTTGGGTACATCATGTACCTTCTGCACCAGAACAGACACATCACTATCAAACAGGCTATGTCCAATACAAATATTTCACCTGATACAGAAAAAGCTTTGGAAGGGAGAAAGGAAGTTTGTAAGGTTCCATACTGGTAGAACTTCTTATTTTGTTTCTTCCCTCCACACACATACAAGTACAATATTAAAAAAAACCTTGTTTTCTTGGGTCCACACATGGGTTTTAATTCCGTAGTTTTTGCAAAGAGCCACCTCCTTCTGTTTAGGCTTTTCTTGACTGTACTGTTGTATAACAGCAATCCAGTTCCATAATATTCCTAGAGCAGGCTGTTGAAAACTCTTATTATTAGTTATTCCTTACCAAAAAAGACACTCAAAAGGACTGAAATTGAACAAATGTAGATGCTACAGATACTACCTCCATTAATAAAGGATGACACTCCCTTCATCAAGGGTTTAACTCACATTTTCACCCTGACTCCTAAAGCACAGTAACTGGATTAGTTACCCTCACTGTACATAAACTGCAGTCTACAGAAAGCAATTTACGCCTTTTTAGTCACCTTCCAAGGATTATGAATGGGGACTATTGGGGATTATGGATGACCTCTTCCTCTGCATGTCAGCCCAGTGAATGCATGTGAAGTGGCTACTACTTTTGTAGAGGTGAATTCCAATCAGTGGAATGGAAAAAGAACTTTTTTTTTTTTCCTTGTTACATCACTTCCATCATCTTAAAGTGTTCTTCTCAAGGGTGGGGGGAGGGGGCGCGGAACTTACATTAAAAAAGCAAAAATGCAAGAAAACTGACTTCTTGTCAGAATTAAATACATGATAACCTCTACGAAGTCAATGTGGTGTTTTGCTTCATCCCATTCTCTTGTCACATTATTTCTCAATTGAAATTGTTTTCTGATGATAGTCCTGACAACTGAGGCACATTTTCTCTCACTACACCTTGATTAACTTCACTGAGATTACTCATGAAATATGTTAGCATTCATTGTATTAAGCTTCAGCAGGAACCTGGCTCTATATAGTAAAATTCTCAGCCATATAAATTTTCTAAAGAGACTGAATTCTCTACCCAGTTTGAATAGTATCTTACTCCTAGATTAGCTAGTTAGATATGTACCTTAGATCAGTGACTTAGAAATGGCATATTTATCATTGGTAACTGCAACTATCACAGCTTGTTGCACATAAAACACCACTCTAAATGCTCTTTTATTTCACTAGAGCCATTTATTTTTCATTTCACCTAATTCAATTGCACCAGATCCTAAGGCTTCCACTCAGGTGAAATTCCCACTGAAGCCAAAAGGATTTCTGCCTTAAGAAATGTTAAGTACCATTCTGTGGCTGCCCTGCACATCTTGAGTTTTATTTCTAGGTTATCAGCAAATTTTAATACTCATGGTTGATTCTCCAGTCCAGAGCAGTCTATTCAGAAAAACTAAGGTGGCAAAGACCTTACTAAACAGCAAATTCCCCTATATAGTGCCTGTAGTTGGACAGGCTGACGTTGTTTTTATTTAATATTTAGTTAGTTCACTACCTATTCTGGCATTCCTCTTTAGATTTTTTTCTGGTTTTAACTGGTGTAGGCATCCGCCTGGAAGAACCAAAAAAGGGGGTCAGAATGTCCTGACAAACTAGGTTATAAAATTAGCATTATTGCCCTGCACTGAAAGCAGCCTTTTGTCAGGTTTTTCCAATTAGCCATAGTAAAATGAGATGTTGCATGAAGTAGATACTTTAAAGCAACTGTCTATTATACACAGCTAACATCCCAAGAAATGCTTCATATATGGAAATTTCTTGTTGCAAAACGGAAATTTCATTAGGATATTAATATAGCTATTTGCTCAAATACACACGCACAGTTTGCAGTGCTTTGTAATTCTCATTTTCTTTAACATATTTAATGATGATTCTGCCACTTGAAACAAATTGAAATCCCATTGCCTGGGTCCTTAGAACTCAAGAGGAAAGTGAAGCAGCTATGACTGCACAGAAGGTGTGAGACACGTTCCTTGTGATAACTGGATGAACATCATGGACTGAGAAATTCAAGAAAGGGCCAAAGCAACATGGTCTCCATTAGGGGCCAAATTCCAACACCTCAGTTTGAGTCAGACTTCTGCACAAAATTTGGCTATGTAGGCTGCAGTCTGTAGGAAGTTCAGAGGGAATCCAGGGATTTTCTATTTAGAGTTTCGCTGTTTGCTGCTGCTAGGTTTACCTGTCTCTAATATGATGTTCCTCTTGTAGTATGTAATTAAAACTTACGCATGAATAAAGATCTAATGCTCTCTGTGTAGCTGCAGCCAAAACAAAGAAAACAGGAACAAACCTCTCTTTCCCCCAGTGATTTCCTGGGATTAAGTAGAGAGCAAAGAATGATGCTAACATTTTTGACCTGTTTAGCTAGAATAGCCTACATTCCTAGCATCATGCTCTTCTCTTACCTAGGAAAGACAGGCATCTCCTTGGTGCCTCTGAATACTGCCTTCATCCCCTGCACTGGGCTTTGCAACTTCCAGGCACAAGATGGAAACAAACTGCGTGATCATCCCTCTATTTGCATAATTACATTCAACATGGTAAAACACCCCATACCTTTTTGATGTGCATCTTTTTACCAACGAAAGACAAAGTTTCTCCTTTGCAAAAGTATGCCACTGTGTGACTGTGCCCAGGTGGTGTAAGGCACAATGCTAGGAGTGCTGTCTTTGACAGGAGGATTCCTAGGGAGCAGGACATGCAGCAAGCCCAGCCCTAGGCAAACACAAGGATTCTCACTTGACTCCCCTCCTTTGTCTTGCACTGGAAGTTACTCCAAGACAGACAAAGGCTGGCTGGTTCCACTGGTTGCCACATACAGCTAGCAGCATAGCAATGGGAAAACATAGGGGCTCACAGAACATGTTCAGGGAAGGACGCTTGCAAAGATGCTCTAACTGGTCCAGCTTATGTAAGCATCCATCTGAATGGTGTTGTTGCACTCTTGCATTTTCTTAAACTTCACAGCTTTATGCAGCCTTGTTCTGTAAAGGGCTTTCTGAAAATTCACCTGAAGCAGAGGGTGCGTCTCATGTAGAACTTGACTGACTCAATCACTAAATTCTGATGCACTAAGGAGCCATTTTGCTTTAAAATGGTTCTATGAAAGCTATGTTTGTTAGTCCTCACCACATCAAAAAGTCAGTTTTAAATATATGTTCAGTCAGTTCACTCTGTGCTGCTACAAGGACCACTCATCTCTAATTTCAAGACAATTGAGGAAGACTCTGTAGAAGACTGAATACAGGTTATTACCCAACACTTTGGCAGGGTACCTGAATCTAAAGGAGAGGGTATCATTTTGTTTGGAGATTCTCCTATTCATTGCTTATCACTGCAGGCCTAGGTGAGCCATCAATCTCGTATTTCCTGCCTTTGGAAAGTGCTTACTATCATTTTCTTTTTAGATTTTTCATTGCCTGCTTTACTCAACAAAGACAGCGAAGGAGTCAAATCTCTTGATCCATTACAAAAAAAAAAAAAGGAAGATTCAAAGTCCCTGACTTCATGAAATCACATCCATTCATTTCCTTTTAAATATCACATGTATGTTCACTTCACTGCTAGGGTATCAAAGGGATAATAAAGCACAGCAACTATTTTTGTAAGCTCTATAATAAGCTTTATAATACAGTGGGTCTTCACAAGATATGAATCCAAGAACAACCAGAACAGGAACAGGAACACAAAGAAAGATGTCATGCCAGGATAGCTCCTCATGCTATGGTCAGATGAGGGGTGGGGGGGGGATGAATGGTGTCTTGGTCTGGAAGATTTCACTTTTCAGTGTGAGACAGAACAACTTTTTTTTTTTTCCTCTGAGAGTTACTTGTTGATCTGCAGACAGATGTCTCCTTGATCCTCAGAGACAGTCTTAATCGGATTTTTCTGGTAGATCTTCTTTGATCTATTCCCTGATATCTTTACAAATGACAGCTTTGTTTCTTCTATCACATTAAGATATCACCCCTTGCCATTTTAAGATAAGCACCACTGGGGCAAATGCTATAAACAGCTTGGCAGCAAATGGAGCAGGGTAACCTCAGCCACCTGAAGCATCTGCCTTCTCTGGGTCTGTCACACTCTCAGGAATGTTCTATCAACCACCACCACCATTTTCTGTAATAAGCTAAGCATCATTCACTTCACCCCTCCTATCTTGCACTACAACAGCCTTGCCTCACCTTGAAATGAGAGGCTTTAGAAAGAATTTCATGCAAAGCCTTTTGCCCATAGCTACACAGCTGGTTTGTTTCCCAAAATAAATCCTGCTTTGTATGTTACAAAAGATCCGAGATAGAGAAAGGTAGGGAGTTTTGACATTTAGCTTACTGTACTCACTGAAAAAATCTGTCTCTGCTTTCCTTTGTCTTTTGTTTCCTTATATTTTTTTGAAAACAGGTTCCTCATCTGAAATGTCTTTGATAGCTGAAGATTGATCCAGCTCAGGAATCAAAGAAATAGCACACGGAAATACAATTCTCATATTTTTTTCTATCTCCAGGGTCCAAAGGAATACAGGCAGTAGGGAGTTTTACACAAAGGACTGCAGAAGACAATATATGCCTGAAGAAGCAATTTAAGAGAGGAGTTCACAAAGTAGTATGCAGCTTCTTAGATAACAACTCCAGGTACTGTCAACTATTATGAAACAAATCAGCTAAAAACCTCCTCATGTTCATGACGTATACATGCCACTGTTTCATCACATAAATGTGAAATCTATGACTGCACTGAAGAATCCATACGTAACTAACACAATACTGTGCAAGTGTTGACATCCCCCACGCCTTGCACTATAGTTACTAGGATTCAAATCACATTTTCAGCCATGGTGCATACTTCCACATGACCTCTCACCCCAATATCAGACAATCTTTTGTCCAAAACAACACACACAAAAAAATAACCTCAGTAATTATCACTGCTCTGCTGCCATGGCTTCCCTTTCCTTCTGATTGTTTACAATCAGCAGGTAATTATTTGTTTTCACTGTATCATTCTGTGAGGAAACTGTTCTCTGGTGCTTTAGAAAGATTATAAATAAACATATAACTACCACAAAGATATTCACCTCTCTGAGCATCAGCCTACGCTGATAGTCTATCAGAACGCTTCTAGTCTATCAGAAACCTATTCATTGTGTAACAGCTTAGACACGAGCTGTCGTAAGCAATGTGAGCAAATGAGCTGCAACTGGTTTGAATCCCTTTTGGAGGTGATGCCCCACCACAGCAGAAAGCTCTCCTGCAGCTTTTGGAAAAATACTGCTCTTTCCTTGACTTGCCCCTTGCTGAGACCTTCCCGCTTCAAACATTTCTACTGTTCCCTGCTCATTGCCCAAGTTGTAATTTGTACAGACAGCTACTGTAACTAACTCCCTTAGATGACTCTGCCACTGCTGGTCACCACCCAGAGCTGTAGAGAAGTGGTATGTGTGTTTCAGACCACACACAGCACTACCACATGCAGGTAAGTGTTCAAGGAATGCTAGTTTCCAGGCACTCGATCATCTGTTTACTTCTGCCTTTGATATAGAAGGTTGCCCTGCCCATCTCATCCTCACCACGTCATCAGTGTAGTTGTGACTAACATTGCACAATACACAATAATGACAAACCCTGTATACAAAACCAGCATTAAAACTTCACTGACCTGTGGCTCATCCACAGAGAGAGAAAAGCAGCTCAAGGAATGATGGCTTTTCTTTTTTTTATAAATATTGAAAAAATATGAGATGGAGAAAACAACACTGGATGGAAAATTAGGGCATTTGAGTCCATGTTACCAGTAACTCTCAGAGAGCACTGTGTTTGCATTCTTCTCTGCACACTGAAGTAGAGCTCAGAAGCCTTTAACAGGGATTCCTGCCATGGATTCACCTGTGCTTAAGCCAGCACTGTTTATATGCAGTTCAAGATGCATCTCTCTAGCTCAGCTGTCAGGCACATATGTGCTGGAATCCGACAGTAACATCAGCAAAAATTCTAACATAAAAACATTCTACAACAGGTATCACAACTGTGTTAAATATGATCACAAATGGTAATGATCACAGAGATCATTGATTTCAGCCCTGCCCAGCCAAACACAAACCCAACCAAACAAAACCAAACCAACAACAAAAACACAAAACCAAACAAACAACAAAACAAAGCAAAAAACCACAAACCAAAACAAAAACAAACCCCCCACAAAATAGAAGATAAAATCAGATACTAAATAGAAAATGACAAAAATTTTATAAGAAGCATTAATCACATACCTAAAGAAACAGCATTATAAAGAATGGATGGAAGGAGAAATTACTTGACAGTATCTCTGGATATCAATTTGCAGTTCACCTTCAAAAAGAAAATGCAGCCCCAGAACTGTTATGATGATTCCTCATTTCAGGCAAAGCAACTGGCAAGAGGTTATCCTTCTTGGCAGCATGTTGAATTATGTATTTGTACATAAGCCTTAAATGTGTATTTTATTTCACCTGAGTAAATTACCAACATAAATCCTAGCCTTCCCAAATACCTCTGAATTTTAATTAACCTAATATCATCATTTCAACCAGGCAGTCAAAAACGATGAGTAACATATGATTCATATTCAGAAGTAAACACACCTGCTTTTCAAAAACATTTCTAATTACTGGTTCATTTTACCATTTACATGATGTTGAAGCTAATTTGGGTCATACTGTTTTTAGCCAGTGATGAGTTCTTTCATCTCACAAATAGCATATAAGGAATTGCTGTGTTGTCAGTTTGAAGGACATTTTTAAATGCACTGTGGCAAATGGAATACATTACCAAAACATATCATTTCACTTCTGATACAAGCTTTCATCAGACAAGATTTTACTAGGAATATTTAAGCTTTGATTTAAAGTCAGGTCCCACCATTTCACCATGTGTCTATGGCATAATGATTCAGGGAGTGGTACCATATGTTAAATATAGCAAAGTGCTCATTTCTAACATTAACAAACTACAGAAAAGCCACCCAACCAAACAAATGTGGGTTTTGAATACTTCTGAAGTCCTCTGAAAACACTGCAGCAAACTGCAGTAAGACTATGAGAGATGTCTTTAGTGAACCACCTCCCCTTCCTGACAGCACTACGTCTTCAAGGAGTAAGCAAGTAAGCAAAGAGAAGTCTGCTTCAAAGGTGGCTCACCATCTTTCCACTCTGAACATTTAGTCTTTCCAAGACATGTACCTTTGGAAAGCTGAAGCTGTTCTCACATAGAGCTGATAGGCACTTAGCTACTGAAATATGCATATGACATGAGGTATATCTACTGAAGTTCTCAAACCCCCAACAGCTACTCATATGCAAAGCCCTATTCATTCTCAAACCAATCTGCACATCAGATTTCTCAAAATTACCATCATCAGCTTGACTTGTAGCATACTGTTAAATCCCAAACCTCTTCGAAATTAAAAGTGAACTTCTGATTCAGGTTGTATAGATTTTATACATTGAAGCTAGCTCCTTTTGACATCTACCTCTAAATTTCTTGATATAATGAGAGTACCATGCCTACCATGTTTCCTTTACTTGGTGTACTAACTCATATTTTACATGAAAACAATACAAAAAGAGACATGAAAAACACAGGAGTCAACAACAGTTATGTCATCCATTTATCAATTTTAAACCATCAATTCAACAATTTAAAGACTCTGTGTTCTAGTTATGAAAGTACCTTTACAGCTATAAGAAAAACAAAAATAGTTCTAAGTTTCTAAGGTAAAAGAAACATGGGCAGTCAAGCTGAGAGCTGGACTAAGGCCACTGGCTCCCTGGGTAGGCAGAGCAGGGCATCTTCCGGCAACGCAGGCATAGGTTTTGCAGTACTGGATTTTCACATATGAATAACACATGTCTGATACCCTGCATCCCTCTGAATTTACTGTCACCTCTGGGTGACAGATGGTTTAGAAAAGAAATGAGCATGTTCTACATGGGAGAGGGTAACAGCAGGAAGGATTAAGAGGCTGGGGAGCTATGGTAGGTGGGGCTCTGAGGCAGAAACTTCTTGTATTTCTCCCTCATCCTTATTGCCAGTACTTACTGCTGAATGTCAGAATGCTTGGGAGTTTCCTTCTATTTAAAACAAATAAACCAAAGGCTATATGCAAAAAATTGCAGCACTCAAATTTATTCAAGATGATAGAAAAATAACTAATGTCCTAGCTCATTCTTAAATAATTAGAAACAACGCTTACAACTAGAAACTATGGGAATATTAGTATGCAGTGGTTTGAGTCATCCATAAAGAGCTTTAGCTATTTCCAGAAGCTACTCAAAGCAAATTTTTTGACAACTGGGCTTAAGTTACTTTGCATTATAGTGCAGCCATAAATTGAGTTGAACACTGCCACACTCAAATTACTGAACAATCTCTGTGTAACAAGTGGTTCTAGTGATTTAACTTACCCGTTAACAGTTACTTCCTTGTGTTTTTTCTTCCTTAAAATAAAAACCCTCATCAGTTATAATCTCATACTAGCATCATGCAACTTGTGTTAACCTTCATTTCTGCCAATAAATGGAAGCGCAAAAGATTTATTAACAATACCAAAATGCAACAAGCTATCATTAGGTTAAGTTAAATACAGCCACAATAAATAACAATCAAACTAAAATTCAAAATCTGTGGTATAAAGAACCTAATAAGAGTCCTAGATGGAATTCTAGTTCCCTTCCTTCTCACATAAGCTGGACAAGAAACCAGATCTTGGTGAATTGAACAGAAAGGTGGATCTAGGAGTCTGTCAGAAGCAAATCTTGAAAAAAGTCTGGGAAAAGGCAGAATCAAATCATCACTAGTGAGATATATTTGAATAGACTGTGGTTCTATGAAAATCAGTAGCCTCAGTGACTTAAAAACAATCAAATCTAAGAATTCAAGAGTTTCATGAGAAGCAAGCATCCAGATTCTGGTCTAATTTGCACAGCAGATTCAGAAAGAGCAGAAGGCTAACTTGAGCTTGTACCAGAGGAAATATGTTGAGTAAATATTTTTCATTTGCCATCCTGTCCAAAAGAACTAACAGTGTTCACTGGAACCAAAAGCAAGTAGATTCCTGATTGTCTAAAACTTTCCGTATTTAATTTAAGACTAGCTTTCAGTAAGGATAACTAGAGAACAACTACATCTTTAAGGAAGAGAAAATATAAAGCAGAATTAATGAGTGGAAATTAATTATTTCTTAATTCAGCATATCTTATTCCTCATTACAAAGAATATGTGTTTTAGTAAAACTTTACCTTTCTCACAATGACTTCCCGTGAATCCAGAAGGGCAGACACATTTGTTAGGGGCTATACAAGTTCCACCATACCTGCACCCTTCTTCACAGAATGCTGAAAAATAAAAGGAATATGGGGCTATTACTTCATTAAAAGAAAAAAAATTACAAGATGAATGAAAAACATGTACATTCTAAGCAATTAACATAATTCAATATATTAAAATTCAGTCTACCTGCAAACATAGAGAAGTAATTCACTTAAACAACATGAGGAAAAATCTCAGATTACACTGTAGGCAAACCACCTCAACAATAAGAGATTAATAACCATGAGGAAGAAGAGAAGGGGAAAATACAACATACAATTTTAATGTGATTGATCTTTCATTTATACCCAATATCAGTATTACAATTACAATGCTCTGGTGATCCACAGAAAACAGGCTGGTCAGACAGCGTTAACTACTTTGTTTCTCTCTTGTATCAATCCTTTTTATTATTATTTTAAGCATAAAGTACATTGCATGCAATCATGAAATGAAATAGGAAAACAGAAGAGAAGGGCTCATCCGCAAGATAGTACATCTACTGAGGGGTGATTATTGACAGAATAATACACAAATACTTTAGAAGTGCTTTTGTACAATAGCTAGGATTTGAAACAACTGATGGATTTCATCTTTTCTTGCAAGCTTTGTGTGAAGTACCTCTTGCTTATAGCAGATTTAGTAAGAAGCGTGCAAGATGTACACTTGCAGTTTAACATTCTTTTTTCTTTTTGTTGTGTGTGTACAAGTAACAGAACTGAGGTAAGAAGAGGAAAGGAAATAGCAAGCATGAGGACAGGATCTATTTTGTACTGTTAACTCTAGTTTGCTAGGACTATGGGCAATTCCCACCCACAGCACACTCCCCAAGCCTCTCCTAGATATTTATTGAACTTTACAAGTTACTCAGTGAGTTTGACTGCACTTATGAGTGAAGTTACAATTAATATTTAAACAGCAGCTCTCTGCATCTAAACTAATAACAGAACTGCAAAGTGTTCCCTGCAAGCTAAAATCACAGATGGAGTGTTGGCAAAGAGATGTTAGAAATGCTATGAAAAGGCTTAAAGTGCTAGATAACAGAGGATATGTTTAAGATTTATTTTCCAATGCATTAAAAAGAAAAATAAAGTTAATTAAGTACTAAGCATTAAAAAGAATCTTCTGTAATTGTTAACCACTTGGAGACAAGAAAGCACATCATCGTATCTCTTGACTGAATTGATAGACAGATGTGCCTTACTCTAAATATGTCATTTGTAGCTTGCCACACTGTTTTATAGAGGATATCAAGGGGAGAAGAGTGCTAAAGTGGTTTAGAAAAGATGGTAGTAGAATATGATAAGCCCTCCTGCAACTGGTGTGAGGAAAGTCTGGTCCTTGCCCAGTAACACTTCCTGCTCGTCATTGCATACAGACCATAGAGGATTCTTCTGAAATATATCTATTTTGAAACCATTCAGTTTCTTCTGTATGGGGAAAAGAGAAATATGGTCTAAGAGTAGCATTTTTTGAGTTTTTGCATGTAAATGTTTGTAGAAAATTATACCCGTGTAAAAGGCTGAAAGTCCTAGTATGAAATACAGCTTGAAAATATAAGAAAAAAATTATGAGACTAAAAAGATTCCTTCTGGAGCTCCCGAAAGAACATTTGCTTGTTTCTAGTCTCAGCATTCTCAGAGACCGTCAAATTGTTTGAAGTTAATTGTTGAAATTAAATTGTTCATCTGCATTTTTTTCTGGTTTGAAATTAAGTAGAGACTTTTGTGAAGCAATAATACATTTCTGTATGACATCAAAAACTAGAATTTGTGGCAGAGAAGATATTTGTGGTAGGGGAAAAAAAAAAAAGAAAAATATTGTCAAAAAAGAGAAGGGTTCACCCATAATATATGCTACATTGCCCTGAGAAAGAACTACATGATGGTCTTAAAAGAAGTTAAAAAGGGTATAAAAAAATAAAATGTTTGTTGCATCCTGTACACATCTGGGAAAGACTAGATTGCCCGCCAGGGTCAAAGATCTCTGTCTTTCTACTCCTTCTATACATCTGTATAAAAACACACCTCCTATACGTGTATCCAAATGTGCAAATGCTCACCCATCAAGCATTCTGAAATTCCCCTATGTTTTACGTGTCACATCTTAGCAACTTAGAGAGACCCCAATATCGCTACAGGGACAACCTGAGGAATTGCTCTACTACAGATTCCTGTGAAAAGGGACTCTCTACTGCCCAGTGCATGAGAAGTCACCCAGATGTGAGCTTCTAATATGGATTTCAGAGGATAAACTTGAGAAAGAATCTGGATAATGGCTGCAGAAGGAATGAATTCAACGCTCCTTTGCGGCTTCTGCAAAAATTGAAAATTCCTCTTTAATACATACCAGCTGTGGCTGTCTTTCGTGCTCAGGCTTTGGGGGATTTGAAGAAGGTGGTTCATTCTTATATTTTTATGCAAGAAAAGAAAACCCCAAGAAGGAGTGCTAGAACTATCCTGTTGTTATCCAGACCGTTCTTTTACAAACCCTCTAATTCTTGCAGTTCTAGGCTTGCAGGAAGTAGGAACATCAAACTCACAAAGCTTAGAACATAGTTACAAAATCAGAATGGTTGTGTAAAGGCTACTTCCCTTAACTGCTAGAAAAAAAGCTCACAATATTATGTGCAGTACTGATAGAAGTATTCTAAATTTTAAAAATGCTTAGCACCTCTAATAACAGGAACTCATCTTCAATTGATAGCAATTTTTACCAAACTTCACTTTTTGAATGTTTTCTCTAACAGTTCTGCCTCTGGCTGAAGACTTTTAGAACATTTTATCAAAATTTAATCATTTCCAATGATTTTTTTTTTCCTTTGCACCCTTAGCAGAAGAGATTAATTAAGGAAAATCTCTACATCACTTCTGTACCTATGCCTTACAGATGAGAAAACCCATGAGGGAGCAGCTCAGTGACTGAACAGTAAATCAACCAAAATGCCTATACTCTCATGAAACTACCTTCTTTGGTGCTTATAATTTGTTATACATCTTAGAGGCTGTGGGATCTAGACTTCCAGTGTTGTTTAGAACCTTCACAATCAAAAGTCTATTTCTGAGGGTATGGGGAAGCAGTAGTGCCACAAAACTAGTAGTTATAAACCTCAACTCCAGAATTCCTCCTCCATAAATAAAATCAAAATAATAATAATAAAAATGAAACAAACAAATAAATAAATAAAAATATCCACTAAAGAAAGATAAATTGTGTCTGGATTGTATTTTGCTAATGTGTTCCCATAAACAGATCCTGTTTCTGAAATTATTTGCAGGCTGGTAACCTCGTTAAAAAGGGCAATCGTTACTGAATTTGCAGTAAAGTTTTTATCATGAAAATTAAGTGAAGATACCATTAGGGTAAGGTCTACAAGGGTAAACCTCCATCATTAAGAGACTTATTCAGTATTCCATATGTAAAAGAAGCAGAATTTATTGATTTCAGAAGACTTCTGTCAAAGCGAATACATCTCTGTAATGCTAACAGATTTGTTCCTTCAAAATAAAAGCCTTTATCATGTAAAGACCTTTCCTAAATAGATACAATTTCTCTGCAGAGGAGTTTTATTTTTGATGCATGTTCTCGATGATGGATCTGTAGAGAATGGCAACAGCCAAAATTATACATCTGTAGGATATATCATTGTCATGATACTGTTGGAGGGACAGGGGAGTCTCATTGCAGAGCTCCACAAAGAGTAGCATGAAAGTACCCACAAACTTGGTACCATGCTACCTGGACAAGCACAAGCTGCATACCCACTGCCTACATATATATGGGGTACCACTTCTTTTCCCCTATCCTGTTAAACAGTTATCTCCTGTCCCAGTGACGCTATTACAGAGGAAGGAAAAATGTTATCAAAGCTAGAGCCTCTTTGAGGGTAAGGTGTGGAATCCATCTGGCATTTTTGTAAATCCCTCTTAGTCTTCCCTAGGTCTAGGCTGTCATGCACAAGGCAGCCAGTGTGAGAGGTGTGCCAGCAGCACAGTCTGTTAGTGAAATTTGCCATCTCTTTTTAGCCCTGTGCTTAAAACAGTCAAGACAAGCTGAACAACCTTGGGTTCCAGCCTCCTTTCCTACCAAGCTGAAGGAATTGCCTTTATTCAACTGTCCTTACCTCAAACCATGGGGTACTGCAAACCCCTACCACTACCCAAGACAATGCTTTCCCAGCTCTGGTCACAAGCTGACATCACATGCTGAAATAAAGTGGAGAAGTTCCCTTGCCCAAGGCCAGCCCTCCCTTCATATAGCTGGCATGACATCACTGTGGTATTGAATATCCCACTGGCTGGTTTGGTTGTTTATCCTGGATGTGGCCCCTCCCTACTGCCTGGGCCAACATCTGCTTGGTATAATGAACCTGAAACAAAGCCAGTACAAGGTACTAGCACAGGGAGCTAGGGTTAAAAAAAAAGGTGGGCAAATCCATCCTTTACAGGTGCTCACACCAGGCACTTTGTGCTGTGTTCCCTACCCAAAACGCAAACCTCCTCCTAGTCACTGCCTCACAAGCACTATCATCTGTTGACATGACCTTTCTTCACTTTTTAAATCAAGAAGGTGTCTGGGACTGCTACACTGGCAACATAACAGAGAAAGTCATAGTAGCTTCTCTTGTACTTTTGAAATTCTTTTTTAGTGATTTATTTTCAACAGGATGGTCAGCAAAATGACCATGAAGTGCACCGGTATTTCGGCAGACTCAAAAACTATATGCATGTCAAGTGAAAAAAGGATATTCAGAAAACACAAGGAGGCACAGACTGCTCGGGGAAACAAAAATGTGCAGCTTTTTGGAAAGGAGATGGGCTAGCTGAACTATGTGAGCAATTTAATAATCAATTGATGGAAAGACCACAATTTCATTAGCTGATTGAATTTACTCAGCCAAGTGCGCACAAGGTCGCAGTTGATAACAATCCAACTATGTGAGCCAAATACCAGAATAATCAGATGATACCAGTTGCTGAGGCAGGTTTAGAGGACAGAAGAGAAAGTAAGGAGAAAGCACACAAACAAAATAAGGGAGCAGTAGAGGTTCTGCTCTTTTTCTCTGTACTGAAGTGTGACGCTATCATCTATAAAAGTACAAAACTCTTCTTGGTTCAGTGAACTATATCCATTGGATACAGGGTGCAACTTATTTAACACAAAGTCTGCCAAATGCCACTTGGGTCCTTTTACAGCTGGCTGGAGTCACAGAAGGACAAATCCAGCAGGAATGAACTTTGGGCAAAAGAACTGTCCTGGAAAATCTTCAGCCCACGTGCTGGAACAGGGACAGTAGCGAGGGCTGGTCTGACAATCAGGATGTGAACAAATCTGAGACTGGAAGACAAATCTTTAGCGGGACAGTTCATCACCTTTGTGAGTAGCTTCCAATCTAATTTATGTTTCAGGTTTTATATATGGTATGTATGAGAGTTAATACAGTTCAGGAAGAGCCTATAAATCTCAGGTCTTATAACAGCTGATTGTAAAATTATTTCTGATTTGTATTTCTAGCCATTTCACATAGAAGAGCTACTTTACAAATGTAATTAGCATAATGGCTGCCTAGTGTTGTTAAAATGCCAAAGCCTGGTAGTACAAAACTGCTACTTAGAAGTTTGAACAAAGATCAATGAACTCAGAATTAAGGCTGGAGATGGGCTTTATTCAAAGTACTCAGAAAAGCATGAAGGAATTCTCTCAAATTTGGGAGGTAACATACAGTGAGTGTAGAGAAGGAAAAAAAGGAAACCAGAAAAGTACCTGGGAGGATGATAAAGAATAATGTAAATATCATGAAGAAATGCTGTCAAAGATATCAAGTACACTCATGTATGCATACTGTGAGTTTTTATGTGTGTGTATATATATTTGCATATGATATAGTATTCATCAAATCAGAGAACTAATATTGTAGAGCTTGTCACTAAGGCTATTTCAGCTGATGTAGCAGGGAATCTCTTCAAGCACCTGGGGCTCTATCTCACAGCACCTGAAAAATTATGACCAAGGTGAATTCGGAAGGCAGAGCATATATGTTGAAAGGCATTGAACTCTTAGGAGTGGGCCCTTTCTTTGCTGTTATAAGATGGTAAATTCTCTACGTGCTTGGTGTTTTGCTTCACCGAGAGGTAATCAAGTTGTGGCCATTTGTACACAAGAAGCAGGCCATTCAAGCACTGTGTGGCTGGAGAGGCTGGAGGTTTTTGAAAAATGGGATATCAACTCCTCAGAATTAGTACAATGAAACACTTTGATAAATACTAATAATTTCCTTTGATTTACCCCAAGAATAAATGTGCAAATTACCCACCTTGATCAATACATTTTCACCTAAAATCTTTTCTAATGAGCTAACAATCTATATATCATTTAATTAATTCAGAAAAGATACTGAATGGACAGAATCTGCCCATTCTACTTTACTGGCAAAAAGACATATATGAAACACTTATTGATACCAAGCTGACTTTATGGCTCTGAGGACAAATAGGTGACAATTTTCTAAAAAGTATAGGAAAAAGATCAATGCCTGAGAGACAAAAGTAATATAATAAAATTTGTCCTGTGATATATTACACTTTTGAAACCATCTCTCATCCCCAGATGATTCTGTGCTAAATAAATATTCTTGTTGCCATTTTACTGCCCTGCTTCCCTCAAGGCTAGTGTCTTCAATAATTTTAGTGCACCATTTTAAGTCAACTGCAGCTGTCTGTCTAGTAACCTAATACTAAGTATGACAAAATAGGGCAGAATACTACTTCTACAAACCAACCAAACATCATCTTTTAACATTCAAGTCTGCAGTTAAAACTAACACCAAACTGAAATTTACTTTGAGAAATGATAGGACATACAATATTAGTGGTGTTTTTCTGAGCACCACATCAATGTGCTTGTCACACTCTTTTTTTTCTTAAATTTTAATGAATGGGTATAGAGTAATTTGTATTTACAAACTTAACACATAAATTGTAATTTCATATGTTTTAAAGTTCACCAGAGTCATGAAAATAAATCACACGGAAAAACACGTTACTAGAAAAACTGCCATCGTTACAAAGCAAGAAAGAGAGGATGTGAAACTTCTGACCTGCTTCCACCTTGTCTGCAATACTGTGGCTCACAATTTCTTTAGAAATCAGTTATGCTTAATCAGTCTTCATTTAAGGAGAAAGAAACATGTTCCAGAAGCACAATAGAAGCATTTTTCCTTGCCCGGTCTATTATCACAACGTCAGAAAGACCTTGACTCAAATCCCATTGTACTCATAAAGAAAAAAAAAAAAAAAAAATAAAAAGAAAGAAAAGAAATTCAATAAACAGTGGAAGCAATCTTAGGTCTGTTTGACCTTAGCACAGGATACAGAATATTCAGATGACATAAAAATATCTTTTTAGATGTGCGTTTTGCAGTTCTCTGATCTTAGCCTTCCACTCCATAGGCATGTTCAGCACAAAACTAGTTGGATTATAACCTGATGTAACAGTTGCACTCCTCTTGCTTTGCCCTTTAGCACTGATTGGTGCCTTCACTGATAAAACACATGTCTATTTACCTGTAAGAAACATTCTGTTTCAGTGTGACAGATTTATTTTATTGCCTAATGAAAAGCTACCTAGGATCCTCAAATAAGCACGTGTGTGCTGAATAAGTTGTAGAAAATGTGCCTAAAATTTCAATAAAATATTATTTTATAGTAATTCTTTATAGAAAGAATACTATTGTTTGAAATTGTACAGAAACTAAGAAAGTATATTTAGTTATAGCCAGAAGAAAGTATGATGCTTGAGTGAAATTATAGCCTCTGAAGTATAACATTCAGCAACATTTTTTTGAAGGCTGCTGGTTCCTTACTGCAAGTATAACAATTAAACCTGAAATCAAATACTTGTTTAGATAGCTGCACAAAATATGCCATAATAAATCAAGGAATTCTTGGTAGCATTTAGATGTCTGAAGGTGACATTACTGGGAAGGAGAAGAAAACGGGCAGTAAAATGGCAATGGGATTTTCTGATCTGGATCAGGGATGTGTAAAGAGAAGTAGCTTAGGAAGACATTAAGGGACCTTAAGCCATGTATATTCAAACAAGCACAGTAAAATCTGTGTTCCCTCTCATAGTCTTAATATTATACTTCTGCTATGCTGCAAGTAACACCTACAGTGGCACCTTTGAAAATATTTTATAATGCACTTTTGCATCATCATTTAGATCTCACACATTCTGCCAAGACACTCCACTCAAAATAAAATGCCTTATTCAAAGCACAATTGCATTCCATTGACTAACACCAGAAGGATGGGAATTGTCAGTTCCAGAGATCAGAGTCCTCTAACTACACAACCGGAGAAACTTCAGTACATGAAGCCTTCAGAGCTCATGCACAACACTCATCCAGCCTTCACTCTTTAACAAGAAAGATGCCAAGATAGATACAGAACTTTTCCCATTAAGGAACAGAATTAAGAGTTAATCTCAATTTACAGAATCTAGTTTACCTTGCTGTCTCTAACAGATAAAATTTTGACTTCACTAAAGACACTGTCAAGAAAGCAATTGAGAGATGAAAAGCCCTGTATCCCATCAGCAATGCCCCAGGGCATTCTGTCTCATTCAAATCAAGTTTACATAAGGGAAAGAAAGAACAAAGAAAAAAATGAAGGGGGTTTGGAGACATGGGGAGAGNATATATATATATAAAAATATATTTAGGAATTATTTTATTTTATATTTACCCCACATTCATCTCAACATCTGGATTTACCTAAAATAATCTCACCAAATAAACTTTATTCTGAAATACTAGAAATACTCATCTAGAGGAAAAGAGAATAAACTTAAATTTCTTTTGTCTTATTTGAGAGAGCCACCAGATTTTTCAATAGGGGAAAAAAGCAGCACTTAAAAGTGATATTGTTCTCACTGTTACACAGAAATTTCAGTCTAAAGGCAAAGTTTGCTTTTGTTCAAGCCAGTGTGAAGGCAGGTGTGATATGCATCACCATCAGCCTTATAATCATCATAACACATTGCTTTTACATAAATCTTTTCATCTCAAGCCTTTACACATTATGAACAATTAAGCCTTACAACCCCCCAGCGTGGCAGAGGTATTAAGAACCTGAATCTGCTAGGCACTTTTTCAGAACAGAGTTAACTACAGAAATTTAATTTAATAAAAAACGTGTTTAAGAAGTAAGAGCAGGGAGGCAAATATAATCTTTGTGTGTATAATCTCTGACTGAGCCAAGAGCATTTTAGAAACCCAAGGGGCCATACTCTTTGCTAGTGTCAATTAGTAAATCTATATCAATTTACACAGTGACTAAGAACTTACCCCCTAAATTTTTAAGCTACAAGACTCTAAGGAGTACATCTCTGTCGCAATTTATCAGACCATACTGCTGACTTGTGTCTTCACGTACACATGTAATCACACAAACATCTGAGCCAATATCTAGAAATGGTAAATGGAAAGAAAGATGAAATATAGATCCTCAGTTGCTTCTCACAGAGCAATGCCACCTTGGTCACAAATCTCGCTTCAGCGATTCTGCATCAGCACTCTGCATTTTGCGACATGGGCTCCATCCCAATGTCATATGCCTCAAAAATATCAAAGTAATGACAAATTTCTACAGCTGCCTTGAGCGTGCCTTAAAGGTGCTGGAACTTATCAAATGTGAAGTACTTAAAGCTTGGTTTGTGCGGCCAAGATTTTCTTCCCAGATGCATTCCAAACATTGCAGATAGCGTTTGCCTCCCGACCTGGTTAACAGCGCCTCAGTCGCACCACAAAGCATATGCCACATACATTTTTTTAGTACTTTGGATTCATTTAGAATTATAAGGTTCAACATAAATGTGAAACATCCTTCTTACGCTTTAGTCTGCTAACGAGACACAGTATTTTCTTAATGCAGAAAAAATAAAGCACCATAAATGGCAGCTGTAATCCTTCCATCAATACAGTGTGTGTTCCTAATGGAATACATTTCCAAAACAGATTTCCTGTAGGACCTTCTTATGATATCATTTTACAATGTTTAGTTTGCAAAAATTGACTACGAGAATACTCGCTATATTGCTTGGCAATGCAACATTTAATTTTATGGTGCATAAAACACATTTCTCTTAACAGATGTATCAGTTCCCTGATATCATGACTAAACTGCTTCATACCCATTAAATTCTACGTGAGAAACTAGCAAAGCTATGGCATTTATTTTTGTTGTTGTAGCAGACACTTGTACTTGCTCATAACATCATGTTTTCCCGAGTAACAACAAACAGCTTTGTTTGCTCATAGCAGACTTCATCATGTATATACCACATATATTCTTATGTACATTTGGTGGCTATGAGCAAAAAGTGTTCAAGCTATGCATCCTAAAATATGTAAGAGTTACAAGCGTTTGTAAACAAGAAATTACTAAAGAATAAATACAATGTAATATTCTTTTTTTTAAATCCACAAAAATAAATATGACCTTTGGCTTGGGAGATGTTTGCCTCCTTCCTAAGCCTGGGTTAAACATTCCATTTAATCATAACCTGACAAGATTAAATTTTACTCTGTGATTTGGAACAGAAAGAACATAATTTAACTGCAATATTAAAAAAAAAGAAAAGGATAATTATTAGATTGATGCAAAGGCATCTTCAAATATTTCAACATTGTGACAAATTGTAATTTGGACTACAAAGGAAACTACTTTAGGTCATGTTTATTTTATTTACCCAGTGTAAAAGATGCTCAGGGAGAATTTTTTCAATGCAATGACACGATGTTTTGGTTCTCATGTCTGTATTAAGAAGTCACTCATCGGGTATGAGAAATATAGCAAAGTCACACCATCATTCATAAAGTCATCGTAAACATAAGACACTGTATATTCTCTCATTTAGTACCCAGTCTTCAAGTGTCTCACTGGAAATCAGTGTACACTAAGCATAATTCAAAATGACAGTTTGCTTAACACCAAAGCATATTTCTCAAGCCAAGAATGAGATATAGATCTGCAGTGTGGAGACACATATCAGACTTGTGATTTTTTATTTTGAAGAAATTCATGTCTCCAGTTACACTTGTGCTAAGCTGAAAATTTACCTAATCATACCAGGTATACAAAATAAAATCAAAGCAGCAGCACTACAATTATTTAAATATTCTACCTCTTCACTAATAACAACTCCAGCAGAGAAAAGGAACCTTTTGATTGCTTCACCTCCATTCAAGTGAAAATAAAACAAAATTCCTGAGATCTTAAACTTAGAATGTTCTCACTCAATTGGCTGAGTACAGAAGTAATTTTTGCTGAAAAATACTTTTTTGAGTCAAATAAGGTTTGGCCTTTAAATTAAAAAAATGTATGGTTTCATTGAGCAGCAATGAAGTGGTCACCTCTAATGTACACTGACAAAACAATGCAAATTGCAGGGAAAAGATGCCTTCAGAAACTTCATGCATGCTATTGTTATGTTGTTGCCATTTTCTTATCATCCCTCCTCCCTCCCAAAGAAAATCTCTCAGTGAAATTATTAGGTGTGTTTTAAACTTCACGTAATACTGCATAGCAAAAGAAAATAAACCTCTTACAGTGTATATAATCAAGCATTAATAGCAAATAAATATTACTGCTGATGGATAGAATCAGAATAATGGTGCCCTGTTGTTACACAAAGAGAAAACCTCGAATTAAAATATACACTGGGCAGAAAGCAAGTTTCTAGTTAATTCTTGTAATTTCTAGTATCACTCTTGCATGCACTGCAGCTGACATGTCCAGAATTCAAGAGATGATGTGTCATTATGAAGCTAGAGTTCTGGGGATCATCCAGGCACCAAACAAGCTTAAGGAAAAAAAGGACAGCAGCACCAATGCTTTACAGAGCGAGACCTACTGCACAGGAATGCACAGCCTGATGTTTGTGGTTTCTCTCTTCTGGAAGGCAACCCTGAATTTGGTGTCAGCTATTTGTCCACAGAATAGATAGCAGTAGCAACAGGACAAGATTCCTCAGACTGCCATGCCTTTAGCATACTGCCACAGACTAAGGCATCCATCTAAAAGAAACCTTTTAAATTGTGGTCTATGTGGCACATTAGCCAGCACAGTAATTCTCAAGCTCTAAGGGGCTGGCAGAAGATCAAAATCTGTAGGGTAAGGTAAAGACGGTGAATTTCTTACAGTGGAGTATCAGACACAAATAATACTGGGATTTTGCTATTTCCATTAAAAAGCTCTGCTTCTTCAGGTTCCACAACCACATTTACTAACTGACCAGTTTCGGGGCATTTAAGTACACATTTATGACATTAAGTAGCTGAACAAAGATACTTAAGGAAGAACTGATTTCTTTTGTTTCCAAAAGAAGCATAAAGGAATAAGATACTTCTATATCAGTTAGACACTCAAGGGAACTCAGCCTAGGTCATTCACCTATTGCTTTGTATTTTGTTATTGTGGAATAAATCGACAAATCCAGCATCACAATACAGTTTTTACAGTGACTTACATCTACCTTTATCTGTACTGTGCCACTGAGAAGGTACATCAGTGGAATGGGAATCTTTCTCAGAGCTTGGAAGTTTGGTGAAGCAAATGAGATTACAAAACTCATCATGTGCAAAGTTGTATTCTGTGTCAAACTAAAAGTGTTGTGACAGACCAGAAGGAGGACAAATCAACAAGGTATCACATGGGAACAATAAACACTCAAAACATTCAGGCAAAATGTGATGCTACTCACTTATGAAAAAGAAAAAGATCACAGTGCAATAACACAATATGACAACCTCCAAAATAATTTTGCAGCAAAGATAAATAGAAGCAGTTTCTCCAAGTTGAATCATCTTAATCATATACACTGGCAGATAAAATTCACATACTGCACCTTTGTACTTCAATAATGTATATGTCCCAAATAAAACTGTAGTGATCATTGCTTTGCATTAATAACTACCATCCCATGCTGCCAATTTTCTTGAGCAGAGGGCAGGAACAGCTGGCATTAGGACCTGAAACAAAACTAAATATACGCTATTGTATTTGAAAAGTGTTGTAACAAAATTCATGCCTTGGATTTGCTTTTATAGCAATTCTCTTAAATATGAAACAAAAATTTAGAACACCTTTGACCCCCTTTTTTGACATCCAGCAGGTCACAGAGATTCAATGAACCAGAAATCTAACATATTAGCATTTTGAGTATGTGCCGAATTAGATCTCTCAGCTCAGGTTTAGATAGGTCGCCTTCTCTTCTGTCTGAATCCCTGGGTGTTTTGAAAATGTAAAGATACTGACGAAAGGAAAGCTGAATGTGATCTCAACTGGTTTATTGCATTGCCACCACAATAGGAAGTCTTTCTAAATCCTTGTAGTTTTGAAGCAGTCCTTTCATTTTTCTTGCTAAACGTTCTGTGGATCTACGTCTATTGTTATTAACTTGGGTGTACTCTTGTCAAATACAGTCTTCATGAGAATATGCATATTGTCTGTGTGTGTGTGTGTGGTGGAAAATATAGAAGAACTGGTTTGAGAAGCCACTGGAGTGAGAAAATAGATCCACTGGACAGTTACCCAACATGGAATTTTTCTTTCCACTCAGCCAGCCTCTGAGATTGCCATTTGGACTAATAAGAGTCTTTGGAGGAACTCCAGATTCCTTAATACACTGAAAATCTATCCTGTTGTTTCTCTTGTTTTAAATAGGCAGAGGCAAATAGTGCATTATCATCAAGTGCACTAATTGATCCAAATGCAGTGTAAACTAAATTAATGGGGCTGGAAATGCTGGAAAAATTAAACACAGCCTTCTTAATAAAGCTGAAAATAGCTTAATAAAGCTGAAAATAGGATCCAAGCATCCTAAGGCATGTTTATTTCTGTTTAAATAGATGTCTTCCTGTAGACTGTTATCAGCTCAGCAGGAGCCTTACAAGAGAGGCATTTTTCTCATTTCGTGCATTTTAAGTTAGGTTTCGGTGAAGTTCAGCCCACCTGTTATAGCTGCCACCAATCCATATAAAAAACCATAACTGTGGAGTGGTAATATCCTGAGTGCAAGTGAGCTGCAATACAGAGCTGCAAATTCAATCTAAACCTTTACCTCTAAAATGGAAGTCTGCTGCCCTATATTCCAGACAGTGAGTTACTGCACACAAAAGGATTCTTCCTTTTAGGTGCATTCTTGCACCTAAAGGAACAAGAAGGAATCAATCCTCATTAGAAAGATTTTCCTTTATATAAATGGATTGTGGAAGTCCTTGGCTGTCAGCAAGGCACTGATTCCACCTTTCTTCTCTGTTGCTGAAGAGTCCATCAGCATCATTAGGTGTCACAATGGATGGAGCTGAACAGAGCTCTGTTTGGTAAGCACACACTAAATGAGATACAAGAGGATAAAGTACCCCAGATAAATGGCCAAGGGGCCTCTGAACAGCATTTTGAATACAAGCTCTTGAGGTATTGCTGAAGAAAAGACATGCCAGATGGGCTTCAAGATGAGTGAGAATCTCCAGGAGGAAACTTCATCTAATCATAGAACAGTTTGGTTTGGAAGGGACCTTAAAGATCATCTAGTTCCAATCCCCACCCTGTCCTGGGCAAGGACACCTTCCACCAGACCAGCCTGCTAAAAGCCCCATCCAGTCTGACCATGAACACCTAAGAGAGGTGCTTTAGCCCTCTGATCATCTTAGATCAAACTTGATCAAACTTGGAGCTTTGCTCAAACTCCATGCAAGAGAAGGGAAAGATGCATTGTATTTTTCCGTACCAAAAGTTTCAGGAAGTAACACAAAGCAGAAAATAGCAGAGGAAGAAGAAAGCAAATGAAAAAAAGAAGTTGGGAAGTACAAAAGTGTGGAAATGAGAAACTGAAAATACAGACAGGAAAATGAGATCACTCCTAGATGTTTTAGATCTGACTGCCAACCAATCAACCAGAAAAAGAGAATACTGTTGGCTATACAGGAATTCTGGACACATCTTTTAATATTTAAATTTTAAACATCAAAGAGAAGTGCCTGCTGACTTTGAAAGGCAAAAAAATATCCCAATCAGGGAAAAACTAACTTGAAATTGTACAGAAATTAAAAGAAATAAAACTATCTTTGGAAAAGACAGCAAGGATGAAGTCACTTTGTCATTACGCACACAATGCACATAGGAGTAAAGCACGTCCAAAAGCAGATACTGATGAGTAAAAGGTGACCAGAACAGATATAAAGACCTTTAATCAGTTTAGAATATTAATTTTCAACTGTACAGATTATAAAAAGACTTCACCTGTAAAATTAAGCATAAAGATACTGTCCCACTAATTTCAGCACTTACAAATTGCTCATTCACTCCAGTGACTAGAGCTGTTCAAGACATTGCATGTATGTGAATTTCATAAACTGTCAGTGAAGATTTACTACAAATAACTGAAAAAGAACATTCTGCAGGTCTGGTGAAAATAAAGAAATAATCAGCTCCAATGACTACTCTTCCAAATAAACATCTAAGTTGGCAGATCAGTCTAAGTCGTAACGCTTTCAAGTCCAGAAGGCTATTACACGCTGTTGTCTTCCCCATTTATGCCCCTGGCACATCCCCAACACAGACACAGTACTGTTTAGTTACAGCTCGGCCTCTTGCACATTTAATGATGGCCACAGATGTAAGGGGTGGCAATTTGAGTGGTACAGTCCCGCAATAAAGATAACATCATATATTTCTAATATGCATCATAGCTTTTCCCAAAAGCCTGCTGCAGCTTTGATAAGTACACGTATCACAATGGACAAAATTTAACTTCCAAAATAAGTTTCAGGGGAGATATGAACAACATAATATTTCAGCTTGAAAGGAGAATGGCTAGATATTATCTACAATATTCTACAGTCCAGCTTATTCTCTTCTAGAAGAGTTGAGGAAAAATTAAAAAAAAAATCATGAGCCATTACACAAGAATCATTACAAGTGAGGGAAAAAAAAGGCTTGCACAGAAACCTGCTGGTTAAGGACTTTTAAGGTCACACCTAGATTAGCCTTGCCTGCCTGCCACAGCACGTCACACATAACACATACCTGTCGGTAATCTGGAGGTCACATTGCACATGAAGTCACCTATCCACAGGCAGCCCTGTGGATAGGTGAAGGGGCACAGAGCATGACACCTCCTGATGGCTCACAGTCTGTCTTCTCAGTGTCAAAATACATAAGCCTCAGAAGAATTAAACTGAGGAATTCAACAGAAGAAAATTCTCTTAGTACTGGATAACACGAAATGGTTCTTAATATACTGAAGCAAATAAAAAAAAAAAATATCCCACCCTGATAGCAAGAGGTACTTTAATAAAGCTGAACAAAAGGCTCACTGAGAGTAAAGTCAAGTACAAACTGGTACAGATCTAGGCTTATATTCTGATAGAGCCTTTTAGAAGTAGGAAAAAAGTCCCAAATCACAGCTCAACTAGCTCTAACTAGTCTGGTCTATCTGTACTCAGAACCTCTTCAGCTACTTCCACTCTGACCTTACTCCAACAGTTAAGTCTTCCCAATAGGGACTTCATGTATCCTCCTCATGTAAAGGAGGATTTCCTTTCCTCCCAGACATAGCTGCTGCCTGATCAAGTCAATCATACTCTGTCAGCAAAAGCACGAACTAAAGTTCTGGCTACAGCAGTGATTGCAAATCTGGAAAATATAGGAGCTGAAAAAGAGGCTGAAAGGATATCTCTGGGACATTCTTTATGTAGAAGCTTCAACAAATTTAGAGCACATCATCTTGTTGGTGTTTCTGTAAAAGTTACCAGCTGCTATGAAAAAGAGAGGAGTAACTGGGAACTAGCCAGACGCTGATGAAATGCCTCAGTTCCTCTCCAAGGCCAAAATATCCAGCAACATTCAGGCCAGGCATCATCTCCCCAGTAGAAGTTTTCAATATTGGTCATGACCAAGATAATGAACAAGGATATTAAAACTGGGCTTCAAAAATGTTTGGGTTTTTCATTTTGTTTTTGTGTTTGTTTGTTTTGTTTTTTTTTTTCTTCAAAGTGTCCCTACTTATTTTCTGCTCTAAAGTCTTTCGGGCAGCTGCATTTTCTTTACCACATCAGTACAGAAAGTATACAGAAGGCTTCAGAAATAGTCAGATGGACATACATTTTACTGCCATGGAATCGAAGTGGAATAAAGGACAATATAAACACTATGTGTCTCATACTTTTGGTGGGGTGTCCTTACTGAACAAGTGCCTGAAGAACTTCTTTCTTTCATTTCTCTGGTTTGTCTAGCCTTGGCTATGTTTGAAACTTTTGAGAAAATGACACCTGAAAACATAAGAAACTGGTAGTGTACAGGCAATCCCCAGGATATGCTGTTTCCTGTATGTGCCCCTCATACACTCACACCAAGATCTACAGTATTCTTCATTTGCTTTCACAAGAACAGACAGGAACATTTTGATCAGGAGGAAAAGTAACAGGATATTGTAGTGATGCACTCACTAGAAAGTGCATTGCTGGATTTCTGAGAATTTCAGTGGAAGCACTTGCACTCTGACATGGTAGTTCAAAATGGGTAAGCGAGATCCTGCAAATTAGTTTTCACATACCATGTTTTGCTGTTTAGTTTACTAAAGCCAAAATATTATTTTATCATAATTCACAACTTGTTAGCTAAAACCAGAGGCTAAGGTCCTATTCCTCCTCAGCTGCCAAGATGACAAATACTAGAGCTTTCAGAGGACCACCTAAATACCAAGTTCTCACCAAAAAGATTAAAAAAAAAAAACAAACAAACAAAACACAACAGGGAGGAAGAAGAAAGAAACTCTCAATCCCTGTGCACAACAGTATTTTTGATAGCAGAATTAATTCTTCCTTTGAAATCATGACATTTGATTAGTGGTAGACAGCCACAGAAGTGAGGGAAAAGAAATTGTTCTGATGCTGTATAATAAAACTGCAAATTACAGACAATTTCCAATGAGCCCATTGTCCAGACACAAGAGGAATATTCCAATGGCTATTACTACAACCCTTGAACTTGTAATTACTGAAATAACAAAAATACAATTAACCTGCAGAATCTATTTCTATCATAAAATAATCCCAGTAATATTGCAAAATTGACGCTTGTCATCTTCTGAAGTCCAGATCTGAGATTTAAATTTTTCCTCACGATCCAAGGAGAAACTGCAGGAAGGAGTGTGACTGTTTCAATTCCAAACTTGTGACCTCTTCACGGGGGTAGTGGTGGGGAGGAAGGAGAAGACAGAAGGAATTTCTACAGTTTTTGCAGGTATTAGCCAATTCCTTTTTGCCTCCTGGCTCAGCCCTGCTTTTTCTGTGGCTTGCTTGCCCATCTGCTTGAGAGCACCACATACTCAAGCACTCATACCCCTTCTGCCCAGAGCCACATTAGAGCTGACATGATATTGTGTGGAGCATGAAAGAATATCTTTCTCTAAGACAGATACTGTGTTAGTGTGATTTTAGGTCCAGAAGAAAAATTGCGTGTTTAGAATACTGAATGTAATTAGACAAAATGCAATAGATATGGCTTAGCCACTCACTTAAATAGCAAAAATGCATTTTCCTGAAACATGGGCTGCATTTTTCCCAAAAAGATGCTGTATTCCTATTTGTTAACCTGGCTGCAGCTGCAGAAAATGCTGTTGCCTTTTGAGATTTCTGCACAATAATTCTGAAATCGCATTTCTTGTCACCCTGCCGCAGCAACATTCCATTTAGCAGATATTCTCTTTTTAGTCTCTTTTGCAAAAGACATTCATTTACATCTATTTTACATGAACTAAATTTGGCATTAACTGTAGTAGACCAGATGCTTAAATGATACAAGAGCTGACTGCAGTGCTCATCTTTATTTACTGCTCTGGCTTGAGCTGTAATGATTTCTAAACATTTGCATATGTGCTGGTGAGATGTGGTGGTTTTTCTTTTTTTTTTCCCCCGTAACTTTTATTGCATGAATTTCATTTTTCCTTATTCAGGTCAGATCACTGATTTCTGATTTTAGCTTCTCTTTTCATAGTTCAGAATAAATGCAGCTGTGGACAAGCATCGATTTAATGTATAGAGCCAGCATTTTTTTCAGATAAGTACCGGATGAGTGCTGGGAAATGTTTTGTTTGGTTGGTTTTTTAAGCACTTCCCTGGTTAGATAAGGCACTTTTCCTCATTTTTCTCTGCAAACCTTGATGGATATTACATTATATGAGGCTTTTTTCACTGAGAGCTTTATTTCAATTAAAGAATAGGGTAAGCATTTTCTTGGCTTTTTGTTTGGCTTTGGTGTGTATTTTTTTCTTGGGTTTGGGGTTTGTTTTTTTTAGCTATCTACTTACATACTGAGTTCCGTGTATGTATCACGGATACATGAACAACAACAGCCACGTAAAACTAGCATCTTCAACCACAACTACCATTGCATGGATCACATCTAAGTTAACACACAGAACATATGGTGAGGAGAGAGTCAGATTTCTGTTACATGAATACTCCTGCTACCTCATCCACACAGTCATTTGTGCCACAAAAACTAACCTTCTGTTTCTCTAAACATCTAGCTTCTTTCAGAAATAAGATGTAAATGTTCTCTTCATTTACTGCTTCCCCTAAATAATTTCTTGCACAGTTTTTGTTCAATGCAGTTAACTGTTCAGTTAAACTTCTTATTCAATAATTCAATTACTAACCATGTAGAAATTTTCTCTTTTTGATCCTTTTCATTGAAATGCAATCCACATCTTTATCATGTCATTTCAACACCCTAAAATAGCACACTTCGCCTAAAAAGCACTTGTCATTTTGCACCTCTTCATTAGCAGAAGTCCTTGACCTAGTAAATACTTTGCAACTCATCACTGTCAGAAAACTGTTTCTTCCCTGTGTTTTAGAATCAAATTCATTGGCTGATAGATACTTGGCACTGTCTTGGTCTGGCAGATCAATCATCCCACCACTTTATTTGCCTTCAAGTAGAAAAAACTACATACCTGTCATGGATACCTTAGCTGTGCAGAGCCAGATCCGGCCATAGTGCCTATAAACAGGAACAGAAACTATTCCCATCCTCAAACCACCTCAGCTATTGCCACCAAGCAAGGACACCACCAAGCAGGATGTCACCACAGCTGGTATCATTCCTTTTGTGGTGCCAGGGGATGTAGCTGAGCCTGTGGGCCTTGGTGTGAGATGTCAGCAGATATTATCCCTCATGCAGATAAAGTCCCGTCCCTCTCCCAGGTGTACACAGAAGTAGTAAACCACATACATCACAGTAGCAGCTCATCTCTCACCTCCCAGTCAAGCAATACACCAATACCACCTTGCATTCTATGTTACTTCCAAATAAGAAGCCCTTGTTGTACAGAAAAAAAATCCCTGTAATCAGCTTCTAAGAGTTCTTAGGCTATTACAGTACTTAAAGTGGAAGATTAATCCACAAGGTCATACAATTCTTTCTGGAGGAGAACCTAGTGTGAAAATCCCCATAAGTCATGATTAATATATTGATTGTTAAGATTAATGAAGCATTTTTGGTATTTTGAATGGCAACCTACCATGTTATCTACCAGCTTTCACACAATGCTCTCAGTACTGCCCTCTAAACAAGGGCAACAAACCTCAATCCACCCTCACTAACTCAGTGCAAAGGCTTCCATTAAATTTCAAGCCCCAGATGAGGCCCAGAGTAGCTGTGCACAGTGAACATTCCTGAAAGTAGCACTCCATGTTTTCTTGTATAGAAGCATCAACATTGCCAGGAAGCATTTTGATTTCCAAGACTGCTTAGACCCACGAGGATCAATAGTTTCATAGACCTCAACAGACTTTGCTCAATGGTCATTCCAACAACCACAATAAAGAACTTTACCCAAAGACAAGTGTTCACAGCATAACAAATGTCATAAATCAAGATGCCTGTAAAACCTTCTGGGAACAAGGCTGCTAAAATACAAGCAGCAGACCCTGAGCATATGCGTTTTTCCAATGCCAAATGTGAAGTGTTTGTACTCAGTGCAGCAGCCGTAAACTTAACTCCAAAACTAGGCAACTTGCTTTTTTGTTGCAAGTCCCTTCCTTGAAGTTCAGGAGCACTTGATCTTTCATAACAAAGCTCTCTGCACTTTTTGGTTTTTAATGCAGAAGCTGTAATAATGAGGAAGCCTACTGAGTGCGAAGTTTCTTTCTACAGCATCTTTTGTTGCCAGTGACTGCTTTTTAAGATTACTGTCATGCTGTTGATAGACAACAGAAGTCCACTCTTCTTTTTCAATTCCATATGCAATTTACCACCTCCAAAAAAAAATGCTGTAGTCTTTCAAAAATCAGTCTTTTCAATTCATGTGTATCAGCCTACAGGAATACCTAAATAAATTTCAAGGCAAAAAACCATTCACATGGAAATTTAATATATATTCAGCCTTTTGGATTTTATCATTACCAATAAACATGGCTACTAACATGTAAGCCCATAGTAACAGATGACTAAGCAAAACAGGCATTGCAAAAAGAGGAGAGAAAAGTGTCAGTTCAACCTGAAAATTCCAACAGAGTGAGCAGTACTTCTAATCACAGAAAAACCCAACCAAATCAACAATTACAATAAGGTAACACAAAACTGATACATTCCTGCACTACAACGCTGGCTACTAGATATATATTTTCTGATCATTGTATTAATTAAGTCATTAACAACATCTCCAGACAAGTTTTTGTTCTATCTGCATCTGGATTTATGATAATAAAAAGAGATAAAGTGGAGATCTGTAAACATGTCCAAGACTCAGATGCTACAAATGGGAATAATTTCCTTGACAGCATGATATTATTAGAAGAAAGCTATGAACTATGGGCATTACAGAGGACAAAGTTTTACCCTTGCTGTAAGCCATTTAATCCCTGTAGGATACAATGATCAAGTTTAAAAAAAATAAACATATGTCGTACTACAGTGGGTGGTGCTGTCACAACCATTTATAAAGATTTTCTACCCATTTTTGTGCTTGACACACAGTTTTGCTATCTAACACAAGCAATAATAAATTATTCTCCATTTACAATTGCTAGGAATACAGAACATGAAGATATTCTGCACTGGTAAAGATGACAAGAAGGAACCTAAACTGAAGCCCAGATCCACAGAGATGTTTTCAGAAACTGCAAGCCTCTTGTTAAAACACCATCTCTAGTCCCAGTTTCTGTGATTCCCAAGACCTTACTCTTTGGGAAACTGATGCAACAGGAGAATGTAGAATCCTTTGCACTCCATAAACATATCACTGCCATAAACTCCAAGGGTTTTCTGTCCTTTTTACCACATGAGCTTCTGGACTGCTATTCATTGTACTATGGTTTTAAACTGTGCAATTTAAACCAACACAACGCAGCAAGCAGTAAGGTCCTAAAGTTACAGTTTATGTCATTAGCACTAATATCCAAGTGTTTACAAACTTGGCTCTACTTATTTTTCAACAGTAATCTATAAAACAATACTTGCACTGACAAAGAATAACCTTTTGTTTCCAGATGCCTGTCCTGCTCTCCAGACATGCAGAAGCAGGCTGCCTGGACCTATGCCAAACCCAAAGGGAGACTCTGTACGGAACAAAATTACTAATTCACTTCCACCCAGGAGGATCTTACGTGTTCTTGGGCATTTAATCTCTTCCATTGGTTCTTATAACATGTAATCTTTTAATCCAGCACAAGTTTTATCAGCCTATTGACTTCATGGATTGTAGTAAACTACTCAGGTACTTGCAATTAAGAATGGCATTTCATGACTCCAGGGAGAGGGACATAATGAAAATAACTGTGCAGAGAACTTCAGTAGCTGCGCAGAGGTCCCTGGAACACACCAGGGAATTAGGGCTTACCAGTCTCCCCCGATACTGCATGGCTCTTTTCCACATATTTCTCACAAATGAAGAAAAGCCCTCACAACCCTATGAGCATATCAACCATTCCTCGTAACCTGCTTAGAATGTGTATTGCTCGCCTCGTATGCTTCAGCTTCCTGTCCAGCTCCACAAGGTGTATCAATGTAGCTATAGATGCTTACAACCCACCTCAGGCCCTGTTTCTGGATCCTGTGGATGAATGAAAGCTCTGTTAGCACCTGCATTAAGCTTTAGATCCTGACCTGTGCTAAACATAGACCTTCTGTCACTTGAAGGTCAGAAATAGAAAAAAGAACGAGCTGAACTTATTTTATGTGAAGAGTTACTGTATTTGTACCATTTCCATGTAGACTCAGAGAAGGAATAAACACAGTCTCTCACGACATAAAACAAAAGCATCACTTGAGAGAGAAAAATCTGCTGAGATACAAAACAAACTCTAGGGAGATAAATCCCAGTGGTCTGAGCACCATGGATGAGTGAGTAGAGCTGTCAAGACAAAGAGAATTGCAGAAATGGTCTGCATCTATCACCACCATCAGCTGTGTCTTAGTGGTGGATCACTCCCTTTCAGGGTAGATTAAAATGTAGGAAGTAACTCTAAGGCTGATTACTTAAGTCCAGACTGCAGTGGGTATCATTTTATTTACTGTATTTTGTTACTGGGAGTAATTAGAGTAACCTTATTAGTGCTTTCAACAATGTAAGTGTACATTTCCTATATCACTTCATCCTTCTAATTTTTAATTTGTGTTCTTTAAATCATATGCTTTATCTTACACAGCATCTTACTTGGCAACACTCCTAAACCTGAAACTGAGCTGTAAAAACCTAGCAGAGGAATTGTTTCATCCTTTCATGAAATACAGATCTCTAGAGCTCATCCATGCTGAACAGCAAATTGATTCTCCCCTGGACACTCAGGGATCACATTGGCATGGCTCTCCATATTGGATCTTTGATATTTATGTTTCATATCAAAGATGGGACAATCAACAGCATAGAGTGACCCCCATAACAACACCAAACAGGTGAACTGCTACATATGGACTCACATAGGTCATGGCAAGAGTTCTGCCAAGAACTCTGTACGCTGTTATAATTCATTTCATTTCTTACAGACCGGATATTTAAGTCCATCTTTTTACCACCTTTCTCAGCTTTTACCACAGTGTTTTTTTTGTTGTGTTTTGGTTGTTGTTTTTTTTTTTTTTTCTTGATTGCATGATGTAGACAATATAGTTTCTTCTTGCTCTTTTTCTATACGGACTGTAAGATTCAGAATTTTGCTTCTTAAATTCATACATTTTAATTAAAAGAAAAAGTGTAAAATACTAGACTGTCAGACATAATTAAAGCTAATACAGCGTTCCAGATCAGAAACTCTAATTAAGTTTCAGTATCTCCTATAGCTAATAATCACCCCAGTCAGCAAATATCACTGATGAAGCCCTCCCCCCTCTTGCCTTTCTGCCCCTAAGGCATTGGTGCCCCAATACTTAATTGGAAATTAAGCATATTCTCACTGTACAAGTTGGCCACACTTGTACTCCTATTTAAAGTTCACAATTAGAGATGCTTCTAATATTGGAAAAGAAACAATCAGCGTAAGAGAAAAATATCTTTCTTTAAAAGTGTAAAATAGACATTCTGTGAGCAGCTTTTGTGGCAAAGAATTCTGAAATAAATTCTGTAACGTTCCAACAAGAACATTCACAAGTTTCTTTCTTGGGAAAAGGAGACAGAAGGTGAACAACCAAAAATGAAGACGATGAGAAAGACATAAAGGTTCGTGCAGACAAGAAGATGAAGATAAGAACACTAAAACAGATTGAAAAAATAAAGTCAATTTTTTAGTGGTGGCCCAGTAACAAAGTCTAATCAAAATAATTGATCACATTTTACAAGTTTACTGCTAGTCATTGAAGCTAGGCCTCCTGGAGTTTACAGCCTGCCCCTGCCAAGGAAATGGCAGTTTTCCTTCTTACTGACAGTGTTACACCATGTATAAACTGAGGTGTGGACTTCTGCCTTTAGATCTGTCAATCTAGATTTCATTTATACTAAATCAACTAGCAAAGAAAATACTCCAACAGTTTCAAGTAAGTGTCTCTTTGGTCTGTGACAGTACACTGAATTTAAAATATATTCTTAATACATTCTAACCGAGAAGACACTAAAGGGGCATTTCTTCCTAACAGTTTAGTATTTAACTATTCATTTAATTTAACAGCATGTATTTTTCAAAAATAAATAAACCAAATACACTGAGGTATCCTTCTACCCAACCAGCTAAAATGCAAGGCTAACCTCCAGCATCACATGAAAGCAAAAGAAATGCTGTCCTGGTGGTGAAGCAACATTTTATGTTGCCAGCTGGGAGACTCAGAAGAAAAAGTGACCTTAATATACTCTTTTACTGGAGCTAGTGGAAAATAAATGCACTGAAACAGTTAATATGCCTCATTCTGTGGAAAGACAAACTGAAAGCCTTTGCTGTGCAACTCAGTTAGCTGGTTGCTCTGTGAACCAGTATGAAGCACACCCACAGGTCCTGCCTTTTCAGGCAGAGGCTCCTGGGCAATAACAGCAGTAATTTGGGAATCAGAAAAAAATGAAAGAAAATTTAAAAAAAATAATAATCAAAGACAGTCTGAAATAACTCCAAGGGCTAGAGTCTGTCCCCTGGCTGTGTCATTAAAATCAGAAAGGGAAATATGAGACATGAAGGGAAACAGACAGTTGCTTTATGTTGTTTCCTTGGATTACCCTGTCTGCTGTTTCTCACAAGCCCACACGCTGCCGTGATGGCTGCGGGCAGTGACAGGCATTAGTAACAGACTTGCTTCCATGCCCTTATTAACTGGTGTTCTAAGGCACTGACAATAACGTGTACAAAATACAGTCTCCATTTGCTCTGTGTACAGAAGCATTGACCTTGTGGTTAAATCGGGGTTCCTGCAGGGGAGAGTAGACAACTTTGACCTGACCTATCCAATTGACTTAAAAGCTGAGCAGAGCATGGATGAGGTCTGTATCTGCCTCCCAGAGCTACTGAATTTGCTTGACTCTCCCTCCCCCTACATATTTATCAAGTCAATATTGATCACATTCCACAAAAGCATACGGGGACCAAGCAACTCAGCAGTGCAGCACTGCAGCACAGAACCCACACAACCCGGATCTGAAGGGATCAGAAGATAAAGGCTGATGAAAGCAGACAGCCCATCCATACAGACTGCACTCAACATGCCAAGTTTAGTATTGCCCTCGCCTATCACCACAACCACAGTTGTATTAGGTGATCTTAGGGGTGTTTTCCAACCTGAGTGATTCTATGGTTGTACAAACAACACCACAAAAGCTTGTGTCAGTTTCAGAAAACTTGTCCTAACACAGAAATTCCATAGAATATGTTGTCAATACCTCAGTCAAAAAGGGAAATATCATTACATCATACTTTTCCCATGATCCAAAACCCAATTAACTGCTGTCACAATCACACACATCTCAGTGCACCAACACTGCAGTATTCAGCTATACAGGCTTCCTACCAGATAATTTTGAGATTCAACTCTTATACCTCTTCTCACCTACAGAAGGTATTCAAGTAATAAAAGCCACAAAAAGCTTCTCCATATTTTAACAATTGATCACAGTGTCTATTTAACTACACCATGAAAACAGTTACGTGTCAAAAGAAGCCAGAGTCAACTCTCTTTCTGATTTGTGGCTTATATAGTTCTCATTTTCTTTAAAGTCATTGACCAGCTCAACAAATTATTACTGTTTTGCACTGAAATGTATTTCAGTTTCCTACATTTGATTTAACAATATAAGTTCTGACTTCTAACAGACATTACCGAAGAAGGAAACTTGTAATAAAACCATATTTTGGCAATGCAGCAGGAATATTGCAATTGTGTTGCACAAACACTTCTTTCAGCATTGTTTAAATACAATAACTACATAGGGAGACTAATAAATATGACCTGCAAGGATTAGATATGAGCCTTCCAAAGCTCTGCACTGATTTTGGGTTTGGAAAAAGTCACATTAAGCTTTGCATTGCTTCAAACTTACAAGATCTATGTGTCTTCATGCCATTTTATACCCAAGTACTCACTTCCCTGCATACTTGAAATGATGCAATAAAGAAAAAATAAGAAGAGTTTTCATGTCAGCTAGTCAACATTGCAAGTGAAATGCATATAACCCTGCTAGCAGAAGATATTTTTGTATGATGTATCACAAATATAATTATCATACATTCATGAGAAAGTTTCACCTGACTTACTGGAAGACTTCTGAAATTATTACAGTTTAATGAGAGACACCTAACATGACTGAATAAGGTTGATTACTTAACTGGGGACTTCCATGAAAAGGCAGGTAGGCTGGGTTCAACAATAACTCTGATAGTTATATTAGCAACTTAATTACATAAAAATAAACCTGACAGAAAAAATACTAAATTGACTTCAGGTTACTGAATAGAAAGGAAAAAACAGACCTTTCACAATGCTCCAGAAACAGACCTGAAGAAGCACTGATCAAGCAGCAAGAAACACTGCTGGAGGCAGGAAAGCAGCTGGATCCTTTGCTCTGAGAGCAAATCTGAGCTCACACAGCTCAGGCCAGCCCAACACATGTGGGCCTCAGTAGGTCCCCAGCTTCCTGACCCCAGTGCACTCTGCATGCTTTGGCCATCACAGGACAACTGGAGCTGCCCATGACATGGGGCCATGCTCCACCACACAGTACGGGGATGCTCTCAGGCATCTCCCTTTTCTGAGTGTAAGTGGAATTCAAATACCATTGCATTTTCACATCTACAGCCATTTATCACTGCACGTGCTAAAAATGCCGTGCTACAGCCTCTGAATGGGTCTTCAACAGAACTCATGAACAAATCTCATCATTCACATAAATGTTAATAACTGCCTGCATAGGCACCAACTTCAGCATCCTCATCTACTGCACATTTTGTAAACTGGTGTGTTACCAGCTGTAGGGCTGAAATAATTTCCCTTAAATTACAAGTATTTTTATCCTTGTACAGCAGAGTCAGTCTGTGGATGAAAGAATGCTTAAGTGGCTCAGCTAAGTGGAGATAAATGTTGCTTTTGCAGTACATTGAAGTTGCCAATACAAGACACATGAATGCAAGCTACTACACTTCAGAGAAATCAGTCCTGCGGAGCATTCAGCGGTCCACTATGCTACAAATAAACAGCAGTAAGAATCAGAAGAGTACAGGTATTCTTTAAATGGCATGAACAAATTCTTAATCCTTTTTTCTTACAATATCTGCACAATTTCATAAGAAGTAGCAGCTAAGCTCTTGCAGCAGCTAGAAACATTATCTGCCAAATGTAATTTTCAGGGCAAGAACAGACTATTTATCCTCTTACTTATTATCTCATTAACATGTGCCTACCATGTCTACCTAGAACACATGGGAGCCTGACTGGACCTGTTTGCTATGACCTAGGAGACCGTTTACAAGGTTTATCAGGGTCACAGCATCAGAAAGTACATTAAGGTACCTAAATTCCGATGCAAATACGCTACTCCAGGTTTGCTAACATTCATCTCAGTCTCATTCTGCAGCACACTTTATTTGCGCTGAAGGGCAGAATATTTCTCAGTGACTGCTGGAAATGGCATATCAAAATGTATATCATGCTTCTGTTTACTGTGCAATCTTCAGTTTTAAGTACTCGGCATAGAGAAAGGCTGCTTACAAATTTCTAACATTTACCTTTATCAGCGACAGTTAATTATGCTTGTTTTCATGCAACTGATTTCATGCATTAGGTATAATTTCCTGTATCACTACGTGTAGCTCTCCCCAGTAGACATGCAGACCAAGAGGAACAGTAATGAAAGTAACACACAAGGGAAAAGCAAATAGGAAGATTCAAAAAAGCACAATGCATAAACCTTTGGCACAGAATGAGGTGCTATCAGCTGGAGTAAGTGGAAAACAACCTGCCTCAGTCTGTGTATACTCCCAGTCTCATTGTCCTGAAGCCCAAGTGCCCCCAGGTCCTGCCTGGGAGTCCCACAGAAAGTGCTGACTTCCTCCAAGAGCCTCTAGCCTGAAGCCATACAGGTCCACTCAAATCAATATGAAGTAGACACTTCATCACCAATGCCCTGTTTAACTGTTTGCTGCTGAAACACTCATTTTTATTTTGGCTCCAACTACTCCTCTGTAATGTCACTGAAAATTAGTTTCTAAATCTTCTGAGAATACACTATTTGCTAAGGATTCACAGACATGCAATAGGTGGATTTGACTATTCAGTTATTCTTTCTTCAAATGCCTTGCCTTGATACCCACAGCAAAAGATGAATGCTCACTGTCTGTGTTTATTCTAACCTGTCTGCTGTAGACACAGAAAAACATATTCAGCATGAAACTAAAAAACTTAGTGCCTAATTATGTAAGTAGTCTCACTGGAGTCAATCACTTACTTTTAGTTAGACACATACCTTGCTCACTCAGGTCGAAAATTACCACATTAAGAATTTTCTCACTTGCCTCTCTCTGAAGGCTAAGGGAACACTGCACTGTGCATGCAGGACTGATTTGATTACCCCAATCTTTTATTGGGAGATAACGTATGTCGTGGCAATGTCAGACAACTATTGTTTCCTTTGTTCTGTTCAGAGGGAGGAAATAATAGGTGTCAAGAAAGCAGTACAACTATGTCTCTCAGTAATAAAAGTGGCATATTAATGAGAATCTGTAAACCATTATAATTAATGCACGGGAAAGGATATTGCCTGTTAAAACTCTGCAACTGTTCCAGTAGCTCCACACCCAACTGCCATTTTATTCCATTCCAGGGCTTTCCACTCACAGCAGCTTCTTCGCAAAGCCATCAGACGCTGTGAAATCATATGCTCAAGGGAATGGGCAGATACACTTTAATAGTACAAGTGACAGTCAAGAACAGTTATCCAGTCTGCTCATCAGTGGCAGCCAATGCATTGCATAATCTATGGAAGGCATATACGCATATCTTTAAGGGTACAACATAATTAAGAGGCTACAGAGGAAGACGATATGCACAGAGGGAGGGCTATGTATTGCTTCTACTCTTTTAAACAAAGATACATTTGTGAATTTTACATATTTTTAACATGTCAAGCCCTGCTTGATGTGCCTGTGTAGCTTGTAGCCCTCAAATAAACAGTTTTGAAGTTTAGCTTCAAAAATCCTGCCTGACAATTCCTGTCTTTAGGCACACAGCCAGGAGAAGGGGGTGGGTGGGGGGGTGGCAGAGGGAGTGGAGAAAACTGCAAGTACCATCAAGGTGACACAGTAAGATGCTTGAGTATTTATCAGCAGAATAATAACATGCATCATGCAATTCTGGCCCTAAATATATATACCTAAATAAAGACTCTGCTTTTATGACACACAAATTGTTCAGTTTTACTCTTGGATTACTGAACTTTAAATAGCGTCGAAAATTGGGACCCCTTCAATTCCCACCTCTACTTAGTTTACTTTAACTTGTAATTCCCTCTGCATGTAATGTGTTCTAAGCTATTTCAATTCACACTCTTCCTGTAGTTCATGTACTGAATCCACCTAATAATTCATTTTGATGATACAATCTTCAAAGCACCATTTGTTGATGTTTTAGTACATACTGGAATAGATTCTTTTTCATTGCAACATTTCTTTCAGGTACCATTTGCAGTATACTGTTTAAGCTTGCCATTAGTCTCGTACTCAGCATATGCTCACTTAGTATAGCCACATTTATTATTTTTATCATTAAACACTTTAGATAAGAACTCCACACACACACAGGGGTGCCTCAACTTTTCAGCATGTTGCAGAGGCTAAAACACCAGCACAACTGTGAAACAGTTGAACTGCAGATTCTTTCCAGATAAAAATATGCAATTTGTCCCACCAAACATCCTGCATGGCTTCCACATTTGCCACTCCCAGTGCTGCACAAATAAAGGCAATCTCCAAAGGTAGTAAGCCAACTAATGTAACTCATGCAAACAACGTAAGCAATACCTGCATGCAGGACAAAGTTTTCCTTCCTGTGAAATGGCATTTTCAGTAATGTCAACTAAACCATTTGTAATTACATTTTCCCTGTGCTGGACATCTACCAGAAGCTGAATTGTAGCAAAAAATCCAACTCTTTCTGAAAATAAGTAACAGGTGAATTTTATTTGTTTAGACTTTCCTTGTCCCTGGGCCCCGACTGACACAGAGATTTGCAGGATAGGCCTTTTGCCTTGTCTCTGAATCATCTCGGTTTGTAAATGTTTAATCGCACCCTCTTCCAGCATTCCTCATATTTCACAATGGTGCGTGAACCAGACCAAGACAGGAGAGGACAAAGCCACAGAGGAAAGATGCAGATGGAGAACAGAAGGAAGGGTAAGACTCTGAGGACTGCAGGAGCCACAGAGAGGAAAGTCAACTGCAACACACTTGTCTGGGAACCTGGAACTGAACCCCTTTTCCCACTTCCTCCTCCAATGGCAGGACCACAAAGAGTAACATCATCCTCCTCGAGTCATGAAAAAACGTAAGCAGGAGACAGAGGTACAGGTTCTTGCCGAAAACCTGGACAAAAGCTTGAATAATTACACCACCACACTACACTGACACCAGAGAGCTAATGGAAGGGCAGCTAAGGTATATTTTCACTCCATTGCAATCATTTGATAAGAACAATATAGACTGATTTCTGAAGGGCTTGGTATCATCCTAATGTTTAATCGCACCCGAGGACAGTAGCTAATAGTAACAGGGTCACACAAAGAATGACAGAAATAATAAACACTGAATGCTTACTTTCAGGACTTCATCTCCTTCACTGATTGACATTTCTATACTGTGCACTGAATGATGCAGAGGGATCAAAAAAACCCCCACGCCTCCTGTGATTTTATCAGTAAGGACTCTATTTCAGCAGAAGCAGCAAGAGACTTCAGACTGAATAGGTGACCTAAATTTTAAATATCTCCAAAGGTTTGATTCTGGAGTCTTAATGTTTCTTTTGGTTTGATTCCTTTGATGTTTGTAAAATACTTTTGATAGTTTCTGTGGAGAAATCACAGCCCAGTGGTTTAGGAACAGACCTGTCAATCTGGGAACAGAATCTGAATCATGGATCAGGTACTGACTGTGTGTGCCACATTTGACAAATCAATGTTTTTACCTTGGTTTAATGTAGTGGGGGAGATTCATAGGAATGGGAGGCCAAAAGAAGTTTTCCAGCTGGAGTCTATTCCACTGCTGTGGTAAAGAATATCTTCACAAACACTGTCTGAAAATCTCAGTGAATCCTTTGCACAAATAAAAAAATACATGAATAAATGGCTAATACTATCCTTACCCAAAAGTGATTTCTCTAATAATAACCTTGTCCAGAAGACCATAAAAATAAATCAGCTATGTCATTCCAGAGGGCCTATTAGCCCAGTATCCTCTCTCTCACCACAGTCCATAATGAATGCCAAGGGGAAGAACAAGGCAAGGATGTGGTGACACTGCCCTAAGGATTCCCAAGGACCTTCCTCAAACCACATATTGTGCACCCACTAGTTCGGATTTTCTTCCGACTTGCAGAAGATTTTCCAATCTGTCTAGCCTCCTCCCCTCCCTGTGATCAAGGTTTCTCCAGATAAATTGTGATCTGTGGGAAAAAGCACTTCCTTCCGCAGTGGCTGCATGGCAGTGCTTCTGGGGCCAGAAACAGTAATAGTGAATGAAGGCTTTGAATGAAGGGTGTGTTTGAAGACTTAATAGTTGATAATTTTTGTTCAAATTTGAGATGTCAATAGTACAGGATGAACAAGAAAACTACTAATTTGGGTAACACAAACAAACCATTCTAGTAGCATTAGAAAGTTGCTTCTTGACTTCAGAAGACTCTGGATTGGGCTCAATCCTCAAGGAGTTGTGTGACAGTGACCTGGGAGATGATACACCTGCTGCAACCAGGAGGAGTTACTGATTGAGATGATCTTGAAAACACTGCGGAAAGTAAGCATGTATGTTGAAGACATTAAATATGAAGTCAAGCCTACTGCAGTTGCTCTGGACTGGGTCACTTTTTCTGCAAGTACAAATCAGCTTTTACATTACTATACTCTTTATAATTAGCTATAAATCTAAAGCAGTAGAACAACCTGTGACAGAAAAGAGATCGGGATCTGGATTCTCACAAGCTACATCAGTCATGGGGTTTAAATGATCTGTTTCCATAACTCATGTGCATTCTAAATCATCTTGAACAATCTCACACATAGAGCAGGATGCAGTCAGCAGGAAATATTGTGCCCTTAGAGAGACTGTAAAACTGGACTACATAGTGGTGGATATGTACAGCTTAACTCTTAATACAAAAATAATTATGTATTTTGACATCTTGCACGACTAAGTCTAGGCAATGATGCTTTATGGGTAAGAAAAAGCTATCATAAATAATCTTAATTTAATCTGATTTATTTAAAATTATTACAGTCCAAAACCAAACCAAAGACAACATTAGAACTGAAGGAGCTTAAAGAGTATGTGACAAATAATTTACAAATGGAGTTTATGTACTCAAAATCCAAACAGAATCATAGAAATTATAATGAATGTGCCACACATACTAGTTTTAGAATTAATAATCTATAAGAATTCTAATTGCACATTTGTATAACTATACATTGGTTTAAAATTATTAAATCAGATATATCTAGAATGCTTTACCCAGGGGTGAATGCTATGGCATTTTCCATGTGCTGACACCAAAAAGAATGTGAATGCACTTAAACTGCTTTTGCAGTGATTTATTCACTACATATTAGGTATAAAAAACTACAAAGCTTAAGACTGTGTCGAATTAAGATGAGAATCTTGGCATGAGTCAAAACTCCCATATTCTTTCATCAGACTTGTGAATATTGCACCGAAACAGCGATTAAACCACAATAAGGTGTATCAACCACTGAAAGCCTTACAGCTACAAAAATTAAAGGCTACAGGGAAGGATGTGTTCCTTTCCACTTCAGTCTTGCCCTACATATTATAAGGCACTCCAGTGCTCTGGTAAAGACTTTCAACTTCATCTCCAACAGACACACATGCAAAAAACATAATCCTAAATGCAAGTTAGTCACCTTAGAGTGGGCTGATATGCTTAATATCAAGATATCAGCATGTCTGACTGTCCCGCATTGCTCACATTTAAAGTTCATCTACCTCAGCATTACTGAGTCAGTGTAAAAGAGACACAGCAAAAGCAGACAACCCAGCACAAAAATAATCAAAGAGACTGATTTTTCTTCTCCTTCTTCAGCTCTTACTAAAAATACTCTTGAGTATTTTTCATAGCAGGTGAAATTTCATAAATTATGAAAATTACTTTGTCTTTAGTCAGCTATTTACTACACCATCACTATACTATTGCCTACACATTGGAAAATATACAATTTCTGCCACAGGCACATCTTTCAGATTATCAAATATATTTCAGGATAAGAATCACTTTAAGAAATACCTGCATGGAAACAAAGAAGAAACCTGAAATGAAAGAAAGCTCTCACATTGTCATTGCTTAAAAAAACATATCCATCCACCTAAAGTTTGTGATTAAAAGTGTAAAATAGGCCACTTTACTGTTTGATTTACATCAAACACTAGCAGTTTTCAAGCCTGTGACGTACTCTGGTTGTTAGTAAACATTCTGAGTGTGTTGTGAATAATAGATATAATCACATTAAGTCTTTACCTTATAAAAGATCAAAGTACCTGTTCAAAATCTGGTTCTTTTTTGGTTCAAGTTCCGAATAATTTATTCATTAAATGATCAGTAAATTCATCAGTAAAAACCACACTTCCAAACATGCCTTTCTGGGTAAATATGTACAAAAACCTCCAGTACAATTAAAAAAAAATAATTTGGACTTCCAGATTACACCAGAACTGAGCCACTTAAAAGTAATGTTTTTCATCTTTAAAATAGACCAAGTTGTAATCCCTTAAGTGTCTCCTGTGAAATGCTGCAGAAGAATGTAACAGGGGAAAAAAACCCATCATATTCTATACTCTGGCACAAATAAATCTTTCTGCAGCCTGAATACTAATTAGAATAAACACTGTTTTGATTTTTATTTCACAATACCTGATGCTTATCTGCCCAGGCATCAGTCATATTGCACACATTTGCTTTAAGCTTTATGACTCTAAACCCACCTTATTTAATCATTCTAATAAATCTGCTCCTCAGGAGAAACCATTAAATGAGATATTAATAACACACTTAAAATAACTGTTAGTCAGACTATACAAGTGAAATATAGAAATACAATGAAAAATATTTGCACTTGTTTTAAGTGCTATACTTCTGTTCATTCCCCACTACAGACATACGTGGAAGAAAAAGATTAGCAAACACACCTCTTCCATGTTTCAGAATTGTCCCGTTGACCATCTGAGTATGCTCAAGAACACTTTTATTTCTCTGATAATATGTGGAATAAAATACCAAGAGCTAGGGCAAGTCGTGTATATTACGTCTAGGTCTCCCCGTACAAAAGGAAACGATTGCAAGTAAACTTTGATGGTGACTTGTACATTGTTCACGCTGAAAAGTCAGATCTATAGCTCCTACAAAATCTGGTGAGTGGGGGTTGGTTTGTTTGGTTTAAGACATGTAAACCCAAATGTCATCAAATATTTTCAGAAACCTACTGATATTTCAATATAACTTGGCTCGTTTCTTTGACTTCATTCTGTGGTACAAGCACAAACTCTATAACAAACACCTGCTGAACTGTAGAAGTGACTTTCCCACAACAAATATTCTCTAGTTTCCATCTCACTAAGGTAAAGTAGATGGTGCAACATGAGATCCTCTTTGTTTTAACAAACAGCACATCCCACTTCAACTTGTCACTTGCACAGCATGCGGTCCAAGTCTGACAAGAAGAACTGAAACTAGAACTTACTAAGACAAAAAGCAAAGATGTTTTCGCTGTACACGGGAAGACCGTGTGACAGAGGATGAAAAGAAGGTGGAGTTACTGAGTGCCTTCCTTGCTTCAGTCTTCTCTGCTAAGACCTGCCCTCAGGAATCCCTGATGCTGGAAATAAGTGTGAAAACCTGGAAGAAGGAAGTCTCTCCACTGGTCAGTAAGGATTGGGTTAGAAATCACTTGCATAAACTGAACACACACAATTCCATGGGCCCTAATGGGCTGCATCCACAAGTACTGAGGGAGCTGGCTGATGTTCACTCTCCATCCTTTTTGAAAGATCATGGAGAACAGGTGAGGTGCCTGAGGACTGGAAGAAAGCCAATGTCACTCCAGTCTTCAAAAAAGGCAAGAAGGAAGGCCCTGGTAATTACAGACCAGTCAGACTCACCTCCATCCCTGGAAAGGTAATGGAGCATCTCATTCTGGAGATCATAGCACATGGAAGAAAAGAAGGTTATCAACAGTAGGCAGCATGGATTCACTAAAGGGAAGTCATGTCTGACTAAACTGATAGCCTTCGATGATGGTGTGATTGAATGGATGGATGTTGTCTACCTTGACTTCAGCAAGGCTTTTGATACTGTCTCCCATAACATCCTTGTGGGAAAGCTCAGGAAGTAGGGTTTAGAA
>VWZY01013678.1:16617-74041 GCA_013399075.1 Chloroceryle aenea | reverse complement strand
TACAAAGATGATTATGGGACTGGAACATTTCTCTTATGAGGAAAGGCTGAGAGTCTTGGGGCTGTTTAGCCTGGAAAAAAGACTGAGAGGGAATCTCATTCACATATACAAGTATCTGAAGAGTGGGTATCAAGGAGAAGGGGTCTTTTCAGCTGTCCCCTGTGACAGGATGAGAGGTAATGGTAGCAAGGTGAAACAGGAATTTTCACCACAACATGAGGAAAAACTTCTTCACTGTGGAAGTGACAGAGCCTGGAACAGGCTGCCCAGAGAGGTTGTGGAGTCTCCTTCTCTAAAGACTTTCAAGACCAGCCTGGATCTGCTCCTGCGTTGGAAGTGGGGGTTGGACTCGATGATCTTCAGAGGTCCCTTCCAACCCCTACCATTCTATGATTCTATGATTCTACACATTTTCCAGCCTCCCAGACTCAAGCCCTGCCAAGATTTCACACAGAAAAAGCTGCAATACACAGACCAAGAGCCTCTCTAGTCTAAATACCGTATTTCTCTCTATATTCAGTATCCCTGGCTCTTCAGCTAGAGTCATAACAGTCATTTTGTACATGACAGAGTTCAACTCTCATACACACTACCCTGTCTACAGGTGATGGGTTATTCATAAACCTGGCCACCCCACGAAGCTAAGACTTCTTTGGTCTAACCATTGCCACTAAACACTGATTCCCCACAAGGTCCATCCTCACAGGCACACTGCAAAGTGCCACGTTATAGCAGGTACTCATTTGCCCATCACACTTATGTTTAGAACATTCAGTAACTAGACCAATTTTTATCACCTTTCCCTTCTACCCTCAGGTAATTTCCTTGATGCTGCACTATTAAATCCTACCCCAAAGTTTAGTGAAATTGCTCCAGTTGTCCTTATGCCACCCTCACCTATGAATTCTATAATTCAATTATGGAATTGCTATGGTACGAAAAGAAATTAAAAATCAAATTGAAGTGTTTGAATAAACACAACATTCAAGTAAAGGACATAGCATGAGTCTTCTGTTACGCACCTACAACTTCTCCTATTTCCCAAGTCATTCAGTTCTTTTGAATTTTTCAATATTTCCTTCATAGGGAAGAGCAACATAAGAAATCTGTAGATTCAGAATCTCTCTTAACTAGTTATACTTCTGTCCTCTGTCTTTAATGCTCTATTTTCTATTTAGGTCCCCCTATTTTAATTTATAAAGTAATCCTAAAATATAATCTGTTTCTGGGTCCAGTATTTTGTCAGATTTACTAATGGTGATGGCACAGCATTGACTTGCCTTCATCTCCCCTCAAAATTTCAGTGTCTTTCTGAGGTCCAAAAGCACACTTCTTACAGTGAAATTGAGACCAGCTGCAGCGAATAAGTCATACTTGCCTCTATTATAGAGGTTCACCACCTATATATTGGTAATTATGTATTTATAAAGATTTTCTTGTGTTTATCTCTACTACTCTTTCTGTTTTTAGGTCACAAACTATGGCAGTATCTATTTTAATGTGCATTTGATCTTGGTGCATGCCTTTTTCTACCACCTTCATCACAGTTTCTCCATCTAATTTGACACAATTCAGTCCTTAATTGCATGGTCTCGTCTACCACATTTACAGTAAAGTAATTCCTTATGCATGATTTTTTTTTTCTAGTCAAGAAGTGTGACACCCTGATAATACAGGTTTTTTTAAAAAAAATATTTGCTTTCCTCTTCAACATCTGGTTTTTGTTTTTATTTCTAAATCCTCAGCAATCATAATATTCATATCCAGATTATTTCTCTCCTTTTCATTTCTCCATACTTTTCACAAAAAATGCAAACATCACGAATTCCTGACAAAGTAATTTCATTATATTTACCAGTAGTTCACCATGCAATTTAATTTAAATACACATACATTTTATTTTCTGAAATACAAATAACAGCATTCTGTTGTTGGGTTGTTTTTTTTATAAGGACTATCACAATAAAATCAAAGAGGAACATTACACTACTTTTATTTTTTATAACACTGCTAAAATATATTGTTGAAATAGCTTGTAGAATCAGGCACAAAGACAGACTTTTTCTCATCATAAAATTATCATTCTTCTATTTATGGTTTTGCTGGACAGTATTATTAGGAATTCTTACTGAACTACAGGTACATTGTTTCAGCATTGTATCAGTTTTGTGGATGTGCACATCTATAATGTAAACATTTATAAGCACTTACAGATAACTGAATGAGAAGAGAAATTTTATCATATCTCAGACAGTATTACATTAAACTCATTACCTTGTCTTATATCTAGTTTTTGTCCCATTCTATATTGCCTGAATATAAAGTGTCTACAAGACAACATAAACTTTATAGTTTTCCTGGCATGTTCACACCTCCTTTCTTGTGCCAGCCCTAGCATTTGTGCAGGCAAACTGCTGTAACTGATAATGTATCACCATTAAACTTAGGTAAAAAAAGGCAGCAAAAGTGGTGTTTCCATGCTCAATCTTACAACTCCAAACTTGTAAAAACCTCAAGTGACCACAGAGCCACAGGCTGAGAAACTCAGACAACCACTACTTTACACTAAGTGCTTTATTATCTAAACTGCACAACTGTAATATTAGCTGGTGTGCAGGAGTAACTATTCCATGCAGTGTCAGATTATTCTTACTCCCAGAAACGTCAATAATTACTAGACTGCAAGCCCCCTTCTATAATAGCCACTTTTCTTTTCAATTAATGCTTCCCAGTCAGAAAATAAGAACACACTTTGTTTCCTCTATTTCCATGTAGGCCTATCTCCAAAAGTCAACTCTAAGTACATTCACACATGCAATTCAAGACATACTAAAAATATATATTTAATATTTTATCTACAACTCAGATTTCAATGGAACTTTGAAGGTAAAAACATTATTGTATTTCTTCAGTGCAATTTCATTACTTAAACATTACTGGATTCATAAACATACAGTAGGAGTTCCACTCGCAGTTTTTGGCACATGAAGCCAAATATCCAGTTGTGCAAATGAAAAAAAAACAGTGCAAAAACACAGGTTTTATGAACTAATCCAAACATCCCTGTTTCAAAGACATGTGATTAAGGCTTTATCTTGTATTACCCCTAAGAAAAAAAAAAAAGAAAAATCACAGAGAGGTTGTTCACTCAGAGTTCCCTGAACCTATAGTCGTCTACACTATGATTTCCACTTGTTGATAACACGCTACTGATGAAAACTCATGGGTATCACCTGTATCACTCCCCAGTATCACCTCTTGATCTGTGATATAGACAAACCAAGGTTTAATTTTCCCACTATTTTCATAGCATTTTTGCATTCTTTTTTAAATCTCTACACATCAATTTACAGTTTTAAATCCAGTGATGTTCTTCTGTGGATAGATAGTACCCAAAGAAAGTCCAATCAAAAAGCAATCAGATGGCATATGCTAATTTAGCAGCTGACAGGCTAATCTCGGTGAAGAACTTCAGCATGAAATAGGAATAACATCAATCTTTGTTCTCTTCTAAGGAATTGCTTGGTTAATTTACAACATTCTGGAAAATTAATATCCACGCTCTCCTGTCTCCAAAGTGTATGGAGAATTTTACACAGTACTTTGCTCAACTTCAATAATTGTAATTTATAAAAAAACCTTAAAGTCAGTTTTCTGTTGGTGTAATTCTGTTTTGAAATTCAGAAAGTATGAGATCCCACAGAAGGAAAAAAAAAAAAAAGTTTTTATGAAAGAAATACAGTTCCTAAACACATGGGTTACAACACAATAGTACTTCATGACACATCTCTCACTAAGCCAACTATTTAATATGTGTTCTCTGTCTTTATGTAAGGTATTGCTTCTCTTCCTCTACAGAAACAAAACCAACAACAACCAAAAACCTCCACTTTACATAAATGACCTGCCACTTCGCAGAAAGCATGGCTAGCTATCAGTATTTCTTGTTTACATAACTAAGAAATCTTCAAAATGCATATGTAAAAAAATTCCCTATTCTGATGTGAGCAAATAGCTATTATATGATGTTAGCATAAAAAACAATCACCCTAATTTAAAAGGCATCTGATCAAATTTGAAAAGCCAGAGGCAATAGCACATACCATCCACTTTTATAAAACATGAACTTCACTTCAAGCTGAATGATACTTGCTCAAATGACAGTATTCAGTGACAGCAAATTAAAAGTTCTTTTCTTCTAGCATTCCAAGAAACACTTCCATCTTGTAGAGAAGCCATGCACAAATCAATTCCCATCATCTCCATGCATACTCTATTTGCCAGATGATAAATATTACAGTGAAACATTGACAGAATCCGGCCATCGTAAGTTACCAAAACATAGATGAATGTCAGAAAATATATTAACAGAGTCTGCCACTTCTAGGGTTTTTTTAGAAGAGCAGACTTACCTCGGCAAATGGTCCCATTCCCCACGTATCCGGGCTTGCAGGTGCAGCTATGGCCCCTGACAGTGTTGGTACAGATGGCGTTCTTGTCACAGTTGTGCTCTCCACTGCCACACTCATCATGCTCTACAAGGTTGGGGGGGAGGGAAGAAAAAAATGACAAGAGACATGGTGAGCTTCTCAGTGTGATGATGTGGCATTTGAAAACCAAGTGGAATAACAAGGTTGCCACAATGGCTGCACACTGGAATTTGGTGTGAGAGTCAGATGCAGGTCTGCTTCAATTCCGAAACTCAATGACATGTGTATGGTGACAACAGAAAATTCAGGGTCAAAAACAGGCAGAGAAGAAAAAAAAAAAATATAAAATTGGCAAGGAGAAAAGGTATAGCTGTGAAGTAAGCCCACAGTGAAGATCATTTAAGAAAGCTATCTGCTGTGAGGACTCGCCTTTACATCACTGTCCATCATCAACAATTATAAGCATAAATACAAGGTAAAGTGAACACAAGTGGGGCACTAACAGCCCACCCTTTGAATACACAGCTCAGTTGTCACAGCTGCTTGCTCTAATGCATGGTGAGCTGATTCCGTCTCTTAGAGCATGTAATAACATTTTACATTTTTAGAGTACCATTTGTACCATTGAACCCCAAAGAGGCTCCCAGACAAATGGGCCATATTTTGTTTTCATCCAGCAAATCTAACTGCTGCCACAGACTAATTTTTGCTCCAGTTCCAGCATGTTCCCGCTACACTTTATTCTAGCAAAACATCAGTTAGAGGTGGCAAATTACCTGAGCCTGAAGTTTCTGGCTTCTTCCTGTAATTACTCCGAACTTCCCTTGTGCAGTACAATTGTGAAAATAAAACCTTAATACTTTACACTTTTGCACTCTAAATATAACCTTCTAGAGACCACGGAGAGAGGTAGTGCCTCCAAAACATGAGCAAAATACTCATTTTTACAGACCCTGAATTAAACCCATTGGAAGACCTGAGAACAACAGGATCACAGGCTTTGCCAGTTTGCTGAAGTTAACCTCGGGAATACCCTCACTTTACCATGCTGTGTACTGAGAAACAATTTCAAGATGACCCAAGACACATGTAGATTTGAACAGAGGAGTCCAAGGAACCCTCCAAGCCAAATCCTTCTGAAACATTGATAACTATTTGCAGAACAGAGATGTGATACATGTTTTCATTTTTTCAAATGCATTTGACAGCAAAATGATGTGAATTGCAACCATTTTCTTTTAAAAAGCATCAAAGTGATGTATCACTCGCTCACTCTGCTTTTAGCAAGACCCTCTCACACACAGACACACTCAAGTGAGCCTGGCTTTAGCTGATAAATTCAGGCTTACATTTATACTTGTTAGTTTATATTGGTCCCTAGCTCTGCTTAGTCATTCACTTCAGCTCCTTGCCAATTTTCAGACACCTCACAAATTCCAACTGTTAGACTCCTTCAAGGGCTGCCTCTTCTCTCCATCTTTTAAGAAACTGTACCACAGCTTGATTCTCACCACTCCAGTCTCAAGGCACTGAAACTGCTGGGTCAGACACAAAAAGCATCGAGCTACCCTCCAAGGAACTGCTTAGCAGGTGGCTGAAGCTGAATGATGCTTTTTTTTTTTAAGAAGGACACCCTCTCCATAATCTCTCCCTCCTTTTACTACTTGTATTAATTTTTGCCTTTAGCTTTCATGTGTTTGTATTCAAACTGTAATGAGAATGCCTTTGTGATAAGCTTATGTACACACAAGAGCATTCCTACTCAAACAATTGCCAAAATTAGTTGATTACCTTGTCAGCACTTCAAGTATAAACAAAAGATTTCCCAGTGGTAATGTATGTGTTTTGCCAAAATACACAAGAGATTATACTCTGCTATGTTGTTCTAGGCCTCTGACAACGTAAATCACTGTATTTACCCCTCCTGCAGATGTACATATGCTGGCAATATTGAAAGATTTAGCACTGATAAAACATCTTTCTCACAGTCATACATAAAACAGAGGCCATTTTTTTTCTAAGCTGATATCATCTGAAGAGTTAGCAACAAATCTGACCATGGGAACCTGCCCTTCATGAGATTCCCTGATGCTGCTAGGACAAGGAGGAGTAAGGGAACCTCATCTGCATGAGGAATCCCAAGATTTCTTAGCAGCAATATAGCTGTAATGATGAGAACTTTAAGTTTTCCCTGGTGTAGAGATGTCTATAGACAGTGTTACTAGAGATCTAATAAGAATGAAAAAGCATTGACTTTCTGTCAAGGTATTAAAATCTTTTAGTACCGATAGAAAAATCCTTAAGATTCTGTCAGAAATGAGTTATCTTGATTTCTTTCTCCCTCACAAGTTATCACCCTTTGGAGCACTTTGTGTTCACATTGGAAAGAAAGCATGGAAAGCAGGCTTGTTTTTGGTTAAACACAAAAGAGATTACCACTAATGTGGAAAGAACACCACTTTCTTACACGCATCATTTTCCAAACTCGCCCATTCAAGCACATCAGACAGAACCTACTTTTGCTTTGATGTTATGGTAAATGCTATCTGACTAGAAGGACACTGAAACGAGTAGAAGGAGTTACAAACTGTAATATTCCAAAGCACCAAAGGGAGAGCTGAGAAAAAAAAATCTCAAAGTTCTATCTAATTTTGACAATTCTCTTTTCAGCTGAAAATGAGAAGCACAAGGAAGGGGAGTCTAAAAGATAAAAGCAAAAGTATTAAAGTATTTTTCTTTTTTTTTTTTTTTCATGCATACACCTATGTAAGTGTAGCTATAAATAAATATGCTCCATGCTCAGGAATGAAGCTGCTAACATTAACTCTGACTGCAATCATCCATCTCTTTATGACTTCATTATATAATATAGACAAGAGTGGGTTATGATCAAAGACAAAAAGAACCGATGGGCTTACCTAGAAGGACAGGGGTGTAGGATGTAACTCCCTGACCCAACACTCATTCCCCTGGATTATCAATATTCATGTCAAGAAACAGATATCATTTCAGAAGAACAGTTACAACAGTAGCACCATTCTTTTCTTACAGACAAGTTAGTTTATGAAATCTCTGTCAATTATCTTCAGCATTAGTATTTCTGTTACTCAGAAATCCTGGTCATTGCCACCTCTATTCCATGTTTTGTCTGTGGTAACACTGAGAGATCAGTTAATTTTTAGACCCTCGTTTTCCCTCTGTAAGAGAAGGATATTACAAGATTCTGTGGGTTTTTCTCTGGGAAGTTTCTTCTGAAACACTCAAATACTAAATGTTTTACAGAGAGTTAAAGAATCTCAATCTTCTATTGCAAAAAAGAGAAGAATCTAGTATCAACTGCTGGTTTACCTTCCACTTTATTTTTCCTGCAAGCAGAGATGAAGTATGAAAGGGAACATTGTTTCCAAAGCTTCAGCACACCTGTCCCTTGTTTACTAGCCACTGAGCCACAGCAATGGAGCAAAATACTCCTTTAAACCTAACATTTTCTTTCTCAGTAAAAACCTTCTAGAATTTCCAAAGTCATTGACGAACTTTTCCAAAATTCTCAGATTATCTTATTTTACAAGTTCACACCCAAGCCAGGTCAGTTTATGAAGCAGTGGCTACGAAGCTCATCCTTTCCTCAGCCTTCCCACCTAAGGATGGTCAGCTGCCTCCAAAAGGACTTGAAATACCACCATGAAAAAATTAGCCATCCTTTTACAAAAAAACCCAAGTATCTGCCACCTGTGTTGGATGACTCTGGAAGCATGAAATGTAGCAAATGTGCATGTCCTCTATGTGCACATTAAGTAATGCTTCCACTGTGAAGAACTAAGGCCTTTAAAACAAAATCTCTACAAAAAACTTCAAAAAAACACTCACTGGAAAGTCAACTCTCATTAACTGCTTGCCTCAGGCAACTGGAATGCCATCAACCTCAGGCAATTGAACTGCCATGTAGTGCTATCAAGTCCACCCTGATCACACTACAGGTCTGGGAACACTGATGGGTAGTGTTACCTGATGACACAGGCAGTGCTTGGAGATAGGTATTATAGTTGTCCCTGCTTTGTTCACTGCCAGCCTAGTTAGTTTCTCTTGATGATTCGAATACTCAGCAGCTGAGAGAATTCCTTTCAATATTACACAGAGATAACAATCACATAAAAAGCATAGTCATTTCAGCCAAAAAGAATTTCAAGTAGATGGTTAGTTGCACATCCTATTACAAGAAGCACCAATGCATCCTAAAATAAAAAAATCACAGTAAACCACTTTATGCTAAAACACAGGTTGGTCTAGACACACATTGATAGTAGGGCATACAAAGTATCTCCTTTTTCTGAAACCCCAGAGAAAAACCAGTTACAATACAATGGGAAAACATGGATCATTTCCTGTTAAAATCTCAATAACGCTAAATGAACAAGAAGCTGATGAAATAAGCACCATTACCAGACTGCCAGAGAGAGCTAAGACCGCATTGTATCCTCTTGTACTGGGGTGCATGCTTGAGACAGATGGAACCCAACCAAGCAAACAGCACACCACACAACATCTGCAACACCAGCAGCCAATATCTACCCTGTACATATATAAAAAACATATTGAAAAAATAAGTTGAATAATACCAGAGGCAGCAGACCAGGAACACAGTTAAACTCGATGCCTGACAACAGAACACTGACTATGAAAGATCAGCCCTCTGCTAACAGCTGTATTAGCTACACCTTTGACAAGAGGAGAATTAGCATTCTGGATGCATTTCAGCTGGGAAGCCACAGGCTTATATTTGAGACTGACCTTTAGCTTTCTTCAAAACACAGGTACCTACTTTGGCTAATGAAGTTAAAGCATCTGCAAGTTGCAGGAGCTCCTGCACAGCTCAAATGAGCAAAGTGTTCCAGCTGCTCCCTCACTGACACGTCACCCTTGTGATGGCTGATCACTTCAGTGTAAGTATAAATAGGAATTTTCAAATGAGGACAAAAAAGTCATCAACATTCATGCACCTCTACTTCCATCAAATCATCCATACCCTTGTTTTTCTAGCCTAATCTTACTAAGGAAACATATAACTACTTTTATTTTATTATACTTGAAACATACCTTCTGTTCTAGGCTAAGCTGAACTGGAAGAATGCAGTAGGAAAAGCACTGGGGCAGGGTGCCATAGAAAGCTTTTATCTGCCTGAAGTAACATATTCTGCATAAAGCCACCCACAACATATTGCAAAACTGCAAGGAGAAAAAAAAGTAAAAAGATTTCAGAACACATACAAGGTAAAAAAGGATTTATTTGTCATGTATTTATAAATACAGATGCACAAATACCTAAACATATAAATAAACAATTATAGGCAAATACCAATTTTCTCCATTCTCTATGCATATGTACATAAAATGTAATGTTTGTGAAAGGTTCTGGCCAGATATAACTAGCATCAGAAGGAATGTCGCTGATAAAAAATGGTATATTTATATACTCTTGAAGTTTTGGATTATACAAATATGCACATTTTTCCTAAATTTTCAAGAAAATCTTCTATTTCTTAAACAAAACAAAGGTGGCCTTTCTTTATATATTGTGTGTATATTTTTTAAAATGCAATTTTCAGAGGTACCACAGAATTTCTAGGATCCTTCTGCTTTCCTACTGAAAGATGCCACCATTAAACTGACTGGATTTGTATGGGTTCTAAAGGCAGAATTCTACTTGCCTTTAACTAAGTAGTTAGCACCTAGTAGTTAGTACTTAGCTTTAGCTAAGTAGGGGTTTTTTTTCTTTTCTTTTCTGTACATGCTTAGAACTGACATATTTATATTGTTCTACATTTAGTCTGAACTATTTATTATGGAGCCATAGATTGAAAATATATAGCAAATACCACATAATAAAACTAAGAACCTTTTGTTTAAGAGTCATAATAAACTGTAACATTAGGATAGCTTTCCCTTGCACAGTTCAAAAGCTCATAATGGAGCTCAAACTTATAATTTCTAAAATGTACATTTGACATAGGATTTATTTTTCAGCAAGAATGCCAACCTTTTTATCTTTATTTTCTCTAAATAAGGATGGTCTTCGAAAAAGGACTGACACTGGAATGCAATTACCCATTGAATGGTCTTTCACCATAGCTACTCTCACTACTCTTTATAATAAAAGGCCCCAATTTAAACTTGCTTACAAGATGGAAACAATTTTCTTATTGTAAGAATTTTCTTCCATTAGTTCCTCAAAGCTTTCATACTTGAATAATAAAACATTCATCCCTAGAAAACATTGTGCAAAGATTCTGTCTATTTATTCTTATAACATTGTAAGGAAACCTAAGTTGTTCTCTGAATTGTTGATATGACAGGCTGCTGCTGGAGTATGCAACTATAAGTGCAACAAATATTTCTATACACCAAGAGACTTCCAATAGACAAATAAGTCACTTATGGAATAGCAAGGTCATCAACTGCTACCATTGTCTATTAATATAGAGACCATTTGTATAGAATACATATCCTAATATAAAATTAATTAGCTACCTGGTAACAGTTAAGCAATGGCCTTTGAAAACTCAGGAAAAAGCCATCTCTCCAAATACTTGTAAAAAGAACCAACACACTCTTACATGACATCAGGATTTGGGTAACTATGTACTAATTAAGGCTTTAAAAATGAGAGATTAAAAAATTTAATTTAGGAAGAATTGTGAAATTAGTGGAATCAGGATATGAGCTGGATGAAACAAAAGGGAGAGCTTTTCAACAGATTGAATAAAAGGAAGCATTGTTCTGAACACACAGGAAGAATCTCCTCCAGAAAAGGAGGGCAATTAGAAACAAGATGCATACATCAAACAATAAAGTACATTGCAGATGGTAAGCGGGTGAAAAAATGATAGTTAATTGTGAATCCAAAAAACCCTGGAAGAAAAATAATAATAATAATGAAAAAAAAAAATAATCTGCATTTTCCCCTACTCACAAGAATTAACAAAAGTAGGAACAAAGTGAAATTTATCTATGGCCATTTTGAACTACAGGCATCCACACTCATCCTGCCCATTTCTCAAGGAAAAAGGAAGAAGGAACAGAGTTCAGAAGAAAGAGGCCCTCTGTTCCTTGACAGAACAGTATGCTGCAACTTCATCCTTCTGAGCAGTAAAACATATAAATACTGGCAGAAATACCAGATTTGCCGTTCTTTTAATAAGAAACAAAAATGCTCTTGTAATTTATGACCCCATGAATAGCTTCTGGTATTAAACATAAAATCAGCCTATATCTTAAAAGAGTAGACATGTGCTACTCTTGGGTAATTAGGAAGAAATAGTGAGATTTAACTTGAATATAAAATTCTGAATGTGCATGCACTTGCCTCTTGAAGCACAACCTCATGAATGCTCACTTTTGAATGAACTAAAATTCTTTCTTTGGCATTGTAGAACCTGGTTATTTTTTAGTCACATTTACCTATCTAGAAGGTTGTAAAATAAACTAATGTAAACCATGCTAATAAAATATTCTTCCTAGAACCATCTAGAAACCAATGTAACAAAATAATACGATCTATGTTCCTAACCCGGTATTTAAAGGGAATCCCTGAGATTTGACTCAATGATTCAATTTCAACTTTAATTATTGCTTGTTTTAGTTTAGATTTTCATGCCACAGTGAAATCTGCTTTGTAGCTATTTATTAGAAGAACATAAACAAAACCAACATAATCTTATTCGTGCATCTAGTACATATCATAGCTAACATGATATACGTATATATCTAGGGGGAAATGGAGGAAAACAGAGGAAATCCTGAAGAGGTCAGTATGTAAACATGGGCAATAAGGACAGTATGACTTCAACATTTAGTGAAGGCTTTACAATGATGGCCTTCTGCACAGAGATGTTCAGCCTTATTTATTGCCCCTTAGAAAAAGCACAAAGCAGAGATGAATGCAAAGGTTTAGATTCTGTTCCAGTATAGAGAGAATTCATTATTTATTGTCAAAATATTGGCCATACTAATGAACTTTATTCATATCAGTTTCACTCTTACGTTATGCATACAGACAGAAATAAGAACCATGTATGACAAAAAAAGAATGTACTATAAAAAGAAGACGATTTTTTTCCCCAGAAATATCTGTAGTACACAAAACATTTCATAAGCAACATTTTTCATGAGGAGCGGGGTTTTTTTTTCCCCTTTTACTCTTACCTTATTTTAACATACAGAAACCTGAAGTGTATTGAGTTGAAACTATTTTTGAATGGTCAAGGAAGAAGCATTTGGATGACCTACCCTCTTTAGTATTCAATTCCATTTACACTTTCAGTCTTTGCCTTCACTCAATCCTGTTAAAATAATTTCTCATGTTAGACTTTAAATTACGTGAATAAACCCAGTGCATGAAAGCAAAAGTCAGGTTCTGTTTGTAATTAATACAGCAGCAGATACACTTTAAATTTTCTTTTGCATCAACACAAGACCTTTTGCTGGAAGCTATTCACATCATAAGTGTTCTGAAGAGTGTGTGCGTAAGCGTGCATACAATCAATCTAGTTCTGCAGTCTGAAGGAGTTCTCCTCTACCACATGCCCCCTTGTGCTGAAGGTCTCCATGTCAGTTTTTGAGATGGACAGACCAGAAGTGCACATAGGATTCAAGACATGAGAACATCATGGATTTATACAGTAGCATAATGATATTTTCCAGGTTGTTCTCAATGCCTTTCCCAAAGGATCTCACTATTCTGCTCATACTTGACCACAGCTGAGCAGTGAACTGACATTTTCAGAAAACTGTTTTCAATAATTCCAGTGTCTCTCCCCTGAATAGTAATGGCTAATTTAGAGCATTTGTATATATACCTATCTTTTTGGTTTGGTTTGGTTTTTTGTTTACCCAAAGGAGAGGTACTTTATACTTGACCCTCTGTTCTGCCTCAGTAGTTTATAAAAACAACTACCAATAGTATGCATTTGAATTTCCAAGAGATGAGTTCACTGAGCAGTGACAGGAAATTCTAAACTGCTACAATAAAAATGTTTATTTTTAGCTAAATCAAGATGAATAATAGGTAGCCTTGCTGATGGCAACACTGCAAGAGGTAAAGAAAAATGAAGAGGATCTCTTGCTAGCATACTATAAAATATTTGCACATATATCTTGAAGTGAGGAGACAGACATTTAGTTTTATTGTTTTCTGAACACAATGCTAAAAAAGAAAACAAGAAAGCAAAGGAAAAAGAGGAAAATCTTAAAAGTGAAGTCCTGAAAACTGTGTTTAAGGCTCGGACACATTGTGCCCTGATAAGAAGCTCCCCAAGCTTATGGAAAACAGCATTGAATAAACTCGGTCAAACATTTGAAAAATCTAGAATCACTGGAAGACTACACCAGTTTCCTTTACATTTAAGTTTTATTTTGCTAATCTTTTGAAGTATGTTTGTTGAATAGACATGTCAAATTAATAAAGAATATTAAAATAATTTTATTCATACAAAAGAACAGCTATTAGATAATTACTGTGAAAAGTCACAGTACCAAGGGCTTTTTTGGTGCTGAATTTCCATGTCATATATACCAGGGAAATATTAACAACATTTATATATGGAAATCCCAAAATGTATCCTCAAAAAAACCCAAGCAATTGACCTGACATACTCTCAATTTAAACAGGATACATTGCTGCAGTTTTGTGGAGTTCTTTTTCAAAGAGATTATTCATGTCTGGATGCAGTAATGTCTATTTGTGTAATGGTGACAAGGTGATAAGTGATCTTAAGAAAAAAATCAATATGTAAACATTATACACTAGGACAGCTTGTATGATTGTGCTAGAGGGTTAATAATCCATTACAGTTTCTACTTCTTCCGTCTCAACATATTCCTCACGTAACAAAACTATGTGAGGTCACTGTTTTAGGCATATATATCTTCAGTTCTAAAACTTGCCAACAAACCTGGACCACATTTGTGGAGGTAGGCATTAAATTCTACTCAGACCAGGTCTTAAATTCAACTCAGACCAGGTCTAGAGGAGAAATTCACTACAAAAGTCTGGACATCTCTTCACATTGCAGATTTAGAGATGCAAAGAAAAAAAAATGTAAGGAAGAAACAACATCATTGTCAAAAAAAGCTTTTTATTACCTTTATGCTTTGAAGAGTTGGTAAATTCATACCATCAAAAGAACGAACTCTTTTGCAAGTACAGTTTCTTGCTGATGCCATAGCCCTACCACTCGAAGTCTTCAGGACTGAGGCTGAACTCCATGAAGATCAGATGATCTTTCAGACCTAAAACTAAGTAGTAAGGTTTGCCCATTTTCAACCTTACAGACTTAAAGTAATTCCTAAATATACTGATAATGGAATGCATAAGATCTTCATTTTGGTCCTACAGCTCAGAATGAAGCTCTCATTCTGCAAAATTTTTCACAGGGTGAAGCAAGAATACAGCAGATTGTTAATGAAACACAGCCCAACAGAAACACTCTTGTAAGACTAAGGGATATGAATGTTTAAGTGAAAGTCTCAGAAGAAATGCTTCACAAAGTTAACCAAAATGTAGTACTGTACACATGGAAAACACATGATGTTGAAATGCAAATAGCTATACCCTCATCTGCAAGAGCAACAAAACCTTACAAGTATTTCTCGTTATTTGGTTTATAAACCAGAATAACCAGGTTATGCACTGTTAGGAGGTTTGCAGTAACCTGGTCTGCATGCCAGTCTCTTATTTACATATTCATTCATTTAAGGAAGAAATTCCAGATTTCATAAAAGATGGCAATCTTGATCATTATTATGGGATACTAAACTTCTAATACAATCCCCTACTTTTCTGCAAACCAGTTAAGCATCAAGGCATTCGACTTCTACGAGGTACCTTGATTATGTGTATGGATTTGTGTATTTGTAAGCCACTTGTTATTCTAGATTTGAGTATTTACTGCTTTTTTTTGACATAGTTGCAAAGAAGAGAACCTCATACATAGAGGAAATAAAGCCTTGAACTCCATGTACCACACTGAAAGAGAGCAACTACACAGTTCCAGCTAGACTTGCACAGTGACATCAATATTGATAGAGGAATGATAAAAAACAAAAGAAAAGTTCTATGAAGTTCTCAGCTTTTCTAAATCATAGGACATTCACTTTGGAAAATAAAGAAATCACACATAATGACACACTCTGAAAAATAGGATTTAGTCTAGCAGCTGCCACTGCATAATTTATTGTTTTCAGGAGAGATGCTCATTGCCATTACATCTTAGGATACAGTTTTATTTTGCCTCTGTGCTGATAAAAACTGAGTAAAGCCCAAGTACTCACACTGTGTCAGAAAAGAAACCCTAAGCAATATGTATTGATTTATTTATATAGCAATATAACTTAATCTGAAAGGACAGGCTGCTTTATATCCATAAAATTGTGAAAGGTGCATATTTTATGAAGTTGATATCAGAACCTCATCTTCCAGGTATTTTCAGTTCAACAACAGCTGCAAGCTTTATTTTATAGAAATCTCAAAACCACTAACACAAGTAGTATGAAATAGACCTCTGGATGCAATTTTTAGCCAACATTTCATCACAGCCTGCTGAACTTACACTGGCAATACAAGTTCGAGAGAGTTTCAGATTTCAGAACTCCATGATGATTTAATTTCCACATAAAAAAAAGTAATACATACACCATTTCAAACTTGCACAAAAGTCTATTAGTGCTATTGCAATATAGTAAGTTGGAATTGTTTCTAAATGCACCCGCCTGTGTGACAGATGTGTCAATCTGCTGATACAAGAACACATAAAATTACAGTTAAGGTTTTGTAACAGAGTTCAAATATAATGAGGACAGGACACGTATTATTTCTTTGCACCTATCAGAGATGCAATGAAAAGGCTTGCAGAGTATTTTAGTGTGCATTGCAAGCGATGGGAAAGTCGCAGAGACTTAGCATATCTTTCTCAATTTTTTGTTTACAACATTAGAGTCGAGCCATTAGGTTCCCCTGCAGACTTAGCACCTTAATTGACAAGTTTCTGATTAAGCAAGTGCTGTAAAAAGGATGGACTCCAGTCTATTTCAAGCTTCTGACAGCACAGAGCTGAACTGTTGCTTCTTACTGAAAGTAAACAGACTATTTGCCAAGCTGCAGCTCACCCAATAAAACCAGCGAGTACTGAGATTCCTGAAACTGGATGTCTAAAAACTGGTTTCTAAGACAGTATTTTAGACATCTAAATTATTAAATCATTTGCTGTCTCATAGTGATGAAAACTTAACTTCCCCTAATGTGTTTAACTAGGAGAAAAGGGTTCTCAGAACATTAAAAATAAATAAATAAATACAGGAAAAAACCCACATAGGTCTAGCTCTTTATGTCACTCCTTTGAATTAGTCTTTCATTTACATCTTTAGCTTCACAAAAATATTAAAGAGTTTTTACATGGAAGGAAAATATCTAATTATTTTACCCCTCCAAGAGGGCAACTTCAGCATTATATTTACTCTCAATATAGAGAATCAATTTTCCCTTGAAAACAGAAATGGCAGACAGTGCATCATCATTTCCTAAGGTACCATCGTAGTGATCAGAGTAGACCATACTTGTCTTCTGAGATCTGACAAGATCACAACCAGAGTTCCCTCAGCTGCACAGTACAAAGGTCCCACTGCTGAGACAAAAACCAGATCAAACAGAACTTGTATACTCTACATTGCTCAGGCTTTCACAAGTAACTTGCCAAAGGATAATGACAGTTGAACTTTATTTTACATTTTCATCACTTCAGTAAAAATTAAGTAAAAATTAATTAGAAATACTTAGATATAGATCATATCCATGAGACTGCAAAAAATAGCAAGGTTGGTTGATTTTAATTCAAAGAGGGAATTCTTCCCCTTCTGCTCCAAATGCATTTAAACGGTCACAGAAAAGCGATAACAAACAGCATGTATTATTATCCAAGGAAAATGGATTTAACTACAGGATTAACCCAAGAAAACTGATGATGCAAGAAAGGTGTTTTTAGGTGTTTTTTCCAAAAAAAAAAAAAAAAAGAACATAATTTTGGGGAGGATAAGAGTCAGTAACCTGAAATACTTACAATCATCAAACACCACAGAAAGCACTGCAGAAATACACCCGAGTTTCAGAGCAGGGGCCCCTAGGGGATGAAGTCACAGTCGTTTACTGGTTCCCTTTTCACTGTTAACCAGTGACTGACTCATACAGTGCCACCCAAAGTCTCTCTGCTGTGGATACTGGGATATTGCATTTAGCCTTTGGCAAAGTACAAGATAATTAAGGAGGAAATCAAAACACCAGGTGTGAGAAACATCTGCAAAAATCAATTTACAGAATACACAATGAAATTCTGTGATTAGCTTGAGTACCTAATGCTGACAAGAGAAATCCATGTATATGCACCTAATGAGACAGAGAACATGGGGTTAAGTGATCAAAAATTACGAAGGAATCATGAAACTTCAGGAGAAGGATTAGAATATTTCAGGAACAAAAAGTTAGACAGAAGTCAAATGAAAAATGAGAATCAAGAAATGGTGAACTTGAACAGAACAAGCTGCATGTTCACAAGAAACGACCTCCACAAAACATGTGTAGCTATGTCTGTCACATGTGATTGTACTGCTTAAAATTTAATTCCAGCCTATATTCCAGGGAAAAAAAGCAGGATTATACAGAGCACTCCAGCTCAGAAAAGCTAGAGATCTTCCTGCAGAATATGCCCAGAGGAGAAATCATGATCCAAGGGTGAGAACATCTGGTACAACCTGAATTTCATCCCTCTCATTAACTGACTGCATGACTTGGTAGCTAAAATGTTTTTGCCATCTCTTTTAAAAAGCAATGGTATGAAAGGTGTGATGTCAGTGCAAAATTAATCTAAAAAAATAAGCTTTTTACCAACAGACAACAGTGGGAAAGAGACTGGACTGAAATATCTGACCCACTTGAAACAAAAAAGTAGGCATCTAAGCAAAACTTGACATTTATCACTGTTAGGTGACAGGTGAACCCTACACCATGCTGGAGCAACACCAACGTTTCAGGAATAGGTCCTATGTACAAAAGCTAACAAATAGCCAAGAGACAATTGGAGAAGGGTCGCTGGTAATCACTTAATGAGACAAGGAATGGCCGAAACAAGTCTGACAAAATCCCATTGGGAAAGTGATAGATATAAACTTTTTGTCACGGGTTAAGTATCAAACAGACAATATTATTTGGAAGAAAGTGTCAGGAGGTACATACTCAGATATTAGCTTCACAGAATTTCAAGAAATAAAAAGATTAAATGCTTTTATTATTAAAATGCAGACATACTTTAAACATCAAATAATATTCATGCTCTAGATACTATCTCTAACCCCTGCAAAGGCATTTGGTGTCTTCATTGACTGTTTCCTAGATCACGACCCCTATACAAGAAGGAAAGACAAGATTCCTGGTTCCCCCACCTCTTGCCCCCACATCCCACAGGCAGAGGAAGGAAAGGAAGTGACACAAGTACCACTTCCACATAGTTTTGAGAAAGACTATCATTTCAATCCTTTTACCATCTTCCATTTAAGGGCCTCAAATCCAATTACCATCATTAACTATCAGTGTCTCCCACATCACTTCTGTGACATGTAACAAATATCTGCAATCAGAAAAGACAGTCACAGAGTAGAGGAATAGGCCTTTGCAAAGGATCCCAGAGCTACAGTGCACAAGTGCTCAAATCAGCACTAAATCAGCATTAGAGTCATTAAACACCTTTTTTCCCACAGGTACTGGGACTATGGAGCTGTTAATTTTAACAACTCCTTAGCAAACCTGAACACACAGACAGGGCCTGCAGCAACACAGTGCTAAACGCCCTGGAGTAAATCTGCCCAAGGCTCCTACACATACAGCTCAGATGTCAGCTAGGACCCCTCCATCTCATCTCCATCTCACAGCGACAGCATCCTTAAGCATAACAGTTACAAGTATTCCAATGCCACAGAAAGAGATTAGTGAATCAAGATGTTAAAAATTAATAGGAATTTGAATAGTCAACTATTCAAAATATGAAGGAGAAAGAAGGATTTCTTTTGATACTATTTTGACCCAGCATCCTAGGTGACTGTACAATGAGGATGGCAAGTGAAAGAAAGCAGTGTAACAAAACAATTGCCTGGAACCACAACCTGAATTACGGGGTACCACATGCCACTACAACCCAAGGAAGTCATCTTGAGGGGCACAACTGACTGGGTTCACAGGCAGTTTAGAAAATTAATAGGATAAAAATGTGTTTCAAATATTTAACAAGAGGCAAGATAAGGTCAACCAGGAACAGTCCTATAGCTGAAAAATTATACATATACAGTACTGATTGTTTTAATTCTCCTGTAATGAAAAGAAAGTAAACTTCTTGGACCAGAAAGAGCTTTTCTAATTGATACATGTTTGGCATCCTAAAATTTATTCACTCTGTGAAAGAAGAATGATATGTCACTAGTCCTGTTACCAGTGACTTTACCAACACTGGCAAAACTGCTCAATTTCTAGAGAGCTTACAAAAACCAGCCATGCAAAGCAGGAAGAAAAGTTCAGAGGAGTTAACCCTATGAGAGGCTTCAATGACAACACAACACAGCCTTGTATTATCTTCTTTCTTCCAGTGCATATATGTGTGGGCCTTAGGAAACAGTCCAACACAGCTCAGCAGATGCCTGCTGGAGGAGTGACAATGAGGGGATATAAGGAGAAAATAAGCATCTCCCTCCTTTTCACTAAAAAATGTGAATAAATAATTTCCAGTTTTTGTTTCTAATGTAAAGAACAGTGACAACTTTTGACTCATGATCCTACGTTCCCTCTTTTTCTAAAAAATTAATGGGGAAGATTCATATTTTAGGCTTATTCTTTTTGACACACTTACTTGGCATTATTACAGCCTGTGACTTTGTGTTGTAAGGTTTTCAAAAACCCTTTCAAAAAGAAACACTTGTTATTCTGTAATGCTCACTGAGCACCATTTCTTGCTTGAAAAGGCACAATGTTGGTTGTATAATAATAATAGAGCTATCAAAGATGATCATTAACTACAGCAGGATTACCACTTCATCTCTGGACAGGCTCTTCTCATTTTCTGTATAGACTGGAAGGGATTGTGATGTCTCTGATCAATGCTGGTATGATAATCATTGGGCCAACCAGAGAAATTTAACAGGATTAAAAGATGGCATACAGCAGTGGGGAAAAAAAATAAAAGGCATGGTACTAAACTACATGTTCAAAGGAGGAAACCTCATAACTCAGATATCTATCAGCTGTACCCAGAAGGAAAAGGTAGCATGGAAATAAGATACAAACTAGTTTTGTTTGACAGTAAGAAAAGACACAGGATGACGAATCCATGGAACATGATGTAACAGAATGAAAATAACTTTAGATTCTGTGGAAAAAAAAAATGATGGGTACAAAATGCAACTAAAATAAGGTGGTAACATTGAGGCTCAGAAAGAATAAAGTCTAAAGAAAATCAATTGAGATAAGCTAGAAGAGAAGAATAGTTAACAGTATTTTCTGTAAAGCAAAAGGAAAGTATATACTTCATAAGCTAACCAAAATATCAAAAAATGCAAGAAAGTATCTCTGGAAGAACAACTGCAATTCTTACAATGTTTTGCATATTCTTTCCAGTTATTCTAATACAAAAGATGAGATAGATTGAAAAGCAAAGGAGAATCAGGGGCATCACTGCCTGCACCAATTCACAAATGTCAAGAAACTATGGGAAAAAAATTTGTAGACATCATCTTTATACAATGCCTGAAAATGATATTTCACTAAGGCTAAATGTTTCTGCCCTTCCACAGCAGTTATATGCAGTTTAAGCATTATAGCTTGAACAGTTACAGACAGAAAATATAAAACAGGAGAGATGTTTACAGATATTACAAGAGCAAAAAATCTTTGAATAGGATTTTGTGTGTTATCTGTGCTTCATGGTAAAACTAAGGTGATTCACAAAAATACTAAGATACTCAATGCATTCTCGTTTTGAAGGATCTTGAATCATTCAGATGGAAATATCTTAACACTCTAATTATTCTCATTGTTGTCGTTAAATACTGTTTGGCTATTATTCTCCTTTGACTGTTGCTTCTAACAGATTGGTTTAAATCACATCAAGTTTGCCTAATCTAATTAGATTAGATACTTCATAATAACCTGACTGCCTTTCCAGACACAATTTTACTTTTATCATCTGCTAAGTAATCACATTTTTATATTAGAGCTTAATATACAATGTATTGTGGCCAGTCTAAATTATACCAACAAATAGCATTTGAAGGATTTAAACAGCAGCAATTATCTTCCTCTTTGTGGAGCATGAAAGTGATAAAAATGATTATTTTTCCAAGATCACTATAATATTCATGTATCTACTTAACTTTCTTCCTTGGAAGGTCCCATTTGTTTTCTTTAAAGTAATGAGCAATAAGATTTAAAAGATTATGATTACTCAGTGCTTATGAGAAAATTAATAGCAGCTACTACAAAGATAAGTAAAATGAGTAACAAAAGGTAGGAAATTCCCTTACACAATATTAAAAGAAAAAGGTTCTCTTGCTTGGTGAAATTAAGGGGGGGGGGAGGGGGTGCAAAAAAAATATCATGGACAGACAGAAAATCATTTTAGTGAACAGGTCTAACTGATAAAAATTTTAGACAGTATTGAGTTTAAGTCCAATAATATTCAAAATAGTAGCACCTTAATGTATATGAATAGCATGAATAGTTTTGTTAGCTAGGATTTAATTATGAAACTATTGATTGTTATGGTTCAAAGCACAAAAATGATTACTAGATGGAACCAAGAAAAGGGATTCCTTCTGTGATATACCATAGTAGCAGGGAGGCCTATATTTTTTCTCTGAAGCAACAAACTTTGCAGTCAGACAATAAATACTGGGTCAACTGCAGGTCAAGACACCAAGTTATAATAGAAAGGCAATTAATTTTATCTGTAAAAAAAGAAACAACCATGGATTTTAGGCTGTTGTCTGAAGAGATCTCAGTAGAAGAATATCCAGGATTATTGTATATAACAACGGGTCTTCCAGCTTAGACAACCGTAATTATTTGTTTTTTGTGAGCTCAGCTGACAGAAGAGCAATTTTACACTCAGTTTGGTTGTGGGAAGGAGGCAGAGTGGGAAGATGGCCTTCTTGCCCTCATCGGAGGCTAGTTGAGCCAGTTCACACAGCACTGAAGGACTGCTCAAATTCATTCAGGCAGGTCTCCTCTGAGACTCTGAATGTGCATTCCATACCCTTCTTCCTGACAATTCTTAGGGCAGGTGGAGTGGTTACCTATGAATCATGCAAATACAGACATCTTTGAAGTCAAAAGGAGAGCATGCATTTCAAAAATGAAATTTGCAGAAGGCATTGAGTTAAAGGTATTTTCTGATTGCTTTGCATTGGGAAAGACTAATGTGTTCACACTGACTATATAGGGCTTTAATATACTCAATGAACAAAAATTACAAACTTTCATTTTAGGTAAAATAATCAATTGGGCAGAAGTCAGTAAATCTTTTGTAATAGTGGAGAGGACTTTGAGTTTTAGTCTGCAATGATGGTGTTAAAGACCTTATACAAGAGCTCTGAGAAGCAATGTAAGTTTGTGCAGGGCACAAGCACCAACTGCAGTAGCATTTTCAGGCTGCCCTGTGCCACACCCATTGGACAGCAGTTTGGGTTTTTTCTTCCCATGGTACGTCTCATGACTTATCTTGACAATGTTTCTTTTTAAAAGGTAACATCATATTGAACTGTGAATAATAAGAAAGTGAAAAAACTGCCACAGGATCTTCAGACCACCATTGCTTATGTGGTAACTTTGATTTCTGTAAAAATGCGCACATCTAATGCTAGAAATTACTAATACTAAAAATGAATCGAAATAAGGTGAAAAACAGCACCTGGGTAACTTTCACAGCTTAAAAAAGGGACCCTAGCTTTATATTCCTAACATGTAATGAAATTATATATATTAAAACAAACAATCAAAAACACAAACAAACAACAACACCAAAACAAACAAAAACCACAAACAAAACAAACAAAAGACCAAAACAAACACCATCCCCCCTCAAAAGAAAACAAACCACACACAAAAAAAACCAAACAACTTCTGAGACGATCACCCAAAGGTCTATTTTCAGAAGACATAAAAGAAAGAATAAGGTCAACAGCCCTTTCTCTGCACAGAATTATTGCGGTCATAGAGCTGTCAACAAGGAGAAACACAAGCAGGATTCATTAAAGAAATCCTTACACTCTTAAATATGTTCAGAGAAAAAAAAACAACTGAGATATTAAAAGACTAAATAATAATAGTCAAAGGTACAGCTGTTTGCAGAGTTGATGTGCTCAATCACTACCTAAACTTAATTAATTTCTACTCCCATATAGCATGTAGAAAACAAAGACAGGGAAGTTCATCAAAGCAGAGGTCAAAACATCTATAGTATGGAGTCCTTCTGGAGATTCGCTGACAACCCCTACCCACATTAACATTCAAAAAAGGAAAAAACTTAAAATTTTGCAGCAAATGCTTAATACTTTGCATGCTCAGATCCATCTTGACAAGTTTTACTTTTGACTGGAAAGCCAACATGTGGCTGCAATAGGATCCCATAGCAGCCTATAACTTGAGTAGTTCTGAAGTCTTATCCTGACCTTTTTATTTGTTGAGCACACAAATCTTGAACTGTTAAGAGCTGCTCCATCCTACTAAACCAGGAATAACAGCTTTTCTTTTTGCTAGTGGTTTATAATTAAAAGCACTGCTGCTGGAAATCCTACGTAACTGGGATAACCTACAGCACAAGACTCAAAAGTTGATCTGTTAGTGTCCTTCAACACTGTTAGTCCTTCAATCTGTTAGTGCCTGAATGTACTCATATACCAAGACAGTAAGCACTTCACCTTAACGCAGCATTAGTTCATATAGTTTTCTGTATTTTGCTAATCTCTTTTAAACTCAACATTTCAAGGTAGCTGTGTTAAGAATACAAAGCTTTCCAATGGAACAGAAATTTGTCCTGTAATGGCAGTTAACCTATGGAAATAATTTGAGAACATTTATGAACAGGAAAAAATACTAGGTAAGGGCTTCATATTTCAAAAGAAGTGTGCATTCATTTTGTCAGTGAGTTAATTAGCCTCTTTTCTGCAGCAGAAAACCAAAATCCACATAGAGTAATAACTGTTCTTGGTCCCCAATCCAATTTATGGATCCTGACAGGCAGTCTAATGGCACAGATGATTTTTAATAAATCAACAATCTCAGAGCAACAAATCAAAAGCAGCAGCAACTAAAAAGACTTCAGAATCCAGTTTGTTAGTAGACCTAAATAATCATATATAGTTTGATTTCTACCCAGCCTCTGGATTTGGGACATTTGTAGGTACTAAACATTTAGGAACCTCAGTGTTGACTGTTACCTGAGTCTTTAGTCATGTAACTTTTTTATATGATGCCATAACCCCTCCCTTCTAATTTTCACAACTGTGCGTGCTTCAAATCAATAATGCTTATATGACTATTTATTGATAAAATGTATGCAAAAGGCTGCAACCTTGAAAGAGAGGCCTAAGTATATTACATAAGAGAATACTAAAGGGCTGTTAAATTGTCCAAGCTTGTTACAGCTTTTGTTTCTAGAGTTCCTTTAAAAAAAGCTACATTTCAAATTCCACTAATGTCTTGGATTAAGTCTTTTCAGACTTTTTCAACAACCTCTATAGGCAATAAAGAAGCCTCTTGCTGTCTTCACAAGTATCATCAATAATGTTCAGCTGTAGATACGCAATCACTCAAAACCAGTCATAAGCTTGAGCAACCCAGATGGAACACGGCTGCTCTATTGCCCCTTAAAAACTGTCCTTTCTGTTTCTTCTGGAAGCATCAGCCATGAATTGCAGCATTTGTATTTCTATGTTTCTCTCTGCCTGGTGCCTTAAGCAAACAATTTTGTAAGATGTGCCAGTTCAGCTACTGTCACACATTTCACATCAGCTAGGAATTCTATGTAATTAAAAAAAAAAACAAAAAACCAAACAAATACACACACACACACAAAAAAAAACCCAAAAAAACACAACAAACAACAACAACAAAAAAACCCCAATACACTTTTACCTGTAACTTCTTTATTTTAATAAACCAAATCAGTTGTTCAATTCTAACAGCAGCAACAAGAAAAAAAACAAGGAATCTACATCAACAGATACCATATACATCTTAATTGAGCTTGTAACAGTTAGAAACACCAGAACGAGAGTCACCTGGACTGTGGATTTTGAATATTCACTTAGGAGTAGAATAAAACTAACTTCCTAATCGTGGAGTGATTCAATCAAAGCATGCTAGGCAGAGAAACAGGGAATAGGCTTTTAATACCTTCAGCTACCCTTGTTCCTAGAGAGAACAGATTAATGCCCATGTCCAAGACAGAATCCCAGGCCGGATGGTGCCAGGGTAGCAATGAAAGACACTGAGCCTATGGACATAAACTCCACAGTGCCATGTTCCTCAAATGGCACACTCTGGTCCAAACTCAGGTCACACATGTGGTTTTTCTCTGGGATTTCATCACAGTCTCAGAAATGTAAAGCTCCCTTTACTGAAGATCTGACATATCCCATGAGCCTTCCAGCACCCCGGGAGCAGGTACATGCTGCTGCTCACAGAATGAGCTCTCAGAGGGGTGACAGCCAGCACACAGCTGTCTGCTCCATTAGACTGCAGAAAGCCTGCAAGATATTTCCATTGCAGTACCGTGCATGGGCAAGCTTTTTTTCCTGAAAGGGTACTAGTGATGGGATGAAGGCAAGCAGTGAAGGGACCTACACAGAAGAGAAGGATGTACAACAGTAGAGCAAGATTAGATGAAGTCTACCTTCTTGCTTTTCCCCATTCTGCAATGGAGTGTACCCAGACATTAAAGCCAGGCGAAATAATTATTTACCTTTTCTATTCATAAATCACTTATAATTGATGATTCTGTGTAATGCATCACAGGATTTGTGGGACTCTTCAAAGCATGTAAAGAGTGAAGTAAAAAGAAGATTTATTTAGCTTTGTACTGAGCAGATACGACTAACACATGCAAAAAAGATAATAACATTTTATGTTGTGGTAGAATGTGATTACATTTGGAATGTCTTTGCTTTATTGCAAAGCCACATTTATGGCCTAATTAAAATACAGGATGCAGTTCAGAATTGGATAGATACGAAGGAATCTGAAAGCAAATCTCCAAAGATCAAAGGGCTCCTTTGCCCCTGTGTGGACTGCACATGTGCCTACATATACACATTCTTAATTTACTGTTTGAAGAACAGATATTCTACAAAATACCACTTTCAACATTTGTGCTATTTTGAAAGGAAAAAAAAATCAACAAAAAAACAAACAAACAAGACAAAAGCTAGCATAAAGGACAAATGTGAAATAGTACCACCCATTAGGAGTACCACAAAGCAGGCTAAACCAGTCCTGAAAACATGGAAACTTTTCTTCACTGTAAATAAATAATTAGTAGGAAAACAATATTTCTCCTTACAGGTCATTAAGCTGTATCTCTATGGCCATCCTTATCCTTTGCTTGACAGCTGTTTTCTGGCCCCTTCTGCTATCATCTGTCATAACAGGAAAGCCTTCCCCAAAACATTTGAGTCTCTCATAAACTGTATTTTCTAAAAATTGACTTTATAAACTCTGAAAAAAAAATCTAGATACATGAAAATCGTAACAGATTTTTTTAATGGGAGCACTATTGGCAAGACTGTGCCATTCATTTGCTTAATTCTGTCCCACTTCTATGACAATGAAGAATAAGAGTGATTTCTGGGAGAGTCAGAAAAATCCCCAGTTTGAGCAATTATTACATGCAATCATGTAACTAAATAGGAAGTTTCATACTGGGAGGCAAAAAGCCTACAGTAGAAGACATGAAAATATTAACTACAAAGTGATAGATCAAAGCACCTCTCTTTCTCTCCCTCCCTGTGCTATTCCCGAAGGCTCTGTTTCTTAAGGACTAAGCAAATCTGCTTGCCAGTGGCAGCTCCTGTACACCCTTTAAAATTATTTCACAAACATTTCAGACAGACATAATTACCAGATTTACAGTTATTCATCAACGTCTACCAATTCAGAAATAAATTTATGATAGCTTAGTTAAGAGACATTCCAGCATTCACCTGTAAATATTATCCATATCTCAATATTCTTCTTCACAGAATATAAAGCTCCTCCAAAACCAGAATAAGACCACCCAAGGGACAAACCACAATGGACACCTTCAGAGCAACAGAAAGTCTGCCCCACACCCCACCCCCTAGCTCACACATTTCTGCTGAAAAAAGCATTTTTAAACTTATCTGGGAAGCTGCAGAACCAGCAAAGCAAGAGTTGGACAATCCACAACGCATGTCTAAACAGGGCTTTCTAAAAACCCCAGCACTTCAAACAAATAACAGATGCCCTTCATTGAACCAGCATCCTGAGGTCTTTTCAGTATCTAAGATTGCTCAGAAGGTGATTCTTTGATCACTTGTATACAGTAATAGATATTCGAGCATCAATAGGTATTAATAAAATATTAGCTGCCTCCTAATCAATATGCAGACATCTATGAAATATTCAGTATGGGTATAAAAAATGAGAGCATAGCAAAGTAAGAAACGTTAATATATTATTTCCTTGTGTATAAAATGCACATTTAGATTAAAAAAGGAAAAAACCAAGACCTGCAAAAGCCTTTGTCATGCATATTTCTGTCAGAAAAGCCCATCAGACATAAACACTATGAACTTAATGGAAAATTTTCTGTTGAGCTTAACAAGCTTTATAGATTCCTGATTCAGAAATAAACACCTTACTCTCGAAAACTTATATCCAAGCAGCAAATACAAAGATACAACAGCAGAACAGTAAAAGTGCTGCACATTCTGCAGATACTGTTCCTTGGCAGACTAGTCTCACCCGCCAGGACACATGGCTTTTCAGGAGGAAATTGCCAAGTTACACACTTGGCAAGTCTAAGCTAATATACTGCAAGTTCCTGGTCTTTCTAGAGGTCCAGTGATGGCATCCCTGATCACTTCCACCATTCCATAAATCAAAGTGGTAACAATTTGACACTCCCCTGTCCCAATGTGAATGGGCTCTTCTTCCTTTGTATGGGATCTCTTTGCAAGAAACGAATATGTGCACACCATACACTGTGCAGACTTGGGTCACACCAGACTCCAGATACTCCAGACAGCAAGATACAGACATGCATACTAGAGGAGCAGTTGAGCCTTTTTAACTCATATTTTCCAACAGTAATATGCTCATAATTACAGAGCTCAGACAAGCCATATAACCCACTCAAGAACCAAAAGCAAATACTCTAGACACCATAGCTAGCCATTAGTCATCCATCTGACATCTCTTCTTTAACTAGCTGAGCAATCTTTGGACATAGAAACAGGAAATAGCAGGGCAAGCAGAGAATTCCCTTCAAGCGTGGTCAGTATCACACCTGGCCAACCAGCCTTTAGCAGCAGACATTAACACAGTCCCAGAATATGAGCATCAATAGCAAGGTTTAGGCCACATCTATCTGTCTGATCTGCTGACCCTACGCACACTGCGCCTCTTACCTGGGACCATTCTTTAGATCATCTTCCCCGACACACAAAAACAATCTTGCAATTCAACACAAAGAAAAACTTTTGTGAGACACCAGAAGTTTGAGAACACAGGCCCAGAATTTTCTGAAGAGATAACATGAAGTCATTAAGAAAACACCCTTAGAGTATTTTTGTACTGTTCAGCCACAAACCTAAAAATAGGCTTTTAGGTTACAGACAAGAAGAATAAAGCATACTCATTAGAAGAGAGTTTAAATATTAAACTAGACTGCAAACAGAAAAGTGAAAGCATGTTCACTAAGAATATGACAAGGGGTGACAGGCTTAAATTGTGGTAAGGGAGATTTAAGGTAGCCATTAAGCAAATCTTTCTAAATGTCTGAGTAAGTACTGGGGGAGAGAGGGAGAACACTGGACGAAAAAAAGGGGATTAAGGAATTTCCCTTGTTGAAGTTGTTTGGGTTTCTTTAAGAACATCTAAGACAAAGAATGTTTCAGGGTCATTGGATCCTGCCTTGAGGAGGAGTGGTGAGCCAAATGCCCGTCTGTGGGATTCAGTTACTTCCATGACTTCATAGGAGACTTCAATTCTGTGTCTGAAGAGCGAAAACTTTGCTACAATAGTTTCTAGAAACAGAATACAGCGTGGGGGGAATTTTTTGTTTGTATGCATAAAGAAGCCGACAAACCCTAGCTGTTAGAGCTCCCAAAAGATCTGATCCTGATTGAGTAATCTCTTTCCCAAAAGAAAGTTACACTCCTGAAGACATTAACACTCCCTGTGGAAGAAGATGACTAAAACATGAGAGCTTTTTCCTTCCAGCCACTGACATCGATCCTTCAGCTGCTTGCTGCATGATTTCAAGATAGCATGTTCCCAGTAAGAAATCAGTGTGGTGGCTCTCATTCCATCTCTCACCTCATGGACACCTTGTAGTAATTGCTAGATTTAGGAATCAAGAATTCATGAGCCATAGAAATGGATTTAGTCTATTGTATCAAGGAGAAATCCTGTTGTAAGAGAGCTCAGGACAAATGCTAACCAGGTAACAAGGAAAGGCTTGCCCCTGCTCATTCTTCACATTGACAGCTTCCTTCATGGATTTTGAATATTAAATCAATATTATTATTTTTAAACATGAGCTTAATGCTTAGGCTTTATCGATAAGCATGAATAATATGTATATGCAATATGCAGAACAAGTTGAAATACTATTTTTTTTGTGATAGCATATATACCAGCACAAACAGCTCCAGCTAAGAAATCATGTAAAAATGCTAATTATGCATAAATCAAGAAACAGAACTATCAGCATGATTTGTGGTCAGCTGTTTAATTAATCTTGGTATTAATACAGTTACAGAAAATCGATGTGTCAAAAGGACTTGAAAGGATTACCAACTACTCTGGACAAATTAGCAACACTTCTATGCCTAGAGCACAGGCAAGCACAAAGATGTTTAATTAAACTATTTACCAGTGAGGTATTAAAATAATTATAAATATTACATTTTTAGTACATTTTTTACTCAGATTGAAAGTACTTAGGAACAAATAATATGCAGTTTCCCAACGGCATTTTTTTTAAAGGAAGGAATGTAAAAAATGTTGCAGTTAAGCCCAGTAAATGAAAGTGAAGTCAGGAACAAAAGAAGGTAACATGGCATTTAAAATTAGAGGACTGGGGAATAATTCAACTCCACAGTAACAAAAGATGTTATAAAACTGCATGGAAAGAGGAAAGAGGAGATTTATAACACAAAAAGTCACGTGGCTACTCAGGGCCCATACACACTGTGCTTAAATGAACTGCTATTGTTTCTTGTGAAAACATCAATACCTATAAAAATAAATCTCAGTGTTCACCAAATCCTTGTTGGTCTAAGTCTGTATTTTTCCCACAAGTAATTTTTCTGACCCTTTTTATTAGACTGTCCAATGCTGTCGCTGTCTCAGCATGAATTTGGGCAAGTTGCTCCACTTCTCTGTGCCTTAGCTTCCTCTTTTCCAAACCAGCAATTAAATACTTAGCAGCCCTCTAGAGATGCATCAAGGGTACCTTATCCACATTAGTATGGCATTCGCTGACAATAGGAGAGAATCATCCTTTCCAGCAGGGTGATAAAGAGCGCTCCCCTATGGCAAGGCTGCACTAGTTGTGTCTCTGTGGGACTTATCTAAAGCCAAAATGAATGTGATGGAAAATCTTCTATCAAGTTAATGGGTTTTGAGTCAAGACCTGCATATCAGTCATCTGATGTGGAATCATTCCATTGTTGTTTTCTTGGATTGACTCAATACTTTTCTAGTCTTCTGTTGACTTGTCTTCCAGGGCAAAGAAATGCTCTCTGATGCAGGCAGTATCCACTGCTGCATAGATTACAGTACATAGATGAACCTGGCCAAGAGCCACTGGGAGACTTGAAGTGAATGTTTCTGCTTTTCAAGGCACCTAGAGCTAAACAACTTTTCCCTTTGCAGTTCTGGGACCAGAACAGAGCACTGCTTAACACTAGGAGCTAAGCCCTGTCCTGCCTTTTAGCACTTGTCACATAAGGATCTCAGGAAAGGAGAGACCAGCATAAGAGTATTTTTTGCTTGCTGAGTTAATACAAGGTTAGTGTCCTCTATCGGGCTGTCTAAAGATTAATTTCCAAATGTATTTGGAAATGCTCAAGTTTTGCCCTGAAGATACAGTGTAGGCAGAAGACACAAAAATCAAGATGCAGCTCTTAGCTGGACAATGGGCTGTCCTCAGCGTGCAGAGGACAGAGGGGACTCCGAAGCAGCGTATATATCAATATATTTGTGCCAAGTAAATCAGGAGGATCCAGATTTCCCTGAAGTCCTTATTCCAAATAATACCCATCGTGCTGAACATCTGCTACCTCATGTATAAATAGTCACATAACTATGACTTCCAACACAATTACTGTTTCATAGTATTACTTTAAAAATTATGTAGTGTTAGGCAAGATATTCAGTAATGATGTCCTGTAGAACAGCAAGATCTAAAGAGGACTCTTTCCCAAAACATACTTGAAAACTACTCTGCCACAGAGCTAGCTTCACTGCTTACTGACCCAGACTTGGTTTTTCAGCTGGCAGATATCTGTTGCAATTCACCAACCCCAGGCCACCATGGGAACAGTGGTAACATTTGTGGACTGACCTCTGTAAACATCCAAGACCCTGCACAGTACTTCAAAAGTTTAGGGTGCCACACTAAAAAAAAAAAAAAATAATTGTTTTTCTTTCTTGTATGCTAATTTAGTTCACCAAAAAGGAAAAGGGGGGGAAAGAGGGTCAGTAGATTAGACGGAAGAAATAGTCTTCAAAGAGTGGCTGCATTATCAATTGGCTGCCTAAAAGCTCCTATTCAGGTCTTTTTCAAACACATACAGTGGTTCTGGATGAGTAACTTGCCCTTTAAGATTGCCACTTCACCATTGCGATGCTTGCTACATCATTAGTATTATTATGGGGTCAACAGCATCATCTTGAACCTGCCAGGTAAACTCCAGCAACAGAAATCTGAAGGCATCAATTTTAGCAATAGCAAACAATTTGAACATTTGTTCTAACCGGAGCTGGAAATTTCCGCAGTTGAGTTGCTTTTCACAGATGGGAGGAGAAGTGAAGAGCAGGAGAAGAGAAGTGATGTTTTTTCCCTCGAAACTGAGATTTCGCAGAACTCTATGTTTTTCTATGCTTTAGGCACCACTTTTCTAATAATATCCTGCAGCAGCTCTTGTTCTGGGGGGCGTGTTAGATTCAAAACTGAATGTTACTTCAGAAATCACACAGGACAGAACTGAAGGGGTCTATGAAATAACTTGTCAAAATCATTAGATTTTCCTAATTCCTCTTCTCTACCCATGCTGTAAATCAAATTACCATATACTCTAGAGGCTGACATTTAAATTAAAAGACTTCTAAACAATATATTTCTACATAACACCATTTTTTCCACAGAATTAAAATCTTGAATGATACATTTTGAAAATACTTCCTGTTCCTGTGATAGATAAGGGCCTGCTTTTGCAAGTAACATATTTTAGTGACTCATTCCTTAGAGAAGCCAAAGGTAAAAAAAAAAAATATCACACAAAATGAGAATTGACAAAGGGTTAAAAGCCACAGTCCAGTGTTCAAACATCATGCAAAACTGCACAGCTCCACAATAAAATCAGGAGGAGGATTCCCTTCACAGAGGAAAAAAATCTGTCAGCATACCTTAGTGCATAAAGAGAAAGATGTTTGCTCATAGGTCACACTATATTTTAACAGAATGTGCTGCTGCCATATGTTGGGTGGCCAGATAACTTCTCATGCTACTTCTTGAAAAGATGCCCCTAATGCAAAAAGGGCCATAGCCACTGTCCAAAGGCAGCTTCCTTATTTTGCAAAAGGGACACGAGTAATACAGGAAAATAGAGGAATGAAAATGTCTTTCACTCTGATGTGTAAAGGTCTTTTTAAAGCTTCGGTATAAAATTGGTGAACATGTGTAGGAAATTAAATAATAATAATAATTATTAAAATCCAAACAATAGAGCTTCCCAGCCTAGTAGTGACTACAAGAAATGAGACAACTTAATCTTTGAACAACTGCAGGATTTTAGGAAGTTTTCAGTCTTCTTCACAGCCCCAAAGAAAACATTGCAAAATGAGGGAATTTTTTTTTTTAATAATTATCACAGATGTTAAAGGCCAGGAATCTTCATCATGATCATTGTGACTGACTTTATAGAAAATGCTAGCAGGATACAAAAAGAGATGAGAACCATGTACACTGCTTCCTCTTTATATCAGCACGATATATGCAGATATTACAGATAATTTATAGCCTATTAAGATGAAACAACATTTTCTTACTTGACTGAATGGCAGTGGGATGTAGAAACTGTAGTTTCAAACTACAGAAAATCATATACATGCATTTTTAAAATAATACCAGAGAACAGATGCAGCCCATCCAAAAGAAAATTATGAGATTTTTATTGTGTAATTTATAATGCTTCAAAAAGTATGAAACCAAATACTGCACTTTTGAAGCAAATTACTTAACTGGTAAGTTAGCATAAAGCAACCCAAGAGAAGTTATTTTTCAACAAGCAAGCAGGTAAAAACCTGCAGAAGTCAATAAAATGCTTTAAATCAGTAGATTCCAGGAAATGAGAACACGTGGAGCAGCAAATCTTGCTGCCATTTGCAGAATGGACAACACTGCGATTTCCCTGAGAACAGATAAACTACCTGTCAGTGTCACGGGAAGAGATGGAAAGAAGCTTCCTATTCAAGGGTAACTTTTCTTGATAAAACTGTCGTTCACTCGACAGCTTAAATGACATTCAGAGCTCAAAGCTCTAGAAAGAGGTGAGCAGAAAACCACTAATGTACCTTCCTTGGTGGATGTAGGTTAAAGTTATTGCTAGGCTGACTAACCTGTCACAAAATACCATGGAATGAACTTCATCACATCAGATCTTCTGCTTATGTGAGACTAAATATTGACTATATATTAAAATAGCCACTACTTAAATTAAAATCGTAGTTCAGAATTTAATATAATTGTAGACTTCATCCAGAATATTATTTTAGTGAATTCATCTCTGTGGCTGCATTTTCTATGTAATCAATACAGCTTCCCACAGGGCAGCTTCTTACTGATAGCAATGGGTCTTTCCTACTCCACAGTTCTCATGATATCCAAAAAATTGATTTGCAGAAAAAAAGAGTTTCAACACCAAAGCAGTAAAAATTAGTTTAATCTGAGAAAGACGTAGTGTTATAAGAAAATGCACTGGAAGCTGTGTATTTAAAATTCAGCAATATCCAAATGAATTTAATTTTGTTCAATTTAAAGTAACCTAGCATTTCAATATTCACTTAATTTCTTTTTATGAAGATGACCCCATTGATACCAAATTGAAATATTTCATTTGGCTTAAAAATTGGTTCTGACTTACAGCTTCCCCATATCACTGCTTTCCACCTTTTGAAAGCTGCTGGAGCCCAGGGGCTGGCTGCCAAGGCCACCGAACAGAGGCCTGCCCAGCAGCACATGGAATATGCCCAACAGCAAGCGATGACTTTATACCCTCATGAATTAGACTCAGCCTTCCCAAAACATAACATCTCCTGTTCTGTGGAACAACTCTGCTTTTAGGCCAACAGCGTATAAAATACATGGTGTTGTGCATGTACCTTAAACACTTACCTTTAAAACTTGCTAATCCTTGTCTTGAGCCCATTAGAGCCTGACTCTACATACACAAAGTTCAGTTGTAATCAGAAAGCCAAGCTGTCTCAGGCTTTCAGATTTGTCCCCAAATGCACGGTTCAATAACAAGATATCATCTCATTTATTTTGCCTGAATAAAGAGGAATACATTTTTAAAACTGAATAACAGCTACAAACTATTCCAGTTGTGCCTGCTAGGCATTGGTGACAGCATAAGGGGAAACTATTTAAGTATTTCATTTTTTTATTATTGTTATTTTTTATTTTTAAGATTCATGAGAGGAAAAGTCTGTATCAACAGAATGCAACATACAGAATCAGGATTAATGCTTCTATTGCACAGTGCTGATTTAAATACATTTATTATTATAACATACAATTATTTCTGGGTAAAACAGGGAATGAACAAGGTTTCATCTATATGACATATTTGCTGTGCTTTTTAACTGTGTTGTCAAAAACAGAACTCATTTTAGCAAGGTAATAATCTGCAAGTAGTTGTTATCTCACTCATTTTATTATTTTGTTCTTACATACATCCTGGATGGTTTTTTGTGCATACACTTTAAATGAATGCTCCCCCATTATTGTCAAGCAACTTGTCTTATTACTTCACACTTTTTCTGTAAATCACAAATACTCTGCTTTCTAAACCATTTCCATGCCTAATGACAGTTCCTTGCTGGAAGGAAAGGAGCATAAGGAAATAAGTAGTGCATACAAAGATCAGATTATCTAAAACACTTTTCCCATCTCTGTGAAGGCTACTACCTTACATGGCACACAAAATTAGAACAGAATTTAAGGTCTGACACACCAGATTGTAAAAGGTCAAGAAAACCTCAAAATTTGACTTAAAAGATTCCGCAAAAGACATGGATTACATAGAAATGACAACTCCCTGGGAAAAATAAAAATCAATTTCGTAACAGCTATTGAGTATCGGGCTCTCTGAAGAGCTGGGCAGGACTTTCCTACTGTTTTTAGAAACTATGCAATCTTAACAACAAGACATGCTGTCAGCATGGAAGTCAGAATTTCCTATGGCTTTCCCTAAGGGTAACATGTGCATTACAACATGGTTATTCCAGGCTGGAAATCATTCTCATATCAAATACTCCTGTGCCATCTTTACACCTAAGAAAATAGCTCACCCAACACAATTCTAAACATAGTATTGTGTCAAGCTGACTTATTTCCATTTCAATAGATCTGCCTGATCTTCTCCTACTTTGCCAGACAGGTGCACCATCAAAATAATCCTGAGATCTGCCTTTCTGAACACGTGTGGTTGAAAGATACTTTCCAGTTGGGTAAAGCTGGGCCAAGTGTTTCAGCACTTTTCCCAGAGATTGCCAGAGAAGGTCTCAAAATCCTCTATATGAAAATGAGACCTACCTACTTTCTATTAAGAATTTTTAGAGCTCATTTTGATGGCCGGTATTAAAAAAGAAACACTAGATTTATTGTCTAATGCGATGACATTTATTCTCTTTTCTAAATAATGTCGTAGTCCTGCAGACATTAACACTCAGCATTAATAACAACAGCTTCCAAGCCACCTAATAATAACTAATTGTGAGGACTTTACACATTTTCAGTTTTGCTTTTATGTACTTTTTTCAGCTCTGTCCAGAAAGCTTCTCTTCTTGGATAATTTTTCATGTTTCAATCCACTGACCAGGTTCAAAATGCAAGTATAAAATGTTACTTCTCACTACACATGTGATCTCATCTCAGCACCTCGCACACAAGCCAGCTCTAGGACATGAAGGGACCATGTCCTGGTTGACAACAGCACTCAGCATGTGCATCACACATTCTTGAGCCACCTTCCAAGTTAATTCCAAAAGGCCCATATATAAGTGAGGTTCCTCTTACCACATTTCCCCATCTTGTTTGTGCCAGCAAGGGGTCAGCTAGTAGGTGGTATTTGGTATGGCACAGGGACTAATTTGAAGCTAAGTGATACACACAACATGCTGAGTAATAACATCACTCTTGCTGTATACCTATGAGCTCACCTGTACAGGAGAAATCATCCACACGGACATATCCCATGACACAGTCACAACGATAGGATCCAGGCAAGTTGACGCACACGGTGTTGGCATGACAATAATGCATCTTGGCAGCACACTCATCAATATCTGCAGGGAAGAATAACCAAGGAAAGTTACAGTCAGGCTTAGTAAAATGAAAAACGTGACAGAATATTAAAATAAGAAAAAATAAATTCCATTTACAACTCCAAAGGCAATTTGGTTTAACTCTAGCATTAAAGAGCAAGGCAAACCCAGTAGAAATGTATTCCTCAAAAGAGAGCTAATATTTCTGTATCATAGCAATGGATTCCTTCTACTGATCTTCATGAAATCCTAAATTTCTTGAATTCTGGAAAAGTAACACATACAGTTGGGTTTTTTCTGTGATGATGTTAAAAGACAAAAACTGATGTATAGTTTTCACACCCATAAAATAGCATCAGAAGTACATTACTGTGAGAATACTAATCCTGTCTCATAGCTAAACCAACACAAGAAAGGATAGTAACTCTGTCGACAGACGGGACATGGCAATGTTTGTCAGGGCAATGCAGCAGATTCAATTGCTGAGATGATCAGTGAGTATTCCAGCCCTCCAAATTCATCCAAATGGTCTTGACAATGCCCTGCTGCAGGAGTTATTCAACAGTACCCTGTGCCACTTCCACATCCCACACAAGCAGAAGTTTGAGCCAGTCCCTTAAACCCTTTTTAAGCTTCCTTTACATCATGACAATGAAAAAAAAATTACTAAGGAGCAGTAGACACTCGACCTCATATCTCTGTTTTCTTTAGCAATCTTCACTGATACTGTAAATCCAAAATTCAGAAGAGTTTTCACAACAGTGAATCAAACCTATCATTTACTTGCCTTTTTAAATATCCCAAAGCTCTGTGATATTGTAACTGTAAAATCTTCCTGCTTCCCTCCCCACAAAACCAAACATTGTACTGAAGAACTCTTTTTATTTTCTTCTCAGCATGATAGATTTTCTGCTTAGTAGCACAGATTTTACATAAAGTAATTCATGGTTTTCAAATGATAAATTCTAGTGTTTCATACGTCCACACAAAGAAAGATGAATCAGACTAATGTTTTTCCCCCCTATTACTTTCTCACTGTTATTGATAGCTCACACTCAAGGAAGGTATTAAGTGACAACAAAGCTAAAGAACTTCCTCAGCCAGCAAGGGACAGATGAGTTGGTCACCCCACAGCCTGGTCTCGCACCACATCCCTCTGAACAGCCACCTGTACTGACCAAGTTAGCATCTCCCTTCTTCCTCAGCATATGGTGCTCAGTGGAGACACAATGGAAGGGCTACAAGAGATTAGCTCCGCAACATCAGGATTTAACCCCAGAAGGGCGAGGAGTTTAACTGTGCACATGCTGTGGTCTTGGCTGCTTAAATTCAGGTGTCCTGTTTAATCTTCCTAAACCAAAGTAGCTGGAGTTGAGATACACTCACATTTTCCTGTCTCTGAAAATAAAACACATGCCAGCTACACTCACACTTTCTATACCACAGACATCTGTCCAGTAGAAACTACAAGGTAAATCACTTTGTGTTGGCCACCAAACACCTGTCAGTTGGCAGTGATTTCTGACTGCTGCCAACTTGGGCTGAATCAGAAATAATGGCCTGGAGGCAAAAGACTTTGTATACCACTGCGAACACCTTGAACTATCTCCTTCCCACACTTTTGTTGTTTCTGTTGCAGTGCCACTTGATTAAATGAATTTTAAAAAGTCAGGAGCATCAATATATGGAAGATAAAAGCCAAGAAAAATCCTCCCACACGTCTTGTTATCACACCACTGAGTGCTAGAGCCACTTGGGAAACACTCAGGTGTTGATGTGTGTTCACACTGTTCTGCTCACAGCATCTTTTTAATAGGCTTTTGGAGTATAGCTTTAGAGGAGGTTTGTTCTTGCATATCTAATAATTTTCTAGCATAAAAGGGAAAGGAACAAAAAGAAAACAAGAATGTCAAAACAGCAACCAATTCACCTGCAAATTAACCTTATGTGCTACCTTCTATCTCCAGCTTCCTCACTGAATTCACTGGACACTGAATTTCCCCAAAGGAAAGCAAGAGGATGAAAAGTCTCAAAGGTGAAGGAATTTGAACTCTGATTTATTGCAAGCAAGGTCCACACTACTGTAACACAAGATAAGAGAATAACCAGAGATAAAAAGAAAAATCATAACATATATGAAAATATTATTATGGGAGAATTTCTCAAAGGGAGACTAGGGATTTCAAGCAGTGACTTGAGTATAAATAGAGGAATTGAGAACAACGGATACTGGGTTGCTGCAGAAGTCCTTGAATCCAAGAAGAAAAGACTGGGCCTAAAAAAGGAAGCAGAAGGAACAAAACAAACAAAAAAAGCCATAAAACCCCCTCTTCAAACTTTGCTCATTTATTTAACTCTTCTCAATTTTTCTTGGTACATTTTCTATATACTCTTTCAGTAATGCATATCTTCTTTTACCCTTGCAGTATTAGTCTTCTATTAATACAGACATTTCCTTCACAGAGCATAATATTGAGAGGTCAAAACTGGCAACAGTATTTCCTTATTAAAGCCTGTAAGGCAATGGTAAAGCTGTTGTTCTGGACCACAGTTCTACAAATTCTTGTAAAAGGTTAGGTATTCATCACAAAAAGCTTGGGGTTTTTACTTAATATTGTTAGAGTAAAATCCATAAAGCACATAGTGGTATATATCAGCTCAGCTGTAATGGAACTCAAATTGTGATTCATGTGTATAGATTGCTTGTCGCATTTGAAATATTAGAGCTCATCTTCTAGTGGTCTTTTGAGGTGATAAAAATACATGATTTATGTTTCTCTCTAGACTGGTGAAGTAGTTTGTTTCTCTTTTAAAAAGGTATACTTATGGTCTTTAAAATGAGACTTGACACAGCATAATGTCCATTCACATATCACCAGCTTCCATCTACATAAACTAGTGCTTTGCAACAACAAAGACATTTAGGCTTCAGCTTTTCAGTAAGGACCATTATATTATAGGGTGGGCAGCCTTGATATGCGAGTGCTGCTCTAGTGGGTTCAGGTGTTTCCTTAGCAGTTAGAGAAATAGGGTCCATTGCCTATTCAGACCTCTCCTCACTGCAGTACTCCCCTAACCTATACCTAATCAGTTATCACCTTCACTCTTCACAAGTCTAAACAGAGTTTGTGAACTTAGAGGGAAATATATACATATTATCTTTTTATTATTCATACCAGTGCACTCAGCAATGCACCAAGCAGCACTGGGACAAAAACAAAGAAGTTAGTTACTCCAGTCACTTAGCAGCTCTTTGTTCATTATATTTACTATTTTATTCTCCATGATCTCCCTGATCCTGTTCACTTCTGCTCCTGTCTCCCTTCTACTGCCAGACTCACTTGTCTTCAGCTCTGCTTGCCCCTTTTTTTTTTCCTTTTTCTGAACCCTCCCACTGCCTGTCTTCTTTCACATGTGTCTAACATACCCCACACCTGCTTTTTACCTTTAGCATAGGGCTGGCTTATCAAATTGTGCAATCACACCCTCAGGGAGCCATAAGGCATTAGACAGCAGGAGTCAGCAGTTCCCTATGAGCTGGCAGCAGCTCAGCTTCCCCCAGTTGCCTGGTAAAAAGAGACTAAATACGGGCTGCAAACATTTGGGCTACCCTTAAAATGGCTTACCAACTTGGACTGCTTGTAACAGTTCAACTCCTCCAAGGCAGCACAGCAGCAATAAAAAGGCAACCCTCACCATTCCTCTGACTGTGAGGGATGGAGCTGCTGCCCTGTCAGAGGCAGGGAAAAAAAAAAAAACACAGAACAAAAAAGGAAAATTCCCTTTCAATAAAGCTGAGAAACATTAGGGTAATGTCGTTAAGTATCTAACGAGCTAGAATGCCTTCATAAATTATGGCTGGTGTAGCATCACCTGGGAATCCAGAAGCAGTAAAATAACTATCAATATAAATAACAAACAAATACTGTAAAACACACACTCACACACAAATCACACTTGAATGGTCACAAACTTAAGCTTAAATTCTTTTGCCAGTCACACTCAAGACAGCAACTGGTCATTCTAGAACATTAGAACCCCTTTGCTACCTATTTCTTATCGTCATTTGTAAACAGTCCACCCAACAAAGAATGAAAATTCAAAACCAAAGCTTTTCATAACCTGAGTCTCCAGTGATCTGATCAACCTTGGAGTCAGGATATTTCAGCTATAGTCATTTTAGTCACCATTCCTCAAAATCACAATCCTATCATGAAAGACAGCACCAGACTTTTTAAAGCTTGCCCTCCAGACTATCTAGTGTCTCTCCAAGTGAGAAGATTTTACTTTTATTATTCCAAGTTCTGCTCCTCTCTAAGGAAACCTAGAAATTTGCACTTCCACTCTCCTTCATGTTTTCCATCAGTACACTGGCAATTTATGAGGCATTATTAAATGTCTGGTTTGGGGGAGATGGTCTCTAAGAGCCTTGAGATCTCTTAGGTTAAAACCATTTTATTTAAACTGAGATTTATTTTTAAAGATCATTTAAATCAGACAGAAAGGTGTCATTGACATGACAGCAGTAAAGAAAATACAAGAAACATGGCATTGTTTTTAACAGAAAGCTGTTCTCTTAACCTTAAGTGAATGCATTTGTTTGATAAATACATTAACAGAAAATGTTCACAAACTTATAAATATGACTTTTTAAAAAATGTCTGCAGCTACAGCTCTTAGGGATGGTTGATAACTTATTCATAAGGTATCTCTGGCTGTTGCAAGTAAGTTATTTTTCAAAATACACAGCCAGAATTCACATATGATAATGCAGTTTAGAGAACACAGATTAAAAATAATCACAAAAAGCAGAATGACACATTTGCAGGAACAAGTTTTGGCTAACAGCAGCAGCTCAGCAACTAGCAAAAACAAGATTCTTCATGTATAATAGCAGCCACTATGATACGTAGAACTTCACAGAAGTTCAGAAAGATTGGTTTATCTAGGATTATTCAAGTCTTTTAATTATTTTTTTCTAATTATTCTTTGAAAATACACTGATATTTGTGTTTCAAATGTACGTCAGCAGAACAGCCTACTAAACAGTGTGCCTGAGTGGGTGTAAAGGGTTTTCTTTAAAGATGCTGCTTAATTTACTCTTCCATTAAGTGGCTTATGAGATGCTCTGTAATGAGCAAGCTAATTTCCAGTTTCAGAGTCTGTCTGGCCAGCAGGATTCAGAACTTTTACCCAAGTCAGTGCCACCATCCCTGATCTTCAGCTACTCCCTGGCTTCTTGGACTCAATCCACACAGATCAATGTCTCTGAGGACATTCTGCTGATTTGTGGATTCTGAGGGACATTCATTATATCCTCTCATGGACATAACAGTAGGAAGGGTACTTCGTCACACCCAGGTAATTTTAACGTACTGAGGAATATCAGCACCTATTTCAACAAAGAATTCTATATCTCAGGGACATGACCTGTTCTCTATCAGAAAAAAAGCAAAGCACACTTTTATGTCCCCTTGAGCTGTATTAAGCCCTCTAAAGAGTAGAGAGTAAGATGTGACTGCTGCTGATTATAATGAGACCACTTCAACTAAAACAGAGTTAATCCCAACTGAGCTGGTGCTGGCCCTACAGGAGTAGTTGTCTTCCAAGTAAGCCTACAACAGAAGTTCTCCACTCTCTGGGTGAGAGTACACAGGGGAGTTCACAGATTACAGAACTGTCGCTGCATCCCTTGAGAACAGGACTGTGTAATGAACCAGCAGGGATCTATGCTATCTCTAGCTGTAGTCAGAATAATATTCTTGACAATGTTGCCAAGGACCCTGAAGTAAGAAAGAGTTAAATTCAGAGACAGATAAAAAATAAACTCAAAAAAGAATGCAATTCAAATAGGATGCATTTTGAAATCTTCTCTTATAAATACGTGAAATAAGAAATAAGCCCGTGTAATAAGCATCATGTAAGTCCCATGATGGCCTTAGCTTGTTCTTCCATATTAGTTTTGTCTTAAAAACAACTCAAAAATTGTTTGATGTTCTTTAACGTATTTTTCGAGGTAATTATTGTATTTTTAAAATTAGTTCACATTGTAAATTCTTTCATCCATCACCCATACCTATTCAAAGTCAGGCAATAATCATATTTGTACATGCTACCTTTCTCAGAATAGAAGTTTTCTTAAAGCTTCACTCCAAATGTTAATTCTGGAATAAATACAAATTCCTACAGATGTGATAAATAAAACACTGGGTACCCAAGATTCATCCTTGTAAATGTAATAAATGCCTGCATGTGTATAGCAGCACATATCCCAGTGAAGAAAATTCTGCTTAACTTCACCAGAGTAATAATGTTTGGCAGTTCATCAGAAATGAAGCAGTACAGAAAAAAAGAAAATCCACTGGCTCCTTCCATCCTGCAGCAGGCAACAGACTGAAAAAAAATGAAGGCATCCCTCTCTAGGCATCCTATATATTTCTCCCTAAAGCAAGAGATGTTTTGGGAATCCCCTAGCTGTCGAGCAAAAGATGGTGAAAAAAACAAGACTCATCACAAGGCATATGTAGAACAAATTCTTGCCACCAAAGCTGATTTGATAAGCCAAACCATAAATTGTGAGCTATACTGTCACAGCCTGTGAGCACAGCATGTCTCCGGGCAACTGTGAGCTTTAAAGTTTGGAATCAGCAATTTGACACTTGCTAAAACCCAGACTATGATGACAAAGGTCTGATCTGCACCATACTCCTTCAGTGAATCCATACAGATCAGCAATAATGTGAATATCTGTGAAGTTTATTCCCTTACATAAATGGTTCTCATCAGTGTAACACAGAAACCTCAACAAATTACTACAGCAACAGGAGTAGGAAGAGTTATATACAATAAATCTAACTGGACTACTCTCCCTTAGTATTTAGTACCAGTCTTTCACCCATTTTTCCTCTTCAAAGTCTGCTAATGCACAAGAATTTATTCTAAACCTAACTACTTCGTGCTTGGCTCTCAGAGTTACCGTTACATAAGTCTATGACAAATAAAAGGTTATGCTATTCCTGCTCCCATATATATTACAGCCCATTAGAAAAAAAAAAAAAAAAGTAATATAATCACCTCATTCTTACAAAAATAGCTCTGTTCCTTAGAAAGATTACCTCTAGTTTACTGATTCCATAAATGCACTCTTAAAGCCCTGCTTGCTTTGCCTTTGATTTCACATAAAGAAACTCCTTTTGGATTTCAGTAGCACCGATGAAATAAATACTGCAGCTGCAAAACGAATGTCAGATTTCTCTAACAGATTCACCTCCTTACTTATCATTATATTTTAATCTTTCTAAACATTCTTAGAGATACCAGTAGATGCTTATATGGGGGGAAGAGGTGAGGGGAGAGTTGTTTTTCTCTAATCTTCCATTCACCTACATCAGCCAAGAGATGTGATACACTGAAATAACTATATCCATTTTCATTCAGCTAATACCTTACCTTTTCAATTCCTTCTATCTGATTTTACTAATGGCTAAGGGTGAACAATGGATTACTGTATAAAAATGAGCACTTCTTTCTTCATGCCACTATACTTACAGAAATTACATTAAATTCCTGGTTCCATCAGCACTTGTCTTACACACTCATCCACAATTTTTGCTTCACTGTTCTATTTTTATCCCTAATACCCTACCCAGTTTGTCTCCTATGTGCTATTGACTGGCTTACTCTTTCAAAACCACACAGATACTATCTTGAAATGATAAATTGTATAAGGCTACCCATATAATTGATCTAGAATCCCTGTGCCCACAGCAACCTTTTACTGTGGCATTTTGAAGGACATTGTAGCTCTTTGAAAAATTAAATGCTGATGAAAACTGTATGGGTTGGGTTGGGGTATTTTTGAGGGGACAGTATCTTTAACATGTCTAAAAAACAAAGCCCAGAAACTTACAGCACCTGGAAAACTACTAGTCTTGCATTTTATGATTACTCTTAATACATAGTTATAATAAATGAGACATAATATATTAGTAGCAAAAAAATCATACAAAATTAATACTCCACCATTTTCCCACTCAAGTAGTTTGTTCACTCGGTGACCATTTGTGCAGTGCACAGCAGCACACAGGTAATGGAAAAATACTGTCCCATGTTAAACAGGGTAAACACTCAGTGTGCCCTACCTTCTCAAGACTATTTACCTTTTCCTAAATGTTCTCTCTCAACATCTTTTCAACCATTCATTATTCATCCGTTTCCATCACATCTCATTTCTCTATCTAACTCTACTGAAAAATGCATGTGGAAACACAGAACTTAAAGTGGTAGACTCATCACCATTGCTAAGTTGGCAACTATGCCTCTTCACTGCCACACAAGACATACCAGGTGGTTTCACACAGTAGAAGACTTAGTGATTTTATTTTCATGCTTCCAGACTATTGCCTGTTAATCGGGTTCTGCAGAGGGTTAGAGACAAATATCTTATTCAGATATGAAAATTAGAAATCACTGCAAAACAGTTCCTTTCCTAGTATCCCTCTAAGCCATGCTAAACACCTTTCTTTGTTCTACATCCTTGCTACACAATCTGGTCTTATTGCTTGTGCCTTTTTAAATTTAATTTAATCTATAATGTAAAAATAAATAAGCAAACATAAGCAGAAGAAAACCACCTAATTTTAGGTATTATAAATATTTTTCCCTATAAACATACTCTTATTTGGCATAACTGAAAAGTGCAAGATGCATTTCTCATCCAAGAAAATATGGTAATAAGGTGTGATTTATAGTGCTAGTTACTGAAAAACATTTCTTGTTTGGAGATCACAACAATACTGCATTCCTTAGGCATAACCTGAGGAGAGCTACATATGAGAAACAGTAAAAGGAGGTGGGTGGAGAATCCAACACATGATCACAAAAATATTCTTTACCTGCAACCCTAATTTCTGCCTCAACACTTAGTATGAAATTTTATTTTAATTGCTCTGCTTTTGGCTATGAAATTGAAGTGGTGATTTAATGCTTTCCCTTTAGATAACACAGTCAATTTTTAGCTGCAGCTAGGGAAAAAAAAAATAATAATAATAATTGGGACACTCAGGTTCTTACTAGGGCACATGTCCTCCTGCAAAGACCATTATTTGTAAACAAGCTTTCTGAGACTCTTCCAGAAGCAGGATTTTAATTTGTAGTACATAGCACCTTGAAATTTGGGAGTGGAGGTCAGGAACAAAGGCAGCATTATGCTTTCATTTGTGATAGTAAACTACTATTTTACCAGCCCAACTACATACATTTCAGAGCATGTTATCAACAGTAAGTCCCANAGCCCATGGGAAGGACCCACACTGACAAAGTTCACAGGGCACCTGTCTCCTGTGGGAGGAGTGCTGTATCAGGGGAGGAGTGTAAGGAGGAAGGAGAGTCAATGTGTGATGAACTGGTAAGAACCCCCATTCCACATCTTCCAAGGAGAAGAATCATTNAGTCAATTTTTAGCTGCAGCTAGGGAAAAAAAAAATAATAATAATAATTGGGACACTCAGGTTCTTACTAGGGCACATGTCCTCCTGCAAAGACCATTATTTGTAAACAAGCTTTCTGAGACTCTTCCAGAAGCAGGATTTTAATTTGTAGTACATAGCACCTTGAAATTTGGGAGTGGAGGTCAGGAACAAAGGCAGCATTATGCTTTCATTTGTGATAGTAAACTACTATTTTACCAGCCCAACTACATACATTTCAGAGCATGTTATCAACAGTAAGTCCCAATTCCAGCATTACCAAAATAGCCTGGACCTACCACTGGCCAAGGCCAAGCCTATGAGTGACACTGGTAACCCCTCTGTGATAACATATTTCAGAAGTGGGCAAAAAGACCCTGGGCAACAGCAACTGGAAGAGAAAATTAAGAATATGGGAGAAAAACAACTCTGCAGACACCACAGTCAGCGAAAAAGGCGGTGGCATCCCAGGCCCTGGAGCAGACACTCTTCTGCAGCCTGTGGTGAAGACCATCATGAAGCAGGCTGTCGTCCTGAGAGCCCATGGAGGTCCATGGTGGAACAGATATCCACCTGCAGCCCATGGAGGACCTCATGCCGGAGCAGGTGTATGGCCAAAGGAGGCTATGTCCCTGTGGAAAACCCATGATGGAGCAGGCTCCAGGTAGGAACTGAAGCCCCATGGAAAGAAGCCCATGCTGGAGCAATTTGCTGACAGGATCTGTGGCCCTGTGACCCAAAGTGATCTTCCTGTCCTTATCTCGACCCACAAGCTTTTCATTGCATTGCCTTGTTGAGGAGGGGGAAATGATAGAGAAGCTTGGCAGGTACCTAACAGCTAGCCAAGGTCAACCCCTTCATTTAGTTATTATTTTAAACTAAGAATTCTATTTCCTTTAGCCTGTGAAAAAGTAGTCTAAGCAATTATATCACTCTGTTTGGTACCTCTCAAGTACTGACGAATGAAGAATCACAGATGCATTTAGGATGGAAAAGCAAAATCAGGATTTTTCAAGTTTCCACTCCACTCCTGTAAGAATGATGCTAATAACTGCAATTTTAACAGCTGATAGATGCAATTTTAATTAGTTGGGCATTGTTTTTCATTAAGGTGAGTGATTTACTGAAATCCTATTGAGTCATAAACCCATCATTTAACACAGTTGCCAGCCTTTTTCAGGCAACCCACTTAACATTCTATTAAATCAAAGGAAACTATGTATGTGACAACTGTATCTAGACTGTATCTGTATTTCTGGGTATAATAGACGTCAAGGAAAAATTACTCATGCACAATAACAAAATCTGTACACAGAGCACATACTGCTTACTCACAAAACGTTGATATTCAAAATATTAAAAAAATAGTTTGGTTTTTGTCATCCACTTTCTCCCAGTAACAAGCAGCTTCTTGTCCTCCTGCAGTGCTTTCATAAACCCAGATATAAGTAAGTAAAATAACCTATCAACACAATAGACTGATCCATCCTATGGTCTACCAAAGCTGAATATATCTATACAATTTTCTCCTTGAGGATCAGTTTCTAGTTACCTTCCAATTTTTCAGGAATCTTAACAACTTTGTTCCTTAGTTGTACCTTCTCATTATCTTGGCAGCCTTAAAACACTTTTGCCTAGTCCACAATCCTGAATTCACAAAAACCTGCTCTCTGACTGTTCAGGCACATCTTTGGAGACAGTTATATTCACCCAATCCCTTCATCCGCACGATACATATATAACTTCTGGCCTTGCCTCATAAATCAATTCCTACAAGCACTTCATAATTTTTACAGTCCTTTCTGAATAGCTTTCTATTTATTAATTTCAAAATTATCTAGCTGCATGTGCCATTTGCCTCAAACATGGCACATGCTCTGAACTCTGCTTCTGAATCTTCACAAAGATTTTGGAATAGTAGAATCATATGCTGCTTTGACCTTGGAAAATTATCCCAGAACCAGATTCTGTTAAAACAGTTTTAGAGAAAATGTGAAAAAAAAAAAATAATATATACATGAATAGTGAAATCACTGCAGTTAAATTGAGGTTTACACAATGGCATATTAGATCTCATAGCAAAAGGAAAACTGATGTGAATTTCTTATAGATACAATTACATAGCATAAAATTTTCACTGACTCTAGGTTATACAAATCTTCTCTCACCTTTCAGCTACGTACTGGATTCTTGTACTCTGGTAAATCCCGCATGAATCTACTATTACTTAAAATACAAGGAAGACACACCATCGCAAGGATGATGGGTATAGAATGTTCTCTTTGGCTCAAGCATTAGAACATCTGCATGTCAAATCATCAGCTGATAAAAACCTCAGGTTGCTGACAGTTGTAGTATTTCAAAAATAGGTGTACACACACATGTTCATATATACATATGAATTAAACCAATCCTCAGTTCCCCAAGGCAGACACAGGAGGGGCTTTGTTCTCTGTGCGTGCTGTTAATTTTAAGAAACAGGATCCTTTCACACTTTAAACCCCTGAAGTCTCTATCTGGGCATCCTAAGCACAGGCATATAATTAAAGGGATATCACATACTGCAATTTGTTCAGGAATCAGTGACAAAAGATAAGCACTAACACAAAGCAGACAATAATTCAAAAGCATCCTTCTTCATTCAGTCACTGGGAGTTTTTCAGACTTGGCTAGTAAATACTAAGAGCACATCCAGAGTATTACTATGCATATGCTAAAATCTATATTTGATTCTATGTCAGTAAATTAATTTCTTGCAGTATCACATATTGAAACATCTGATTAGCCATGCTGTTGATAAAAAAATATTAAAATATTTGAATAATAATTCCAATATCTACTAACAGCTGAACAGCTTGTTTCCGAGGTGACCAAAGTGAATCATATTACTTACTAAATTTCCCTTACGTATAGCCAACTTATGACTACCTTGAATAAATAAATTCTTCCTCTATTCACAGCATCTCTCAGTTCTCTCTCTCTCTTTTTAAGTTCTCTTGCTGTTTTCTCTGCTGGGAAAACTGTTCCTATTTTTGAGTACAAATTTCACCAGTTTATATTTTTGCAGTATTGCAATTTATCAATCTTACTTTAACCTGCCATTTTATCTAGTGGCCGTGTAAATAAATACTGATAGTCAATGTCTTATAGACTACATCTTGAAGGCATAAAGGAATTGGTTTCACAACAGTTATTGAGGCAAGCTGAGGTACAATAGGAAGAAACATGGATTACAGCTTAAAACAATAGTGTCTCTGTTTGCTAGACTTCTGAATTAGCCACTTCTTAACTCAAAAGCACTTTTGGACAGATATAATTCTATCAATTTCAGTGCAGATAATTGTAAGAAGTTTTATCTGTGCGGGTAAAAAGATGAGTAGGGAGCAAAGAAACCGAGCCTGCCATGGCAAGGCTATGCAGATGGCTGCAGATCCAAGCTACCCTGTCCTTCAGAAATAGACACACTCTCCAGCCTGGCATCTTCCATCCAGCTGGACTAGACTGTGCATCCAACTATAGATGTCAGCATGGCATTGTACCTGGACAGCTATCCTCTGTAGTGTGTTAGACAGAAAAAGGAAAGTTCTGGTGTCCACATCTTGGGTTTTGATGTCTTAGTTATACTATTAAACTTAAAAACATCTTGTTGGATTGTTAGAGAGAAAAATTACCCAATGCGAAGATTGACTCTATGAGCCTACTATTTGCACCAAACAGACAAGATTTGCAGCAAAAAACAAGGGAACATAAGATGACAGTGTAACAACAAACCCACAGGAGTTAACAACCACAGTCCTACAATAAATAAGAGTGCTGTCAATTTGACTGCCATTGCTTCCTAGGCGGCTCACCTCAGTGCACAGACACAGGATCACAGGTCACTTCAATACATTTCAGCCATACAAATTGTAATGAAAGCTTTTGTGCAAAAGACTTGTGTAATTCACCCAGCAGAGACCCTCCTAGATGTGTATGCGATGGGATGACTACACTACCAGGCATGTGCTGAGGTTGAATCTGTGATGTTCTGTTTGGCCTGAAAGGAGAGGAGGAACATGGCCATATCTGCCCTTTCTCACTCCTCACCTCATCCAGCCACATCCTCCCTTTCCCAGCATTGAAGAGCACTAGGGTCACAATGGCAGGAGGCTACAGACCATCAGATTCCTTTGGAAACAAACCACCAGGAATAGTGCAAGTCAGAGTAGCGTCTCAGTTCAGGAGAAACTTAGGCAACCTACACATGGTCATAAAGTTGCTTCAGGAATCAGTTTGTAAGTCCTCTCTGATTTCTGTCAATAGCTGTGCCTATCAACATGGGTTGTAAAAGCAGCCTTTAAAATCAATCCTCTGTCTCACCCATGGAGCTCAAAGTGCTCCATGAAGTGACAACTGATGAAGTCATATCAACAAATAGTTCCTACACCGTGAAACTATTTCACATGCAATGAACAGTCCTTTAGTACGGTGTATTTGCCTCAGTGTTCAGATACAATTTTCCCCCTAAGCCTCTAGAAAAAAAACAAAACAAAACAAAAAAACCCCACACTAATGCAAAAAAAAAAAGAACACAACACAAAAAAAACCCAAAACAAACCAAACAAAACCCAAAACAAAACAAAACAAACAACACCTGCTGCTTTTATAGGAAAAGAGGGTGACCAATACTAAAAGATTCAATGTTGTCCAGTCCTTTACTCTCCCTCACTATCATTATTGCGTTTTCTCAGTGGGTAAAGGCACATGGGAGGGGGAATCTTCTCTTTATAACTGGCAAATTCTCAAATTTTTGAGATGATACCCATTTGTGTTTAAAATGCAGATTTACTCTTGGATCTTAGATCAGTGCCACTGTTCACATGTTACAGTGACATTTCCTGCAAGGCAGTAGCAGTAGGTTTCTTTATTTCTCCAGCTGTATATTTCCAGAGCTTTTTTTCTGGGGTTGTAAGGCTCACAGTATCCTATAGTGTGTGATTTTATAGCTGTGGCAATTAAGTGTGTAATGATCATTATACTAGACCTATTTCTCTTTATCAGTTTATTACATCAAAAGTAGCCATTAAAAAAAAAAAATCAATCAATAACTGTACAGAGTAAATACAGGCACAATAAAAAGGATAATATTTATTCCCTACCAATGTGATACCTCCAGTTTGTACTGTTAGGAGCAGAGAGGTTGTCAGTCATTTTCAGACTCCTAAGTATTTTAGAGAGTTTTCCAAAGACCACAGACACAACCTGCAGTTTCTCCCTGAGGAATGGAAGCAGACAAATGTGGTACAAGAGCAAGCAGGGGATAAATACAGCCTGTCTGTATGGGGAATAGAGAATAAGTAGCCTTTCAAGAACACAGAATTCATAGAACCTGAATTAATCTTTCACAAATCAAAAAGAGCAAAGTCCAGTATTAGAATTTATTTATTGGGGTTTTGTCAAAAATACAGTTTCAGCTCACCAGAAAGCATTCATTAATTTAGAACAAATTAAGAAGTAGTGCTCAGTAATACAAATATAATATTTTTTGGAGAGCATGACATTTCTCAAATGACATCCAACAGCCTCTCAAGGGAACAAGGCCACACACAAAAGAGGATGTAGAGAGATTTGAAAAAGGTTTTCCTACCAGGAAACCATCCCTGCCGCAGTCTGGAGAAATATAAATTGAGGCAACATGCAAGGGCTTCCTGCTTGGGGTGGTGAGTTTACTCTCTTGGGATTTTTTGTTTGTCTGATTTACAACATTCCCCAAAGATTTGCAATTCTTAATCCCATTTCTATACATTTCTTAACATCTTAATACTTGTTAATTACTCTATAAACAGCTGAAACGCTACAGATTCTGTAGAGTAACTCAAAGAGTAATAAATTCAGATACATTTTCTGATGCCTATTTCAAACATATTAAGGTCTATGAAAATCTACAGAGTCACAACAGACTTTATATAAGTAAATAAAAGTAATTAAAATACTGAAAAAAATTGTAACCACCATTTCTAGAAGAATTGGGAGCTTGGCTTTCTCATGATAAGAAATTAAAACCTTTTAAAACCATGTCTTATTCAGGTCACCTTTTAATTACTATTCCTCTCTCAAGAGCAGACTTGGGGGGGGAGGGGGGGGGAGTTCTAAGCCCACAGACTCCCCCAGCATTCTAGTGTCTCTGCTCCCTCCATCGCTTGCTACATCAGTGGCTTTTTAAGAGAAATCATTGTTAAAATGAGTAAAGACTAACTTTTATGAATCTTGAATTGCCCCCGCAGACTGTCTGCAAAGGTAATCTTGCCCCCCACATTCTTCTCTTTCTAGTCCAATCCACAGATATGATCATTGCTTAAAAATGTAAGACAGTCTATAAATCTAATGCCTAAAATACGACTGCTAAAATTCCCTTGAGTAGGCCAAAACTAAAACACTGGGACAATTTCTGGGATCAGATATTTCTCTTGAACACTTCCTGGTGTATTTCATTTAGAAATGTGTTTTAAGATCTGGAGTCTGTAACTTATCAGCCTTCAAAACACAATTTAAGCAGAAAGACTATGGCAACTTTACATACAAAAAGCCTTTGCACATACGCATATGAAGTTTTCAGATTTCACATTCCTAGTCAGCAAAGTTTGGGTCAGAACTGATACAGAAATGTTCAGAAAAACTAGGTAGTATGAGTCTTGATGGAAATGGTATGCAGTTTAGTATAAAGTATGCCCACGATGCAGATAATTTAAGACTACAGGTGGTTCAAACAAAGAGGTTCTTCTGAATGGTCAAATTTTAAAGACTCAATCTCATTACTAAAAATCTTTTCCAAACTGAATTAATTTGAAATAGATTTTGATTAACTACAGTTATAAATCTGAAACTAAAATGAAGACACTTCTAAATCAAATAAAACACCTTATTAAAAGATACAACTTCAGATATTTATCAATCTCCAAAATTTAAGAGTAGAAACCAGAAAACTATATAATGTATAAGAAGCAGGGATGAATACTGTCATTACATCCTGTTGACTGAGAGTAAACACAAATGCAAGAATAGACTGAAAATACCTTCTCTTTATAGTGATTTTTTTGGTTGGTTGTTTGTTTTGGTTTTGGTTTTTTTGGTGGCAGTCTGCAATTTTTTAACCCACTATGTGAAGTTTTCAGGCTTGTACTTTATGTCTATTCACAGCTGAGCATCACCTGAGACATCAGGGGTGAAGAACTTAAAAGAAGCAATAATCACATAGAAAAGCTGGCTGAAGAAAAAAATGGATCAAATGGTTGTGTACTAACTCATCTTTTGATGAGTTGATATATAATAGCACATATAAAAATAACTCTACAAAGAAGGCGTGGGATTTAACAGTGCCAAATCTGAATGCCAAAGGAAATTAACACAACTGATTGGACTCCATTGAGCAGAATAACATGGAGAAATAACTTTAACAAATGGTTGAAAATACTTAGAATGAAAATGAGAAAAAACACAGCAAGAGTGAAAAGCACTTCAAAGAAGGTATCAAGAGTAAGCAAAAGAGAGTGATTAACAAGGTAAGCCATGTCTCCTGAGTTAGCCACACAATGAAAATAGTACCTCAGCACAATCTTACAAAGGAAAATGGAATGAACAGTGAGAGGCTCTTTTTTACCTGAGAAGAATAAGGAACATAAAGAGAACAACTAGTTATGAATTTTCTTACTCTCATATATTCAATAAAAAACTGTCTCTCTTTAGCCCCAAATATGGGTAAATGTCCTCATTTTCTCATAAGAATAATGTCACACAAGCACACAAGACAGGAGTATTTCCAGAATACAAAACAAAACAAAACACAACCAAAACCAACCAAACAACAACAACAAAAAAACACAAAGGATGAAAATACAAATTGAGTGGCAAGGGTTTTTTTAACAAAACCTATAAACTAATGGGCACTACAGTGTTCACATTATACCAGCTAGTTTCATAAATCTTTACTTGAAAACTTTGTGTCTCCCAAATCATCATTGCTAAAGCAAAAATAACACCAGAGAATACTAAACATTGGATCTTCATTCCAGGAAAGGAGAAGTGATAAACATATAGTCAAGTGATTTTGACACTGAACATGGCAGACTTTGGAAGAGGCAATAATCAAGGGCAAGGTAGACTGCAAGTGTGATAAAAAGAAATATATTCTCATTACTAGCAGATAGCTTGAGAGAAATAACACATTTGCTTAGTAAGATTCCTGACTACTTAAACAAGGGCAATATAGTGCAACTACTACATTGATTTTAAACTAAGCATCTGATAGTGTCCTAGAAGGTATTTAACATCAGAATACATCATAATATGGGTAGAAAACTGTCTATGGGAGGGAATACAAAAATCTATATTGAAAAAAGCAGTTTTTAAGATCAAGAAATATTAGTAATAGCATTTCTCAGGAATCACTCCTGGGACAGATCCTGTTTAAAATATTCATTAACAACCTTGGCTCAAGGACTAGATTTCAAAAGCAAAGATGACACAATTATTAGCACAGAAGAGGACAAGATCATCACATAGCAAGAATGAGATGACCTTGTGAGCTAGAAAACTGAATGGGATGCAATTCAAAAGCAAAAGGTGCAACATCATGACAAGACAAACTAATGACAAGGATTTCTGCTTTAACCTAGAGGTTCATCAATTTGTAAGAAATGGAGAAGAAAGCTGGTCGATAGAATGATTATGAGGTACCAATGTTTTGCAGCTGCAAAAAGGTCTAATGAATTTCTGGGATGTGTAAGATGTTTTTCAAGAAGAACTAGTCAGATATTGTGCAAAATAACATGGAGATTCCTGATCACCTGTTTTCAAAACAAATCCTCTACATGTGTCCAGTAAGGGGTTTCTGAGGGGATTACAAGAATGGAAATAACCTTCATAAAAAGAAGCAAGGAAAAGTTGGCCATTTCAGCCTAGTTAAACAAAGACTGAGAATATAGATAATAAATTTTTTTTTGTTATTATTATTTATAAGCTTACTGTGCTTAGCTTTTTCTCATGGCTAGCTCTAAATATGAACATTAAGCAAAACCATTAAATAGCTATGCAGAAATTAGTTCCAATCCATCAGGACAGAGAAGACATCACACAGGACCCAGCAGTGCCCAACAACCCTGTTATTGGCTGCATACAGAGTCAGGATCCAGCTTTTACTCTTGCACCCAAGTCTCTACCTGCCAACTACTGTGAAATCAAAAGAAGCACATGTAGAGACTGTGGGCTGAAGCTGGCTCCAAGTGGGAGCAAGGGAGAAAAGAGCACCAACTACAAACAAAATATATATAGTAACAATAAACATCTTGCAGCAGCTGAAGACTTACACAGCCCATAATGGGAACTTCTCACATCTATAAGATTTTCAGTAAATCGACAATCCTGTAAGCAACAGCTTGGATTGTGTGATGCAACAAAATGTAGCAACATAAATCCCCTCTATAGTTAATATGAGATTTGTCTTAGTAACCTGTTTGCCCATCAAGTGTCACCTCTTTGGCTAATGGTTTAGATCAAAGGAAAGAACACACCTCATAATGTACATAACCAACTGTGTAATGTTGCTCAGCGGGGAAATAACCCTCCTGTAACACTGCAGTGATTACCTTATGCCTTGAAGCATGAGAGCTGATGATCTTTATCTTACCTTTCATAACTACAAATGCTGCCGCTGGTCATAAAATTATCCAAGCACTTCAAAAATTCAGCCACAATATTTGATTTGATGACCCCCTACACTAGGGACTAGCACAAGCTTGCTAGGCATTCAATGTCTGGCAAGTCAATCGTTTGAAATTACACTTTTATTTTCATATTGCGGAACAGGATTAGAATAACCTTCTGAATAACTTTCGCTACAGCCTTCATGATAAATAGTGAGCAGCTAAATCAAACCTTGCTTAAGGGCCTGACTGGGACGTCAACTTATGCTATATGTCACAATAAATCCACTTTTGCAGTAGATGCCAACACCTTCCCACCCAGAGCAGGTGGACTAGAAATGTGGAGAGTGCAGAGAGTCAATATCCCACACTTCCTAGCTTTCCACAAAGGAGCAAGCACAACCCTCACAATTTGCTGCAGCATCACCAATGCCTGGCTGTGTGCAAAGCCCTGTAACACAGGAACAAGGTCTCAGGGAGAGAGAGGTTCCTGGGCCACTACACCTTCTGTGATAATTCTTTGCTGTTCATTTTAAAAGCAGCGCTTCTTGTTCAGACAAGTGCCAAAAGGTACAGCTTAGCCTTCAGTCCTTTCATTTTAGTTTAGCCTTAAGTACTTTCATTTTAATTCCATTACCTTGGATGCTTAGGTGAGAAGAATACTAACATCTTCATTTTCAAAAGAAATCCTCCCATCTCTCTCTTTGCTTATTAAGACACAATACTAACCAAGAATTTCAGAAGTCACTTTCT
>VWZY01013678.1:5633-16522 GCA_013399075.1 Chloroceryle aenea | reverse complement strand
CCCTTTTTTTTTTTTCCACACAGCTCAGAAAAAAAAAAAAACAAACACCAGACTCAGTTATTTAACATCAAATAGCTCACTAATCCTCCTGCCTACCCTCCCCCCCAAGCAGGTATGCATGCATGCAGGCTGTTTGCTTTACATCCCAGAACTTAACAAGGGAAGATGACAGATTGCAAACAAAATAAAAGCAGGTATTCTCCACACATCTGATAATTCACTAAGATTATGTAAGCAAAGCCTGTTTGGCTCAATCACACTTACATACCAGTTACCGAAACAGCTTCTAAAAAGGAGGAAGACTGGGGGAAGGGAGGATAGGAAGTTTATATATTTACTGAATTAAGAAAAAAAAAAAGTTATTTCTAACAAAGAAATTAAGTTTTAGAAAGAAAGGACATTTTATCACTAAAAATCATACCATTCAGTGTAGAATGTTCTATAAAATAAGCATCTGTAAAAAGCAGTCAAAAAGACACCCTTTCTTTGCCAGTAGTAACATATTTAAGAGGTTGGTTGCTAGCAAATTACCATGGCAACCACACTATCACCTGGGGTACAGTGTTATTCTGAGAAACAAAATACCTTCCCATGAGAAATAAAATAATTTTACAAAGGTACCACAGAAAGGTAATTTTAAAACAAGGTAAGTAACTTTGGTGACTGTAGGGTCACTGAACTACAGAATCAGGCCTCCATCAACTCTATTTCTTTACCCAGTGACACACACATTATTATACAGCACTGCAGAATTCATGCTTTCAATGGATACCAATCATCCTCTGCTTCTCTCTCCAATTTCATTTAGAATAGAACAACTGAAGGACAACCCAAAGCTTTTTGGAAACAAGTCAGTAATACCAGATACCATCTCTGTGTCAAAAGCAGAGTAAAAATGGGCCACATTCAAATGGTTAAAACCAGTTTCTAGGCAAGGCTCTGAGGATAATGCTCCTAAAAAAACCTGCCAGTAGGGGTCAGGTGCCTCACTTCCTAGCTGCAAATGTAGCTTAAATTAAAAATGTAAACTGGTTATCAGGACTTCTTTCTGCAATTTAGAAATATTATACCCGGAAAGAGCCTAACGCAATCTAATTATCAAGGGACAGAGGAAGGAAAAGAAAAAGTAAAATATCAGCTATTGATCTCTGTGTATGTAAGAATATTTTTATACAATGAAAAAAATAAAAATACTGGAAATAGTTTTTGATGTTGAATTGACCAACAGTGCACATGCCTTAACTCAGCTCTTTTCTAGAGCAGACTGCATGTAAAGATTAAGTCAACTTTTGAGAAAAAGCAATTCAAAACTCATGTTATTCTGAAAATGAACTTTATATAAAACATTATTTTTCAGTGCATTCTGTCTCAGCTCTCATTTTGAGAAGACATATTATTGTATTATTATATACCACCTCCGGCAGGGGAGGAGGGGAAAGGGTTGAAACACATCATTCTAAGAAAGATTTTCCTTTCCTTTGCTTTTCTTCCTTGCCTTCTATTCTCCATTCTCAAGGCTAAGGGCGAAAGAAATTACACAGATCATCTCGAGCAACAAAAGGGAAAATACTGAAGATAAATAATACTGCTGACAATGGCAGACATCAATTACGTTCTTTATCTGATATCAAAGAAGCTTCCAGTGCTTTTAACTTGCAATTTATGAATGTCACTGACTGACATTCAACTTTCGTGTTTCCAGCAGACTCACTTATTGTCATGCTAAAATTTTATTAATCTCCTTTTTCCATCCTTTTACCTTAACTTAAAAACCTTGCCTGGAATCACTGTTCAGGCTGATGCCACTAATAGCAAAGACAAACTGGAACCCAAGAGACTAAATATTTTTAGTAATCCTCAGCTTCCACTTTATTATATAGGAAGTTTTTGTTTGTTTTAAAAAAAAGTATAATTTGTTCTAAACATGCATTCAGGAGTAACACTCACAATGGGTAAACTATTTCTTGGTATTTTTATCTGCCCTTGGTATTCAACTTACTTTAAAACACTTTCTATTAACAGGTACCCTATGTGAAAGATGATTCATATACACAATTAATGTGTTGATGATACCCTTATTACTGTGTCAAAACCCTACAATTAAATAAAATGTTTTCTTTCAACCATATTTTAGTATGCAAATCTTAACCAAGCATTCATCAAATGCTTTAATTTTTTCATTTAATTTACAAATGGAAAAAGTTTAAGCCACACAAGATGGTGAACATTGAACTGGAGAAAAAAAAAAAACAGAACATTTAAATCAAGTGGGTTTTAAGCATGCTGAGGAAAGACTATTTTTTTCACATGGAGCACAACTTTTGTTTAACTTGCAGCTGTGTTCTCTGCCTCAGACATTATTAAAAGTGCATGGTATCTACAGTAAATAGCACTTGCTTATATAGAAGACATATGATTTTTTTAAATTTTATTTTAATTATGCAGTGCAGAGAAGCTGAAAATACAAACCAACCACCATAAGGACTTCCTCCAAGACTGAGAGCCACGACTGACAGACCAGTCAGGCTTCAATATACAAAAGGATCTTTACCCATCTTCAGCAGTATCTGTAATTAATCTACTTTAATGCCTCTCAGACACAGTGCTTTAAATTCCAAACTGCTCACAATGTGAAGTTAAGTTAAAAAGCGATAATGCTGGTGACAAATAGGATGTTGTTCAAGAATGACTGAAAGAGCACAAGGGCGGTAAATTAAGATACAGCTTCTTTGTAATATAAAGACAACTCCACTTTTCTCTGCACCACTACAAAAGAAGGTATTATAACAAGAGGTCCTGCAGCTTGTAGGAGTTGCAAGCTATTTAGAGTTTCATACACAAAAGAGTTTTCTAATGCCGGAAGTTCAGAAAGTCACAATCCCACAAAGCTGAAAATTTTGAAGATATTATCTTCATTCAACAGAAATATCTTCAAAGTGTTTAACAGTCTGAAAGTGCAAAGGTACAGCCTGGCAAAGCACTTCACTGTGTTTTCAACTTTAAGCACCTGAGCAGTTCTAGCTAACTCAGTGGGACTACTCATAAGATTAAAAGCTAAACTGAGGCTGACTCAGCTGGCTGAACTGGGACACAGGAGTCAGACATGAAGGAACAATCCAGTTACATTGGCTGATCATCCACCTTCATAACTCCCAAAGGATACATTTTATCACAACAATGGACACAGTCAATACAAAATATATTTTGAGGTGCAAATGAACAGTACCTGGAAGCCCAAGCACATCCTATTCACAATGGGACATGGGACATTTTAACCCTTTTCATGACAAGTGAGACTGATTAATATTATTGCTCAGGGTTTTGCCAGTGCATCTGAGCGTTCTCAGCCTAAACAGGGGACTATCATACTCACAAGCAGCTCTTGAAATCTTGTACAACTCCAGAAAGTTTAACCTGAACACACTGAAGGATAAGCAAACAGGGAAGTAGCAGGATAGATCTGAAAAGACTGTATTTATATAACTTAAAATACTGACAAATGGTCTTTTTTACCTTCCACACAAAATTATCTCCTTAGATTCCCCTTGAAGAATACCAACAAATAACGTTTTGGGGTAATAATTACAAGAAAATTTGAGGAATTTTGAGAATACAGTTCCTCGGGACCTGACTTCAGTCCCAAGAGATCTTTAATGTGGGTGCGGAACATCCACTGGCATTTTCACAAATCTCAGACCTCATTATATAGGTGAGGCCACACAAATAGTGGAGGAGGTGCTAATCTGTGAGGTATAAAATCTCAGGTACTGGTGTGGATTCTGCTTAGACATTGTTGTAACGAGTAAAACATGGTACAGACAAGAACTCCATGTGGTGAAATTGTCCCCAGTAATCCATTTCACTTGATCACAAAAAACTGGAAGTGCTTCTAAAAGACCTTGAATCTCTATAGGTGGTAAAGAATAGCACTTTTAAATCCAGCTCTTGAAACATGGCACTAAGAAAAGAGCATTCAATTCTCAAAAGGAATAAAAGAACTCAAACAACCAAGCTTATAAACACTCCAAGTCAAAGAACATTCAATTTTACTTTTGGATTTTTTTTCAAGTTAGTCTATGAAGTTATTCAACCTTTAATGAAGACAGTAAATGAAGCATGAGCCATAAACCAGCTGAATATTATAGAAGTCTGGTGAAATTTAAATCCTTTCTAACACAGCACCACATTCCAGTGGCTTCTATTCCAACATGAAGTTTCTGCTTTCTGTTGCTTGCTGGTTCTAATATACCACCAATCCAAATACCCAACTCCCCACATCCCTACTATCAAAGCATATAATTAAAACATTGCCTTCTCAGATAAGAAATGCCAGGACACCCAGAGATACCAATTTCTTGGGTTTGTCAATGTTGGTTTGGTTTTTTTTTCTGGGTGGGTCTTCACTTTTATGAACAATTAATTACAAAGATTAAGGTTAGCAGTCAAGCATTTCCATGGGCATTTCCTTCACTTTTGCACACAGAAAGCACCTGTTCCTTCAATCTTCTCCTTTCACTAATATCAGTAAAGATGACAGGTTATGAGGTTTTCAAGGATGTTACCACAGGCATCAAAAATCAAACTGGTAAGCACAAGAGCAATCTTTCAGTTGGTCACGATTCATTCATTGAAGTCATTCATCATTCAAATATAATATGGAGGTCTCCCAACTGTCCTTAAAATTGATCCAAATGTTATATCAAATTCTACAAGAAATTATGCTGTAACTTTACTTAAGTCAGACTCTTCCATTGTGCACCTAATTTAAGATCTTAAGCTAAGATTATTCTCAAGTTATGTTCATCTCTCACGTGGAGAAAATCCTCTGTGCATCAGTTCATGAGGACAAACATAAATCACATATATTGAGTTTACTTATCAATATGTGTGTTAATCAAATCTTTTTGCTGGGTTGAGTGACCTGCTCAGTAGACATACTTCACAGAAGCCTTGGTTCGCTTCATCTTCATTCCTTCATCTTTACAGATACAGACATATTTTCCTAAACTAGCACCCACATTTTGTTCTTCGTTCTGAGCTGGCCAACAGGAGTGCTACACTGTGCTATCTTTAAATAATTATTGCAAGATTTTACTCCTTAGCCTATTAATATGCACACAGTCTTTCCAAATATTAAAATTATTTAGTCAAATAGAGACAACAAACATTTGGGTCCAAACTGCTATTGTAGAGGTCACAACTTCCATGTAACTATTACCCAGATGTACAGGTGTCTGGTGCCTAATCCAAAAGCTATAACCCTGACATAGATACCTGGAGTAGGGTGACTCACAGAATTGGTGTCACATCAGTGTTACAGCTAAGCAGGAAACTGCCCGTACTGCCCGTATTAATTGACCAAAAAAAAAAAAGGCAAGGGTTTAGCTCAAATCCTACCTCTCCTCCAGGCTTGGAGGCCTCACACCATTCATCACAGAGACACCTTCACATCACGCTTTCCTGAGAATGTAGGTACAATAGGCTCAAGTTATGTAGGATACTGATTTCTACTTAAGCACTTAAAACACCCATTACAGTCACACAAATTTAAGGAATTGAATTGAAGATTAAGAGCTGAAGTATCTTTAGGGACAGATCCTCCCTCTCTCTGTCACAACTTTTTTTTTCTTTTTCCAACAGAGAGAGTAGAAAGCAGCAGCTTCTTCCCTTTGTGCAACTGCCCAACAATTAAATGCATTCAGGCGCATTGAGCATCCAGGTCACTCCTCCACTTTAGAGGATTCACACTTCCACTTCCCTGGCCATCATCCCAACAATCAGAGCAAACTCATCTGCAGGTGAGGTTCAAACTGTTTTATGTTTGCTCATAAAAAAATTCATCAGGAGAGAGTGAAATTTCCCTTGTAAGGCCAGTGGTCAAGGCACTTACCCAGGCAAGGGAAAAGCACTGGCTGCTGGTCTCTAACATGAGAATTATAGATCTCCTTTATGCTGCCCTCATTTCCATCACATGTTCTAACTGGCACATTACTTGTATACAAGAAAATCTCCAACTATTTTCTCCTCCTCTTCATATAGAATATTATTATTTAACTATACCACAGCATTTACTGTATACAAAATTTTGGTCCTAAGAGGGCTGTGAGCCTTTTCATCCCCTCGAGATGAAAAGAGAGATTGCTTAGTTGAGGATTCTACTTTTGTAAAAGTTTTTCGTGGTTTGGTATTGTTTGTTAGGGTTTTTCGGGTTGGTTTGTTTGTTTGGTTGGTTTTTTTGTTTTTGGTTTTTTTTTGTTTGTTTGTTTGTTTGTTTTTGGGCTGGTTTTATTTAATCCAGACCTACACATTTCAAAAGGCTAGAATATCATACTGATGACAAGAGAATGAACAACAGAAAAAAATAATGACTTAATTCCAGCATCCACGTCAGGAAACTGTCAGTAGAGAAGCCCTGTTATGATTTTAAAAATAGTTTCCTACTGTATATTGCATTCTCACAAAAACCTCATTTGCTGACCTTAAAAGCAGTATCTCATGTGACTTTTAAGTTCAATCAAACTAATAGTCAATGATCCAAGGCTACCACCTGAGATGTGAAGATTAACATTTATAATGACACTAAGTATGACAGTAGATAAGTTGATTCAAGTCCGCCTTACCCACTCCGAAGAGCCATGCTGGGGTTTTTTAATCATGCCAAGTAACTCATGGAGTGTTTGCCCAATTTTTTGTTAGGAAAAAATTGTCTACAGTGGCCAATTATATTCATAAGTATAGCTTTCTTTTGTGAGAACCCATTCTGCATGTACTGCACTTTTTAATCTGCTTTGCAAAGAGCAGAAACAGGATTTTTTTATCTGTTGGTTGTGAGCCCTGCTCTGTCCCTGTGGCAATTGGCAAGTCTCTGTATCATTACTGCTTTGTGAAATCGACTCCAGGTACCCTGGGAGCGGTGTTCTTGGGATCCAGCATGTAGGGAACTGCAGCAACGCAACAATGCTGGACCCTGACAATCATCTGCTGCTGTTGTGGAACCACACTGAGCTCTGGTTCCACTGGAAAGGGAATTTTAGGAGCCCGTGGAGAGACTAGGAAGCCTTTTCAGTAACTTTATAAAATAAGTCATTAGAATGGCAGTGCACAGACAATGGAAAAAATAATTATGAAAGGCTTGGGAAAGTATTTGTATTCTGCTTAAACCACTTCTAAATAGCTCTTCAACTCTCATACCATGTCCACCTAGAGACAGTAAAACAAGCACAACCAAAAGCAGCATGTTTAACTATTCACTTCTAGTTTTAGGGCGAGTGACTAAAACTGCTGCCCTAAGCTTCAGAGAAAATATATGCTGATCATTGGATACAGTAAAGTCCTCAGAAATCTCAGCTAAAACCAAGAAGCCTATCAGAAAAAAATTATCAAGAGTCTACATAGCTAACCTGCCCAAACAAACAAAAAAAGTCAATCACACAGTAAGAGCCTGGGTTTTGCATCAAGCTTGATGAGACGTTTAGGAAAAGAAAATATGACTGGCACCTTTTGAAAGGAAAGACACCATTTGCAGTGAAAGAGAATTTAGTAAACAATGCAAAGAAAGCAGCTGGTGAGTAACTAGGCTTTGCTCCAATGTGATAAATGCAGCCTCTTAGTACATCAAAACACTGTAAAAGAACAAGAAAAAACAAATGTGCCCTGTATCAGTAATTCCCAATCAGTTTGAGTGTCCTTACTGCCTCCTAGACACAAGGTTTGGTTAGCACCCGGTTTTGATACCATTCCCATTGTATGCTTTTCATGCAAAAATTAATTACTTCTATCTGTTGGGCATCATAAGCTCTATTACACCAAAATGAGGGTTTGTTTGTTTGTTTCTCTGATGTTTTAATTATTGCAACATGATTACAAGAGATGAAACAACAGCCTAAAGGTACAGACATAGCTTACATCTAAAATATAGTAGTGGATAAATATGTATGAGTCTGCATGCAGCTATGGATGATGCTTCTTTTCATAAATAATCAACTCACATAAAGCCTAGAAAACAACTTTTGGTATCTTCACATTTGGTTTATTAACATCCTTCAAAGTTACACCTCATCACAACAAAATGACTTAGAGATAATGAATAAACATCATTCATTCATTTACAGGGGTAAAAAGGGTGATGGAAGGAAATGCATGAAACTTGGTGTGAGATAGCTGCAGTCATTAAATGGAAATGCACAACACAGAAACTGTGAAGAATATAATGATTTGATCATAAACTAACATTTATCCTCATGCTTACATCTCACTACTCACATGTCATTCAAGTTAACCTTGATGTCTAAACAGTAAAAGAGTTGGCTTCTAAGTGCAGAGGAACATGAAAACAGAACACTGCATTTCAGACAAAATTTATCTAAACTCTTCAGGCAATGTTCAGTTCAATACTTCAATAGCTGCAACCCAAACAAAATCCCACCCTCACTATTTAATGAGGACCCTACGCTGTGATTCTCTTGCACTACAGTGCTAGGTACTCACAGGAAAAAAACTCTTAAAACTTTTATTAAGTCAACACATACATTCTCACATCAGCACACAATTATCACAAGCCATCTCCTGAGCCACGAAGCTAACTGGTGTACAGCCTACTAAGCAGAGCACCAGAGCCCTAAAATGCTAGAGAAATCAAGAATCTGGGTGCTGCTGGGAAGTCCTCCAAAATCTATCCAAGGCTGCTACTTGTATCAGACAAGTCAGCAGAATGGGGATGGGGAACAGCTTTCAGCACTAGCTTCTTCCCCAGTGGCCAACAAGGGAGAGCCAGCACATGGAAAGGATGTGCCATACAGCACTTGGCAGCCCTTCTCTCAGCACTTTTTTCAGTTCTGTCATGCAAAGCTATACATGCCAGTGTGTGAGTCTGAGTTCACATTATTTAGTTTCAATAAAAGATCTACTCATATCTTCTCTATACTTTCCTTGACTGATTTGCCATTTTCCATCATGTTTGTCTTCAGTCTCAAGGGCTATAATGCACTCTTCCCATTTTAGCTATAACCACTCATCATAGGTTGACTCCCACCTAGAATTACATTGTGACAGTCACCTCTGACAATTCATTACTTTAAAAAAAAACAACCAAACAAAAACCTAAGCACAGTCACTTATTCTCTCATTGCACTCTAGATTAGTTCTGTATCAACAGTATCATCCAAAGCATATCATTCCCTTCAAAATCTCCATGGAATAAACCTTTTCCATGATGCCTAAAAGCCTTGACAAATAGTTCAACTAAAGGTGTACTCCAACCAGTTGCACATTTTTGCATTTCTCCAGCTATTGGGGGCTTCCTGTTGTTATCTCCTGACAACGTGTGACATGGGGCAAAATGGCACACCACAGCTCTCCCTTGGGTGGAAATGGTCCGCACTACTTTCAAGTGACAGCCAGTCCTGTGGAGCACAGCAGAGAGGAAACCCTTGGTGAGATCTGATCTTAAGCAGGGCATCATGGACTTCGGCACTTCGAGGTAAGGTCTGTTGCAGACTCTGACAGCTCTCACTGAAGTAAGAACTTAAAGCAACTTCCTAGTTTTCAGAAAGAAATGCCACTGTCTTACTTTAATCACCGCAGCCAATGCAGGTCAACAGAATTATTTGAGGTTGACAAAAATAAATTTTGAAGTGGAAACTAATCACTTAACAACAGCAGGATTTTACTTAAGCAAAAAGGAAGCTGTTCTAGGATTTCATCTTCAAACCATATTCCCACATTTTTACCACCCACCTAAAATACAGTTGTGTGTCTTATCCTTAGGTTATAAAGCCTCCTGGAAAATAAATCCTATTTTTAGCATATATATACATAACACCTCTCACAGTGATAGCCTGTGTCCAAGAACTTAAGTCCCAGACAGCGCAGAGACAAAAACAGTTCTATGCATATTTGCATAGAACTATCTTTAGCTCCTTCTACTCCATGCGGCATATGCACACACTTACTGACATACCTCATCATGTGTACGAAAAATCCCATCACCACAAAAGCATCCTATAGCTACCCTTAACTGCAATGGAATCTGTTAAGAAAGGCTAATTATAAAATTAGCAAAACTCAAACCACTGGAACTTTAGTGGCAGTTTGATTCAGGTTAAGTTAATATATATACACACACACACACGTAATACTCATACAGACTGTTTCCTGTCTATACATATATCATAACATCATATTATTCCCACAATTCAGCTAAGCATTATACAGCAGGTGCTGCTGGTGAAACAACTACAGCAAAAAGATTTTTTTTTTTGGTCAAGAATAATTTTTTTCTTGATATAGCCAAGCAACAATCTAATATGCTCCAAGACAAAACACAACATACGTTCAAGACATACAAATGACACATTGAAACCAAATTCCCTTAGGGTTTAAACACAACCCTTATCAGGAATATCAAAGAATAGCATCTGATGCTGCTGCAGTTCAAACAGCCCTAACTCAGATTACACCCTGTAGCTCCAAACAGTTTAACAGATGACACAGTCTTTCTATCTACAGGTCAAAATATGTCCTATTACTACATACATTTGAAGGAATAACAGTGTCAGTTTTTATGTTAGCTGTTGGATACTTATTTTTATGTCAAAAAAAAAAAAAAGAAAACACACCCAACACAGTATCATCTCATCTTAAATATTTTTCTTTTCCAAGACTTTGGTCAAAGAAATTGCACCAACCAGGTTATAGATTCACAAATGTTTTTTTCAATTAATTCAATTTAAAAGAGAATAGAGAGCTCATGCACCTGTGTCCTTAAATCAGAATGAGTGTATAATGCCCATGTACCAACTCTCCAGTCCCAGCAGGATCATCTCAATCCCCTTAAGTTTTTCTTTCAGAGGATATGCAGTTACCAACTATACCACAAACTCATGCATTAC
>VWZY01013677.1:227671-241561 GCA_013399075.1 Chloroceryle aenea | reverse complement strand
TGGAGTCTCCTTCTGTGGAAACTTCCCAGCCCCACCTGGATCTGTTCCTGTGTGGGCTGCCCTGGGTGACCCTGCTCTGCCAGGAGGGTTGGACTTGATGATCTTTCAAGGTCCCTTCCAAGCCCTACCATGCTGTGATTCTGTGGTATTTAATGGTATGGAGTGATATTTAGCCTTTATTCTAGTTCCTGTTACATCAACTTACTCTTGCTGGCTTGTATATGGTGGGCTTTTCAATCCTGTAGACAACCCATGTGTACCGTGCCCCAGAGGAATTTCAGGGAAGGGTTTGCCGAAGATGTCTGGCTGCGTGGGAAGCCCTGTATATTAGTCAGAACTGAAACAGGTGAAACGTGTACAAGAGAGGGAGCAATCTCAGTACCTGAGGTGGTGAGGATGGCTGGCAGACCAGGGTGGATGTCACATCTCTCTCTTCACATCTTGTCCTCAAGCATCAATACCTCCTGGAACTGAGCATCTAAGTCAGATCAAGTATTTAAGTAGCCCATGCTCTGTTGTCAAAGCTAGTTCATTCTCACCCTCCCTCTTAGCTTTTTTGCATTTATTTACCTCTACTCCCTGCTCTGCTCCCCGCTGTGATGTACCTACCCAGGGTGTTCCCTCTGTTTGGTACCCACGGGACGGCGATGGGGTGGATGAGTGGGGCTGCTGTTGAAGTATGTGCCTGAAGCAGTACCTATGCCTGCTGGTTCTGTACGTCTCTGGACACAAGGGAGGACTAGGGGGAGCTGAAGTTTAACTGGCTTTTCAGCTGATCCCTTAGAGAAACCTTCCTGTCAGGGGACCCAAGCCTAGGACTTTCAGAAATTGGACAGCAGTGGTTGGCAACTGAAGATGTCAGTGGCATGTCCTCGCCAGGCATCAGGACCCAGATACCAGTTTGCACTGGCTGCGTACGTACCCATCATGAAGCAAGACAGAAGCACTGGCATGTGACTGCCCTTGTCATTAGCTTTAAACCTGGCAGAGCTTTGACATGGGCCAGCTGTCACTCCCATAGCAGACCAGCGACAGGCATAGGTGTGACTGGCCACTAGCACAGTCCCAGTGGACAGCTGGCTTGCAGGTCGGGTCTCAGACCATATTATTTGCTAGTGTAGTTGTAACCACAGGTTCTTTGAAATTAAACAAGGCAATGTTTCCAGACCTCCCAGCCCCTCAGCCTGATCGGTGAGCTGTGTGCTCTCTCACCGTGCAGCAATGATGCAGAGCTGGCTGTAATGAGATGACCATGCAGTGTCTTTGATTTTCTCCTATGAATTTCTCTTTCTGAATTACTGGCCTGACTGAAGTTTCTACCAGAGTGGAAGAACACGAGTCACTGTGGTGTTTAGCTGGGTCAATAGCTAATGGGTTCCCCTCTTTGGCAGTTGTATTATTGAAGCGGCTTTTGATTATAGATTTTTCTCAGACCTATGATTTCCTTGAAAATATAGTAATGGAGAACAGCTTCTTTAAAAGTATTTTTCCCTGTTAGACTATAGCAGACAGGAAGTAACAGGTCAAAAAGGCAAAAATTAAGTATCTATTGTTTTTCTGAAATCTACCTTTTTTTCTCCTCATAAAATATCTTTGATTTAGCCTTGATCCTCTGGCTTTTCAATGTCTCCTGAGCCTGACCTTTTCAATACTTTTTGGACTTTTATTTGAGGAGCACCTACCAAAAAGCCATCAGGGTTTCAATTATTGCAGTGCTCATGCCATCAGCCTAGCTGTGCCGTACTGAAAATAAGTTCCGAGAAGATATCAGCTTGGCTTTCAGAGAATTAGCTGTTCAGGCCAGCTGAAGACATTGCACAGATGAAAGCTGTATTTAGTTCTCAACTGTTCTTTAAATGTTAACATGGTGACTCCCAACCGTAGGGCGAGAGGAATTTTTTGTATCACATACACTAAAATATTCCCAGTCTCGAAAGGCATTGGCCTGCTCCATCAGCACTTCTGTTTCTCAGCAGGGTTCACTTTATTTTTCATTTGGTTTCTCCTTAACTTCCCATACAACTTCTTCAGGAACTGAACAGTCCCACAACTGAAATGAGTCTGTTCATACTGAGCGTGATTTCTCAGCAGAAGTTTTCTTGGCTCTTTGGAGGTTTGTGCGCTCTCTGAGCCAACTGCTGGGAGAGAAGGCAGGTGCAGGGCTGCAATCTTGTGCCATAGCAATAAGATGTTACCCAGCAGCCGTCCTGCCAGGCACACCATTTAATAATCTCACTGGAACCGTACTGGAGTCATTTTCAAGCCCCATATGGCTCAGCAGTTGCAGCCTGGTGATTCTCAAGGGAGCGAGCATCATTGCGCTAAGGGGTGAGAGGACTTGTGAAATGGTGCATTGTGTTGGGGTGGTCCCTGGGATATAATCTTACCTGAGAACTTCTGATACTGCAGGGTCTCCTCAATCTGGGTTTTGGATGCTACTTACAGCTTCATGCTGGCAGTTCAACAAAAAGCTTACTGCTTTTATACATTTCTAGCAGCATTTGTATTTCCTCCCCTATAGGATGGTTTTTCAGACAGACAAACTTTTCTTCTTTCACCCAAACTCTGATCGAGACTTCGGTGACTAAAATTCTGACAAAGCTTCCCAGAAATTAATATGTCTGTTTAAGATTCAGATTTGGGCCTATAAATAGAATAAAGGATGACATTGAACATAATGAAGAGCGCACACATTGTCACATATTTAATATGGTAATGGTGCTGCAAATGGGTAATAGAGGATTGGCGGCGTGAATCATTTAGCAGGATCTTCTCGACTCTATGAATATTCTGATGGGCTCTTATAAAGTCCAGGCCAATGAACAGGGGCACCTGGGCTCGGAGATAAATGTGTTTGTGGGTATCTAGGACAAGAGCATCCTTCAAGTTAAATCTTCCTCCTTTAATGACTCCCTGAATGGGACCTAGACTAGGAGATAAGCTGCTCCTTGGTGGATAGCTACCCTGCGAAATGCTGCTCTGATTTCTAGCAGTAAATCTGACTGACCAGCTCTGGGAGTCTGATCTACTTGCTTATTTATTTGTGAGTGCTGGACACATTGACTCTAGATGCAGCTGAGGGAACTCAGCCACTGTGAACATCAAGCTTAAATTAATGCAAACTGGCTGAGCCTCGCATGAGGACGTTGAGTTTGTGTGTTCAGTCTCAGCCTGAAAATACCTGACTCCATTAAGATCTCTTTACACTGTGTGTAGCAAGCTGTGGGGAAACAAAGCCTGTGTGCACTCTGCATAGAAATTTTAGGGGGTTTTGTCTTCTCAGAAAATATTTATATGTCAGCCTGGGAGGCTAAGCCCCAAATTCCTCTATGATTAAACAGCAAGGACTCCTGTTGGCAAAGTTGTCAGAAGTGTGTTAATATATAGTGCTTTGGTGGAGTTATTTAGGCTTTGCTACTTACTAAACTGTAAAGGATTTGTTTCTCAGTGGTCAGATGTCATCTTTGATCCAGTAAGATTTAACTTGAAGACCTTTTCCTCTGTTCTTTGGCAAGCAGTCAAATCCAGCTTTCTTTCATAGTCTTCTGAGAAACATTTCACGATTATCAGGATTTCTAGTACCTCACATTTTCTCACTGTATATATTAAACCCCATAGATTCCAACTTGTTCTACAAAAAATTATACGAGCTGGAAAGTCATACTGCAAGAAAGAAGAAATCAAATCAATTTAAACTAAAAAGTGTACGTATTTTGGCAATTAGGCAGCATTCCCTGCTAACATCTGGGGAAATTTTCCAAGGTTCTGCTTCTTGGTCAAAAGAGCCGAAGGTATTAAATGGGATGGGGTATGGTTTGGAGTGCTGCTTTGCTCAGAGATTCAGAAGAGGAGCTCAGAATGCCATGCCTTTCCTCTCCAGCCTTCTCTCTTGGTGCATTCTTGCACCACCCCAGAGTGTGTTTTGGATCTCTTAAGGCAAACTGGAAAGTGGCACAGTCTATGGCCAATCTGTTTGACCTTATTATCTTCACAGTACCTGAGACTCCTCCTACCCAGGAATACCCCAGTGAGATTGTCACGTTCCCCTTCTGCTCACTGCCCTTCTGAAAGGGTTCAAATTCAAGGTCTCCATTTTAGCACATTCTAAGCAGCAGTTTTAGTTTACAAATGCTTTTTCCCTTGCGGGGACTTGTCCTTTTACGCTCTGATGTTTCACCTTCTGATATTAGAGGTGTAAACTGTATATGGCCTGAACGTTTTGCTTGTCCTTCCAAAGGTCAGAATGTGGTTGGAATTTATTAAAAGTTATTCCATTCTTCCTAGAGGCCTTTGGAAAACCTGGCTGGGGGGGCTGGGAAAGGGATTTGATCCCAAAGAAAATGGAGAGGTCTCTATGATTCTGCATAAACACAACGATTATCCCTCTGTCTGTTCAGGAAAATGATGTGTAACAGGCTTGGCAAGGCATTCATTGCCTTTGCAGAGCCCACAGGATCCTCTCTTCTGACCAAGTAGAAAGCAATGCATGCGACTACAGGAGAAGTGTAGGAACCAGTGTAGAAAGCCTCCCCGGTGTCCTGGCTGGCGTTATGTTATATATTGCTAGCTAATGAATGACTCCAAATTGGTAGGAGCTGTAGCACAGCTTATTTACAGCTCAATTGATTTTTGTTATCATGAGTGCCATTATTGCCTTGCCTTGCCTTAGATGAATGATCAGTAACTGAACAATTGAAAGCAGCTCATGTTCACATTCAGAACGGGAAACAAGCTAGGGTGAGATGTATGAGCACTGACAATTAAAATAAAAATTTTAAACAGTTCTTATTAAAAGGATATATCCAGTTTGTGAGCCCCAGCTTGAGGCAGATTCTGTTATTCAGTTCAGCAGCAGCAGATAAAAACTGGAGTAAATAAATGAAGCAGGAGATAGCAGACAGTAGAAGCCTGGGGGGGTGGTATCCGAGACCCGAGGCCTGGTGTCTGTCTCTACCTCTGCCAGATCTGATGAGGGGCTGTTTGGGTCTCTCTCTCTTTGCACTGTTTGTCTGCTGTATGCAGGCTCTTCTGGAGCATGGCTTTCTTATTATGGTTCAGAAAAAGTGATGAAATGGATCCTGGTTTCTGTCAGCATCAGGGGGTGTTAAAACAATACAAAATAATAATGAGCCAGCGATGNGTGATCCTGCCCTGGCAGAGGGGTTGGACTCAGTGATCTTTCAAGGTCCTTTCCCACCCCAAACATTCTATGATTCTGTGAAACACACCCCCCCCCATTACTAAAATTTATGCTACAACACTAGATCAAGACTGAAAGATAGAGTTCTACTACAATGAAATATTGCACCTGACAACCCATCTAATTAAGGTGGCACAATGTTCTTTAAATACTTCCATGGAATCATTTATAGAGCGCCTCGTCAGGAACCTGATTCTCCCACCTGCAAACATTTCAGGACTGCAGCAATTCTTTCATTAGTGTAAGTGGGGCACTTTTATGCCAGATGCATCCCCTCTCCAGTGTTATCCAGAGGTGTGTTTCCGAGATGAGCCAATAGTACTCTGCTAAGAGACAGGGCTGCTTCTGAACAAGCTAACTTCTCAAAATGAGGTTTTCCTGGTCTTAATTTCTGTTCAACTGAAAATTTTATTTGTAAAACACAGATGAAAAAACCACAATTGTTACTGAGAAGAAGAATGTAGGGAAAAAAAAACAAATTAATCATTCTTAACCTCAGAAATAGCATGGTCAGAAAACAGTTTTTGTAGAGTAGAAATGAATTGTTCAATTTTGAGTATAAGATAGACTTCCATGATTGTTTCTGTGTGGATTAATTGCTAAATTTGCAGATTAGAAAAATGATATCCCATAAAATGTAGGGAATGAAGATAATTTATGTTGTGCCAGTGTTCCTGGAAAACCACGTACAATCAGCTTTTCTTGTCCTGAATTGGCAGGTTTCCTCCATGAAGGAATAAAGCAAATAATGGTCTTTAAGATGGACACATAGGAAACACTTTTATCTCTCTTTCTCGTTCCTGCTGTGGAATACTTGATTTCAAAGTCTTACAATGGACCTTGCACATTTTGGGGCTAATAAAGGCCAGGGAGCATAGAACCTGTTGCACCTCCCTGCTCATTCATTCGAACCTGTGGGAAGCAGAGTGCTAGATTCTTCTTTCCAGGTCACACACCCTATTTCATTCCAGGTGCCTCCAGCTGGTCACGAAATCTTAAAAGGACACGGAGTTTTCTAATGCTGTGCCTTACAAAATGATTTTTAAGTTTGTGCATCTGCACAGGACAAGGACTGATAGAAGTGAGCACCCAAAAATACTTAATGTATCTTTCAGAAACATACATGGGATAGATTTCTTGGATTCATGGTTGGTTTTGGCAACATTTCAGGTTTTAATTTATTTCAGTTAGTGAAGCCTTTTTATTTTCCTCCTTCAGTCCTCATTTATTTATCCTTGCATTTTTCTGCATAAGAAGCCAGAGCCATGAGAGCATCTTACCCACAATGACACGGCAAATGCAAATCTGAGATTCAACCCCACGCCTGCCTCCGTTCCATGGTTGGATGTGGCTATGTGGTTGGATGTGGCTATTCAAATACAGGTTAACTGATGCTGCTGACACAGCAGTGTTTTCCAAGTATCAGAGGAGGAGTGTGGAAAATGAAGGTCCAGCAGAGCCTTGTGATGAAAGTCCCCAGGCAGATGATGTTTTCTTTTTAAATCTAAGTTGTAGGAGGGTCTTCAGGGTAAAGCCCATGCTTAGGTGATGTGGTGCTTGTGAACAGTCACACTCAGAAATGCCTGTTGGCTGCTTCCCAAAAGTGTGGTGTTCCAAATAATCCCGGCACACCGAGTACCGTCAAAGATAACAATGCAAAACAGAGTCAGCTCAGGGTACACAGCATCAAAAATGCCCTGGAAATAGGCAATTCTTGATGACAAAATGGTGTCAGCAATTAAGACAGATTTTGTCCTCTTTTCTTCCTTCCAATGTTGTGCTTGGTGTCGTGGTTTAGTGGGTTTGATAGGGCTGGGAAGAAGGTTGGACTTGATGCTCTTGAAGGTCTCTTCCAGCCAGAACGGTTCTGTGATTCTCTAAGCATGGGAAAATCAAAGCTTTTGTTCTCCAAAAGACTTAATTTAGTATTTTGCTGAGGAGGACAAGGCTTGTTTTGGTCTCTCCCTTGCATGTTGTAATGTATATATTGCTTGTAAATGTTCTTTGCCACCACTGCAGAGCTCTAGGAAATGTCTGACACCAGGCCACTGCTGTCCAGCCTCTTTTACTAAAAGATCATGCACAGAAATTGGCACTGGGTGCTAGGATGTGATAAAACCAGTTCCCAGTGATGGGTAACAAATAGTACAGGAGGATGCTTATAGCACTTTCTAATAGAAACCATTAAATCAGAGATTTACTCAGGTTCTCATTGGAGGCTATTCAGAATTTTACTGACTTACAAATGGATCGTGCAATAAAATATGGGATGGTATAAAAATGACAAAACAGTAGATTGAACTGAAACAAAAATATGCCTTTGTTCCTTTGGGAGCAATGGCATTTGAGGTCTTTTGTATCAGCTCTGTCTTGGAATTTTAAAAGATTTAAGGTGGGTCTGGGAAAACTGTGGAGTTGTTACACTCAGCTTAACAAAAAGAACCCCACGACAAACAAATAACTGGTACACGTGCCCATGAATGCTTTGAATGGTTTCTGGAATTAGCCAGTGCTTGCCCAGGGCAATCGTTCTCCAGGTTATTGATTGCTGAGCTCTCTGGAGAGAGGCTGTGCCCAAAGATCTGTTGTTACACTTGAGACACTCGTGGACTGCTGAGAATTTGCTCTGGCCTGCTGCCTCTGAACATCACCAACCTCCTCATCCTGCCTTCTTACCTTGCCCTCTGTGGGACTTAAGATGGATCTCGTTGTTGCCTACCCTTGCTTACCCTGGCTTGGCTCCTTTTTGGGGATCTTCCTTCCCATACCAGAGAGAGTCCAATGGAGGCTATAAGAATGCTGAAGGGCCTGAAACATCTCTGCTGAGGAAAGGCTGAGAGCCCTGGGGCCGTTCAGCCTGGAGAAGAGAAGCCTGAGAGGGGAGCTGATGAATGGTTACAAATCTCTGCAGGGTGGGGGTCATGGGGAAGGGGCCAGGCTCTTGTCAGTGCTGCCCTGGGATAGGATGAGAGGCAATGGTAACAAGGGGAACACGGGAAGTTCCTCCTCAACATGATGAGAAACTTCTCTGTGAGAGTGACAGAGCCTGGCCCAGGCTGCCCAGAGAGGTTGTGGAGTCTCCTGCTCTGGAGACTTTCCAGCCCCCCCTTGCTCTGTTCCTGTGTGGGCTGCCCTGGGTGACCCTGCTCTGGCAGGGGGGTTGGAGTTGATGATCTCCAGAGGTCCCTTCCCACCCCCACCATGCTGGGATTCTATGATTTGAACTTCTGTGAAGAGCAGGTTTTGGTCTGATTCCTGACTGTGTTCCTTAGTGTGGTTTATATGATGTGCTTATGGGTGCCAACAGTCTCTTTCTCATGGACACAGTCACTCTTTTCCCCTAGACCCACCCTAAGTTTATTAATCTTTCTGCATTTTTTCCCCACTTGTTGATCACAGAATCACAGCGTGGTAGGGGCTGGAAGGGACCTCCAAAGATCATCAAGTCCAAGCCCCCTGCCAGAGCAGGGTCACCCAGGGCAGCCCACACAGGAACAGATCCAGGGGGGGCTGGAAAGTCTCCAGAGCAGGAGACTCCACAACCTCTCTGGGGAAGTGAGGGAAGTGTCTGGACTTCTGACAGACTTTTTTTATTCTTCCTCGCTTTAGAAGCTCCAAACCCATGTTTACTTTGAACAGGTTGATGATAATAAGAGTTAATTGGCCAAACACTTGTAATGGACCCTTGTCACCAGGTGAGCACTTAACAGCCTCCCAGTGCCTCAGTGTTACCCAAGCTGGTGATTCTCAAGTAATTGCTCTTTGGCTGTATTCTCCTTTGCTGGCTCATGATGAGGGGGCAGCCCTTTCCCCAGCAGCATCTGCCCCTGCCTGCTCCTCCTCCTGCCTCTGCACCCCTCCTGCTGCAGCTCTTGGCTGCCAAGTGACTTGGTCTGTGGTCTTTGGCTGTCCCCTGCACCCTGAGCCCCTTTGCTGGGTGTCTGACCACGACTGGGGGAAAGTGAGCAACACATCCTACTCTAGAGAGCTGATGAAGAGGAAACCAGCTTTTACCAGCAAAACCAACCCTGCTGCAGCTGATGAATGCTGGGGCAGAAAATCTGGCTCTGCGGGAGAAGGTAAAGATTAGATTCTAATTAAATAACTGCAGGGGAATCATTGCAGTAGTCAATGTGCAACACCCACGAGAGGAAAAAATCAAGTTAGGATGGAAAGGTTTTATTGAGGCAAGTGAGACCATATCTGACATGGTACTTCAGCTGATCCTGCTATGCAAGGGCCAGAGAAATGAGTTTTAACCTGAAAAGAATTGTGGGGTAAGGTGCAGGACTGCCTGAAACTTGTGCCGCCTCTTTTCTGGTGGATTGCCCTATCTGAAAATGCCACAGTACTGGAAATTGCAACCAAATGAGTCCTTGGTGTGGACAACTAAATAGTTAGGGAGGTTCAAATTGTGCTTCAGTCGATTAGTGAGTAGTGCATTCAGCTGGGAGGTGGCCGTGTGTTTGAGGTTTTGCTCCAGGAAATATCTTTGACTGGATATAGAACTGAATTTTTGGGTCTCATATTTTTCAAAGAGAAAAATCTTTCAAATTTGTCCAAGCTGAGAATTTATTTATTTATTTATTTTCCAATGCATCACATAAACTGCACTACCACGTACTGCCCTGACTGCATATCTCAGCCTTTGAATTTGGATCTCAGCCTTTGAATTTGGATCTCAGCAGTTCTTGTCGAACTTTAGGCCATTTCATGTCCTGAGGCAAGGTTCATAAAATGAAAAGAAAACCTTTCAGTAAAATAAATTTTGAAGAAGTCTGGTATTACAAAACAAGTGTGAGTTTCTGAAAGCTTTCAGAACTGAAGTGATTAAAAAATTACCATTTTTTTCAAGATACATTTAGGAAAAACAACACAAAAGTGGTATTTTTAATCTTAAAAATTCAGTTTGAAGTGGGCAGTAGATACTTGTGTTCCATTCAGTGCTCTAAAAGGCAGTACCAAAACACAATCCAGAATTTTAATTTTGAAATCAGTATTACTACAAAAGGGAAGGAGCATCACTGAGCTTGTTACACTCGTCTAGTTGGTCCCGGGTGGGCATGTGTGAGACAGTCCCCTTGGAGCAGCCCTCACCCTGTGGTCTCAGGACAGTGCCCTGAGCCGGGTCGTGGGAGGGAGGCTCCAGTTTTGATGCTGCACAGGTTCATGGTCCATGCCATGCAGCCTTTCCAACAGGGGAGCTGCTTGAATTGCACTGAATCTCCCTAATAAATCAGTGAAGGAAGAAAATGTGTACACCATTATCTATTTAACTGGGCTCATTTAGTTTTCTCCTAGACTTCTAAATGAAATGTTATTAAAATTAATGCAATTAATTTATCTTCCAGCCATTTAAAATTAGCTGCTTACCTAAAGAGTATAGGAATATAAGCACTCTTTAATGAGAGCATGGCTCAGGGTTTCATTTGGACTTAAATCAAATTAAGAGGGTAATTAGAGCACTGATACCAAAGTATGCATTCCTCAGAAACCAAGAGAAGGATTCTGTTGTCCATCTCCCATTCATGTCCATGACCTGGTCTCTCTTACAGCTCTCTTTGTATGGTCTGTATCTTCTCGGGTCTGGGTCTGGCCCTTCGATGCCATTGCTGTTCTGAAGTGGCTCTCAAGGCTGTCACTTGGCGTGTGTAGGCTCAGGATGTGGGTTCGTGGACGATGCAGCAGCACCAGGTTCTTGTGCCATTTGCCCTGCTGTCGTGTTGCTTTATTCTGGACAAGCTGTGGTCCTCCTGTCAACCATGGTTAATGATGGGTCACCGTGAGAGCTGCTGTTTGTGGAAGTCACATGAGACCTGTGTTTAGTGTCTGTTCTTACACTTTTTCTGGAAGAAAAAGATGGAGGCCTCTCAACTAATTGCTGGGTGATATTCTTTTTAGCTGCTGTTATTCAAGAGCTCAGACTAGGTGAGGAGAGTGGTGTCTTCAGGTATGTCTGTAGCCAGGCCACTGAGCAATCAGTGGCTTCTGTGGAATTCTAAGTTATATTAAGTTATGGTATCACTAGGTTTAAAGTGTGGTGGAAGCAGGGTCTGTTAATCAATGAATTAAATGGTACAAGGCATAGCAGAATAAGCAGAAGCTCTCCTGCCACCCGTTGGTGAGGACGAGTGCAAGCAGACTGCTGCACATTCCCTGCTTGGCAAGCGTGCAGATGTGCCAGGGAGCAGAGAGCCTGGTCCTGGTGGCTCTCAACAAAGGCAAAGAGTCTCCTATTGCACCTGGAGGAAGAGGGGAGAACAAGGGCACAGTCTGGATGCTCCTGAGGGAGAAACTGAAGAGAAACTGGGGCTGTTTTGCCTTGAGAGGAGATGTCTGAGAGGGGATCTAATTTATGTCTATAAATCTCTGCAGGGTGGGTGTCAAGTGGAAGGAGCCAGGCTCTTTTCTGTAGTGCCCAGAGTGAGAACAGGGAGAAATGGGTATAAACTTGAGCACAGAAGTTCCACCTCAACATGAGGAGAAACTTCTTCTCTGTGAGGGTGACAGAGCCTGGCCCAGGCTGCCCAGAGAGGCTGTGGAGTCTCCTGCTCTGGAGACTTTCCATCCCCCCCTGGATCTGTTCCTGTGTGGGCTGCCCTGGGTGACCCTGCTCTGGCAGGGGGGTTGGACTCAATGATCTCCAGAGGTCCCTTCCAACCCCCACCATGCTGGGATTCTGTGTGAAAATCACATTGCTTTCCTGGGAGCCGTGCAAAGAGAAAGATGTCAGGTTTTGTTTGTTTTGGACACCGTACCGACCTGTTCTTTGAAATACACCTGTAAATTATGAGTGACTTGAATTCTGTTAAAGATGGGCATTGCCATGCGTGACTCAGTTTTGCAGAGCCTTGGGAAGAAGTTTTCCTTTGTCTCAAGATACTATCAGTTCCCGTTGTGCTGCCAGTGAGGTGCTGTAACTTCAGTCAGAAATAGACTGTGATTAAGCTATGGTGAGGCAAGGCAGAGGGGAGGGAAATCAGCCTTCATCTGCAGCAGTTCCCCAAGTGCCACGAGACTCTTGGTTATGTAACGATGGAATTGTCTGAGATTTCATCTATAAAGTGCAGCCTAGTCATCAGGTATTAAGAAATCTCTTGCATCCACTTTATTTATTCTTTGATATTTATTCTTGAATCACTGAAACAGCCAGCAGTAGGGAATAGACAATTAAAGGGAGAATTGCCCTACTAAGCACTGTGTAGTGATTACTCATTCCAGTAAAAAGAGGTTTTTTTCCCCCGATATATTTGTATTAGACAGTACAAATACATTTTTAACTTTTAGAGAATATCACAGCTGAGCAGTGCGTTTCCAAGACGTTCTGTGAAATTAATCTTCCTCTCAAAACTGTTTACAGCTTTATAGGTGAACTGTGAACCATCATCTCTGAATCTGTTCATAAACTGCTGTAGGCACTTACTCCAATACCTCTCCGATGCCTCATATTTTGAGGGTTGTTGCTCATGTTGTCTCTAAAGTTGCCCATGTTCCACCAGAAGTAGTATCCCTCGAGTACCCCAATTAGCTTCACTGTTATTAGAAACTTCAGACTGTAATTAAACGATGTCCAAGTTCATAGAGGAAGCTATTTATGCAGAAGGTATGGATTCTCCAGCTTCAGTTGGTTCCTGCTTTATGTCACACGGTGCCTCAGCTGCAGGAGGGATGTGTTCAGTGCCATGTCCCACAGCCTCAACCCGTGGCTGTACGCACCTGATGGAGCACAGGGTGCTGGCCCCATCCCACCCACGTCCTCAGCCTGGGGCTGATGTGCAGCCAAGGTGCAGGGTGAGCGCAGGGAGATGGAAAGCACTCCTGGGCTCAGAGTTCAGCTGGACCCGCGATGTCCTAGATTAAATTTTTTGACATTAGATTTTAATACTTGTCACTGCAGATTTCTGTCTGAAGCTAAGTGCTTTTCCCAGCTGTCTACAGCTTTCATTTTATTTTTAGCATGTGCACAACTGGCCAAACCAAACCCATGACAACCTTGGCAATGTTCAGTGTGTTTAGAGACTCCTTGGCCAACAGATCTGCCCCTGTACAGTTAATCATAATGTGCTCTTGGCCAGGTAGCTGATGAAATGGTCCTGAAAGCCCAGCTGTGGGTGCTGTCTACACATTGGCCATGGCCAGCAGCAATTTAAGAAGGACCAGAGGTAAGGNTCAGCCTTCTCTTCTCTAAACTAAGCATATCAGACGGGTGCAAGCGGGAGATCCCTCAGCAGCTTAGTAAACTTGACATTCAAAGTATTTATCGAGCTGGTTTTGGCAGCCAGCTTTATCAGGTGCTCGTGGCAAGTCCGCCTCACCCAGGCGAATGCTGAGATGCAGTCTGGGGCTGGCAGACCAGCTGGTGGCCTGACAGGGAAGCAGTCACAGGCACTAAGTGCAAGTGGAAAGACGATTTGAAAGTGAAAAGAGCACGCAAGTGATTGAAAAGCACTGAGCAGAGTGAGCACCCTTCATGGGTCTATGGGAGATGGCTGCTAAGTCAGCATCAGAGAGACAATAAGTTCTCAAAGGCTGAAAGCAGGGATATAAAACTGAGTGCCTGAGCAGATATTGTCAGCTTAAAAAAAACCCAACAATCGAGTAGTTTCAGGTGGATCAGGAGGGAAAAGTTACAAAGAGCAGGTGCTGACGAAGGTGCCGGAGCTGAAATTTCACTTTGTGGAGCATTGCTC